>CM044957.1:52432510-52700010 GCA_024516035.1 Bactericera cockerelli
AATTGAAAAAGGTATTCGATTACGATTAATATTCTATCTATCTATCTCTTATTACATTATAGTGATGGATAATGGTCATTCACACCAATGTGCACTGGTAGTGAAGTGGTTAACGCGCTACAGAACTCCACATCAAGTACTTTGGTCTACAAGGGGAAAAAGAACAAGGGATCTGCATCAGCATTCATAGATTAATTCTGGCAACACTGCATTAGTCCCCCGGTTTGTAGGCAGTGGGTGTGAGCACACCTATTAGTGATCTAATTGGGGATGGTTGATAATCGATTGCGTAAAGGCAAATGATGCTTCTCTCTAATCTACTGATAGTGCGTCAGTACGTGCTATATCATTCTTATCAGCCTTATCAGTGGCTGGTCAGTACAACGACCTACTGTTGATGGAAATTTTGGATAATCCAAGTTATGGATAATTACTGATAATTTCTTGACGTCTGACAATTTACGTCTCGAAGTCGTTGTTAATATTAATCATTGGTAATAATAATAATAACACTCTTTAGTGGAAGGTAAGCACCAGGCGAGGTTATTGCTCAAAGCATTTTCTACCACCTTACCCTCAAAGTCTTATTAGTATGTGGTCTCAAACTCAAATTAATGAGGAAAAATTCATGTACTGGGTGGATTCGAACCAACGGATCCCTACGCTATCTGGATTAGCACATTTGACCACTCGATCACCTTAAACACAAAATCTTGAAAATTTCGAGTTCGTTTATTCTTCTAAAAATATTGAAGAAAATTCATTTTTCTATGCGCGCCTTTAATCTTGAATGATTATGCAATGCGCAAGTTCTTAACAATTTAAATGGAATTACCTAACTACTTGCGGTAGTAATTTTGTTGGTAAGCGTAGGTAATTTCAAAGAGGTAACCTGATCATTGGTAGAAAAAAATCTTTTAAATTTGACTTTATTCACTAATGAATGAATGATAAAGTCTAATGTCAGTACTGCTATAAAGTTACTTTCAGACTACCATCAGTGTCTCTCTCTACAGTTGTAAACCCAAACCTAGATACCTACCAATAGCTTGATACCAATCGATTAAAAGTTTATCATTGTATTTCGATCTTGGTTCTAGTTACTAACTTTTGGATTTTCTATGGCCTAGAATAAATATTAAAGTATTTTGAATTTTTTTCTTTGTATTTAACGGTTTCAACTTGATTTTTATGTACATTTTTGGTTTTTTTTTTAAGTTAAAAAATTGAAAAAGTATTATTTAAAAAAAAAAAATATTTATGTGAAGCAATTTAAATAAAATCATAGAAAATTTTCGATACTCTTGGAATTAAAATATTATAAACAAAACTGGCTTAAGTTTAAACACGACTTACTCATCAATGAACTTATTTTTTTACCGTTATTTTGTCATATATTAGTTAAAAAAAATAAAAAAAATAAAATTTTATGAAACAGATATTTCCACCACGTGTAAAATATTGGTTTAATTTAGGTCTGTGTTCTTTTATCACCCTGAAGCTAAGTGCCAAATTTAATCTATCTACGACTTATTTTTTTAGAGATATTTGTACACATTTTTCCTATATTTTTCTGACTAATATGTCAATTTTTACGAAATTTCTTTGGTCCTATTCATACTCACGCTTATATTTTTGATTTTGAAACCATCCAAAATCAAAAATATAAACAACAAATTGAGGACATTTCCAATTAAGGACACAGTATTTTTCTATCGCCTTAATTTTTATAATTAAGTTATATGTCGTAATTTTATAGAGGGTCAGAAGAATACGGCATAATATTATTTATCTTATGAGGCCCAAAAATTATAGTCTGTCCGTTCCTCTATGTATTTTTGTGTATACAAAATTCATTCTATGTCTATGCACCTATATATATTCTGATTATTATCTCAAGAACGGTCGGTCGTAGAGCCATGAAAATTGGCATGTACTTCCTAGGTGTTAGAAGTAGGCACGCACTCAGGATTCCCAATTCAAGGCCCAGAAACAATCTTTGTTATTCTCTGGTGTCATCAACTCATCATAGCTCGAGACTGTATCAGAGAGTCGTGCTCAAGGTCTCGTCAGAGCTTTACAATAGTGATTGACAAACGTAATAAGAAAGGTTACAACCAGCGTGAACACCTGAGAGACGTCCACTCTCATTTTCAAAATCCTCAAAACTCCGGTTCAAATTTTGTTTAGGAAGGAAGGAAGGAAATGAAATTAAATACAATTTAATTTTACAGTTTTTTCATTGAAATCCCCTTGAAGTACAATATCTGTTGTACTTTTAGGGGGTACTTTTCAGTTGTACTTTACACTTTTCAGAACAAATTATTTTAAATAATAATATGTTCTGAAAGTGCGTAATTTCAACAAAAGTTGACGGTTGATACCTAGGTGCTTTCCGTAATGAGGTCCCGGAATGAGGTACAACTTAGTATGTTGACTCTTTTTTTTCAACTGGTGAACTCTTTTTTTTTCAACTATTAGTGACCAAATATCATTGATCTCAAAAACTTTTTTATTATTTAGATATTAAAAAAAGTATTTCTCGAACCCAAAATGTTGTGCTTTGGAAGTATTCATGAACCTCTATTTTGGGGTAAACCGAAAAAACCCCAACATTGTCCCGAGTGTACATTGGAAACATTTTTGAAGTATGTATTTTCTCACAAATTTAAACTTCTATGTTGTTTTTATTATTTTTTGGTGGTAGGTAGGGGGGTTTTAACGTCGCTCTCAACTGCATAGTCATATCACGACGGTGGTTTTACCCTCCATTCGCTGGAAAATTACAAACCAGCTAGAAATTAACCGCACCCAGCCTGTCCCGGAAATAGACAGCATCACGTAGTTTCAAATCGAACTGTCGTAAATTTAAGTCAAGGGCCTCACTGGACTTTGCTTAACTTTCGTGGCAAAACGAGAACTGGTGATTTGATTGGTGAACTGGTGACATGTATTCCTGATTCCATAAAAAAAAAGGTATTTTTTTTATCAAGTAATAAAATATAATTATTGCGATACTATGGTGCTTCGTCTATCGTTTTAGATTATAGAATAGGTAAAAGTTACCTACCTACATACTCATGTATTACTTATAAGTGTTCACTGTGCGTCCTAGATGCTAGGTCTGATCAATGGTGACTAAAAGTCCTTGCAACTTAGTACCTACCTACATTCTAATTTGTTATTCATTGCATGCGTTTGAAAGTACCTACATAAAATCTATAACAATAACAATGTCAAAGAAATAAAGTGCCTATAGTTGGTAATTACAGTGGCGGTTCGTGAATATTTCAGCGGGGGGTTCAGGAGTTCTATAGATATTACTTACCACATATTTCAAGTATTTGGACTAACTTCTTTAATTTAACTTATTTTAATTGTTTATTGATGTCATATTTTACAATACATTATACATAATTTACATAATAAATCTTATAGCTTCTAACGAGACAAGTTTCGTACGTCCACTGTATATTGTTTGTTACAAGTTATACATATCTCTGGAAAAGTTTAAGCTATTAAAGAGATAAAATTTTGATGTGCTATCTGCACTGTTTTTATTTATTATTTTTTTAGGGAGGATGGTTTAACATCGCTCACAAGTGGTCATATCACGACGGGTCTGTACCGTTTGAGCCCAATGTAATGAAGACTTTTTCCTTTCCAGGCATATCGGCCGGTACGAATACACGGCTCTCGAAGCAGAAAGCAACTCGCAAGAACTCGAGCGCAAATCTCGAGAACGAGCCCACTCCGCCTGTCTCCAGTATCTCAAGTTCTGTCCCAGATACGGCCCGGTCCAGCATCTCAATGATATAGGTAAGCAGGCACAGAGCATCTCAATGATATAGGTAAGCAGGCACAGAGCATCTCAATGATATAGGTAAGCAGGCGTAGAGCATCTCAATGATATAGGTAAGCAGGCACAGAGCATCTCAATGATATAGGTAAGCAGGCGTAGAGCATCTCAATGATATAGGTAAGCAGGCATCAGACCATGCAGGCACAGAGCATCTCAATGATATAGGTAAGCAGGCGTAGAGCATCTCAATGATATAGGTAAGCAGGCATCAGACCATGCAGGCACAGAGCATCTCAATGATATAGGTAAGCAGGCACAGAGCATCTCAATGATATAGGTAAGCAGGCATCAGACCATGCAGGCACAGAGCATCTCAATGATATAGGTAAGCAGGCACAGAGCATCTCAATGATATAGGTAAGCAGGCATCAGACCATGCAGGCACAGAGCATCTCAATGATATAGGTAATAATAATTCCGTGTCCGTGAGATAGGTATTGATACCTAAATCACGGTGGTGAGAGGATTATATGGACGCCCAGATCTAATGTCTAGGCTCCTTTCATGTCCATTGATGATTCTATTTGGTTTTAACGTCCTGACTTGAGGTAGACAGGACGGGGTTTTACCCTCCATCCGCTGGGAATCGTACCAGCTACCCACATTAACCACACCCAGCCTGGGTATGGCCGGAATTGCCAGCCTCACATGTTCGGAGGGAACAGAATTTTCTGTGCGAAAAGTCTGCTCCAACCGGGAATCGAACTCAGGATCTCTGGACTACGGGCAGTAGTCACAACCGTTACGCCACGGAGGCTGGTAAGAAGGCACCAGACCATGCAGGCACAGAGCATCTCAATCCAAACTTGTGATCTCGATTTTGCCCTTAGTAGAGCAAGTTTGAGTAATTTTCGTGTCGCCTTCGACAGTAAAATTACTCAAACAAACAAACAAACCCTTCGCCGTCGAAACCTTTGGCTCTTTAGGGCCAAGTGCTTTGGAAATGTTTAATAGCATATCCAAAACCTTGGTCCTTGAGACGAAGGACAGACGCGCCGAGGAATATTTCAGGCAATATTTCAGGCAACGGCTTAGTTTCGCTGTTCAGAGAGGTAATGTTGCCTCAGTGCTGAGCACACTGCCTCGGGAAGATGTCCTTGGAGAAGTCTTTTATATATGTATTGTATAAATATAACTATCTAGACTTAGCTCCACAGCTGATATATTTTACTGTCTTATCACATCATGTTAACCCAAAGATGACTTCAAACAAACAACTTGTATCATTGTGCTTCCTCGCAGGGTCCCGGGTGGACAAGAACTGGTTCGTGGTTCGAGACTCCTCCGTGAAGACGGAACGTCTGCTGACCCTCACCCCCCGCAGTGCCCAGTGCGTCATCAGCACCGACTCAGAGACCAGGGCCAGCATTATGGACCTGTTCCTCGCCCTGCAGCACCCCTACATCTACCCAGTGCTGGACCTGGAGTTTGTGGAAGACGCCGCTCGGGATCGCGCCTACAACATCCTGGTCATCCCGTTCAACAGTAAAGGCAGTCTGAAGGACCTGATTTACAAGGTAAAGTTTTTCTTAGACTCTTCACCGTTAGGATTCTCAACTCTGAGTTCTTCCGTCCAACTACGAAAACATCTTGGTCATCCCGTTCAACAGCAAAGGCAGCCTGAAGGACCTGATTTACAAGGTATAGTAGTTTGGACAAAAAATTACCGCATTTTGATAAATACTCGTATATTTTGACACATTTCTTAGCCTAGCTCGACGATGCCTTAACACGCTATCATTCAAAAATTAAATAATACTTTTTAAGTTTTTCAGAACATACCCTAAAAATTTCAGAACTGTGGGTATTCAAAGTACTTATCAAGCAGACAATAAGAGGAAAAATTGTCTTAAACTTTGAATAGGAAGTGTTTCAAAGCGTTGCCAAATAACGTTTCAGTAAGTGGGACAGGATATTATTTGATTCTAAAGGAAGAACAAAGCATGGAACGTCTGGAAACAAAAAGATACATACCTTGATCCTGGAGGGTTGACAATTTCTTGTGAATGCTGCAGGTCGCAATGCTTTTAGGTACATACATATCTCTCAACTCTATCTTGTGCAAACCTTTTCCATTTTCCGTTAATCAAACTCCTCTGTATCTCTGTATTTTGGTACTAGCAGGTCACGAGAGGCCATGACCTCAAAAAACTACTTCGGTCCAATATTATGCATAAGTTGTATAAGTACATTCAAACCTTGCTTTTTACATTTTTTATATCTTTCAGAGTTGTTGGCACAACGACTGGGCTAACAAGTATGGCCGTCGGAGCGATGGCTTACCTCTCAGTCAAGTACAACGGTTAGGACGCCAAATTCTTGAAGCACTCTTGTTTCTAAAGGAGAGAAGTTTTCCTCCTTGTTGCCATCTCCACACTGGGAACATTATTCTGCAAAATGGCGTCGCCCGATTGAGTGGACTGGAAAACGCCCTGCTGGGTTACACGTCCAGGATTCAACCCATGATCTGCAAAAGCCACCACGTCATAGCGGATTCGACCAGTACAGACATGATTTGTTTTGGTAAATATAAGAACCAAATTAAGTTATCTTACCTATGCCAATCTCAACCGTGATATCACAATAGCTCAAACTCGCTTACTAAATGATTACTTACCTTGGGACTCAGACCACTGACCTCTAGATTACAAGTCCACCACTCTATTGCTCAAGCTACTTAGGTCGAAGGTAAATAATTAAATACCAAATTAATTATAAAACAGCATTACATTTTAAGCGGGTTTAGGATTACCTAGAAGGACTTATAACTTGAAGAAGTCTGGTCTAAGGCCGAAATGAATAGACATTTTTGTTATACCTCTGTGGACTTGAGTCTACCAGATTTCGCGTATTGTTTTGAGTGTTGATATCTAAGCAGTGACTTAAACTTGAGAATATAGAGGTAAGTATATTGAAAAACATATTATCATGAACAATAAAAAAGTTGTTATCGAAGTCTGTCCCGGTAGCTGAGTGGTAAAGGTGACACTCTCTGAATCCAGAGATACCAGAGGTCGCGGATTCGAAACCCAGCCGGGACATGACAAGATATCCTCCCATTTGGGATTTTTACCACAGAATAATATTTCTCGGGCTTACTGCTTGAATAATGGGACTTAATAGTCCTATAATAGGTCAGTATAAATAAGGCGATATTATTATTATTGAAATTCGGACAGTTATTGGGCACATTCACCTATGGCTTCACTAAGGGCGGGGTTATTTTGTATGCCAATTTCTTCCACCCATTAGAGAGAGAATGGTGAGAGAGATAATATGTAGTTATAAAAGAGAGAGATGGGAGGGCACTTAAACTATATCAGTAGGTGCCTTACAGCGCCGCACTTGAAGTAATAATATTGTTCGGTTCCAAGTGCGGTTAGCTTTAAGAGAAGGTGGGTTTTTAGTGGGTGGAAATCCAACACCCAGGGTTAAGATGGATCTGAGTGTCTTTGAAAGATTTTTTCATGCTTTCCATTAAAAAAACCGCTAATCCTGATTCTTCCTCGCTAGGTCACGTCCTGTTCGAGATGAGCGCTGGCTACGAGCTGACCACCCCTCACCCCAGCTCGGAAAACCTCAGCGACATAGCTCACTTCCCACAGGTGGCGGAAATCCTCGACATGATCTTCCATCAGGACTCTGTGCCGGGGGTTCAAGACCTGCTCGTGCTGGACTTCTTCCGCCATATTGATCTGAGGGAGATGAGGACCACTTCATTACCGGTAAGGTTCGAATTATAAAACAAAATTTAAGCGCTGCGCTGTCACTCATGTCGGATTATTTTCAAATTCGAAATATTTTTTATTAATAATTATTATTAAAGTCCATCGAGTGGGGTATTCAATGAAATATCTTGATGTCCTCATGGTTGATATGAACTTTAGTACGAAATTAATAAGCATTTTTGTAATACATCTGTGGCGCTAAGTCACGAATTGCGTAATGTGTAAGATGCAGAGAACCGACGCTAAGCAATGACTTATATTATCGATGTTGTCTATTAATTTCGCACTTATAATTTTTGAAAATAGATTCTATGTGAGGTTTACAGTTCACAGAACTACTAGTTGTAACCACATTTTTACTATTATTATTTTATTTTTCGGCTCTGACGTTCGAATGACCTTCCGAATGCAAAACGAGTATCTTACAACTGAGCCAGTTTATTTAGAAACAATTCTGATCAAACTATTCACCAAACTGCTATTTTTTAAATTATTATTATATTGAACCATCAACTTTACCTAACAAATATAATAAACAAAGCATTATAAAGGATGGTGATAGTACCTTGGGCATTCTCTTCACACCACCCTTGATTACAATTTTTACTGGGATATACAATTTTTTAAAAACATATATTTTATTTCTTACAGCACATGTTCCAGGCAAAGCTAACTCCAGCTGCATTGAAACTGCTGTCCGTTGCCACCAAACACAACACAGAATTTTTGTAAGTAATATTTCCGAACTAAGAATTAGGTATAGACAATAAATTACCCGACAGAATTTCTAGGATTGATACAACTCATCCATTGAAACTCATTTTTTTGTCGGAAATGCTTCATTTCCAAAATGGCGGACTTTTTGTGATTTTCCAACCTTAGGTACTAAATTTGCAATATCTTTTTTTCTGCTTCTTGAAAATTAAAAGTATTTGCACTGTTTGAAAGATCATTAAATGTTCCTTGAGATTACAAAATTTCAAACACAAAAAATCTGATCTGAGCTTAATTCTAGAGCGTTTTTCAAAAATCGATGCTAACGAGCGATCTTCCAATTTTTTTGTAGACTCCGTTTAGCATGGATTACTGACAAATGCTCTAGAAATACTTTCAGATGAGTATTATTTGCATATTTTAAAAACTTCATATATTCGTTTCGATCGATCAGAGGAAATATTTTTAATCTGTATTAACCGAAAATAGTATAGCAAATTTAGTACTAAAGGGTAGGAAAATGACGCCATCTTTTTAAATAAAGCATTTCCGACAAAATCACTAAAGAATATTTTCAATTGAATTGGACGATTTCTATCAGACAAAAAAAATTCAGGAAACTTACAGTTACTTTGTATAATCCTGTGTTGAAATTTTCCAATTAATTTTTTTACAGCGTAACCCTGTATATTTTGTGTTGAAATTTTCCAATTAACTTTCATTGATTTTTTACAGCGCGACCCTGTATATTTTGTGTTGAAATTTTCCAATTAACTTGCATTGATTTTTTTACAGCGCAACTGAAGAAGAACTGGAGACGAACTGTAATTTTCCAAAAAAATATGGAGATGACTTAGAGGACGAAGATGAGGAGGTAGAAAGAGAATTTTGTATGGGAGAAGACAAGTCAGGGAGGGAAAAAGATGCATGCGTCAGTAAGAAAGCTCTGAAGGAGGTAATGTTTTCCCTCACAGTGGTCATACTGCTGAGCATGCATTGTTGTTTTGATAGTGTGCACTGTGCATGCAGTAGAAAAAGGTGGAGCTACAATTACTACCTACATGTATGCCCGAAATTACCCATTCAAGGTGCAATGTGCATGAATTATTGATTTGATTATATGCATGCACTAAAAGTATGTGGAACTAAACATTAAAATAACTACACAAAAGGTACCAAGGTAGGTACTTACATATGCCCGATATCAGCAGTAGTATTACATATGCCCGATATTAGCAAGGTACATACATTACCATAATATTATAATTATCATGTGATTTCCTTGAGTGTGAATCTACTCTTCTAAACTTGTCTCTATGCACTAGTCAGTCTTCTTCTTCGTTTACTCTGTCTTATCCCGCTTGAGCAGGGTCGACGTTGTTCAACCTCATGGTTGAGGTTGCTTGGTTTTGGCACATTTTTTTACGGCTGGATGCCCTTCCTGAGGCCAACGATTCTATTTGATTTAACGTCCTAGATTAGGAAGGGGGCTTTGCCCTCCATTCACTCGGAATCGTACCAGCTACCCACATTAACGTCACCCATCCTGGGTAGGGCCGGAAATGCCATCCTCACATGTACGGAGGGAACAGAATTTTCTGTGTGAAAAATCTGCTCCGACCGGGGATCGAACTCAGGATCTCTGGACTACGGGTTCTATGCACCAGTAACTACACAAAAAGAATTTTTAAAAACAATTATCAAAATAATATTCTCAAGGGTTGAATAATTCGACCTTCCCTCTAACTTTGATCTAGTCTAGTCCCTTGTCTACGGTAAAGGAAAATTTAGAACTGTTATACATAGTCCGCCTGGGGGACTATAAACAAGGAGTAGACCAGCATTGGCTTGGTTCTGGGGACCCTTGTCAATTGTTAGCCTCCTTGTAAAGACAGTGGTAGAAGTGCTGAGTCATTCCTCCACTGTCTGGCTACCATCGTTCACGATGACGCCACCCTAATGATGATGATGATATACATAGTACTGTAAGCAAACGAAACATTTGGTGATAAGTACTCTCTGTTTAATGTCACCAATATGCTCGACAAATTTGGTTCTCTGTAATTAGGTACATTAAAAAAAAGGTACATAATATTTTACTACCCATAGATACTGACCTCAGTATTTTGATCGATAAGGCGGCGGACTTGTAACCTGGAGATAGGTGGTTAAAGTCCCGGTTTCAGAGTAGAATTAGTAAAGGGAGTTTAAGTAGTTGTGATATCACGAAAGTCATGAGTAACACAAATATGATAACCTATTTGCCACCCTAAAGTTTGCACCAGGATTCCGTCAAATTGTAATATTAATGAAAAAAATCATAAAAAATGCATCTTTATGACCTTGATAATAAGTATAAAATATTTTTTATACCTACATTGAATTTTGAATTATAGAAAGTGCGATCAAGTTATCATCTATGTATAACAGCCCTCAGGCTGGTTTGCTGTGGTGTTCAAGTGGTGACTGGTGATCTGGTGACCTTCCTCTGGTGTTGTCTCCTGTTTCCTTTCACCATTTCTTCAATAAACAATTCTTTCTACCTGTTAGTGTGTTGTGTCACATTGATATGGTCCATTTATTTTACTCATTGTTTCTTCAATATATTCCTCTTTTCTCTTTAGAACACTGCTTCTTCATTTGTAGAAGTGTTCAATCCAACTCATATTCAACTACCGTTTCCAGTAACATTATCTCGATAAAATTTTCATATTTATGATCTATTCTATTCCATTATTTCACTATTTGTCTATTCACTGTCTGTCCCGGTAACTCAATGGTAAAAGCGGCACTCTGTGAATCCAGAGATCCCAGAGGTCTCGGGTTCGAAACCCAGCCGGGACATGACAAGTTATCCTCCCTGCTTGTCATGACAAGTTATCCTCCCTGCTTACTGCTGGAATAATGGGGCTTAATAGTCCTAATCGGGCAGTATAAATAAAGCGATATTATTATTATTATAAAATTTTCATATGATCTGTTCCATTATTTCACTATTTGTTTCTTCAATTAGTTCAATATATTCTTCCATTTTAGCACTTCAGAAAACTTCCCCATTCGTAATATGTTCCATCTAGTTAGTTAGTTAAATTTTGGTTTAACGTCGTTTTTCAACTGCATGGTCATACACGACGGAGGTTTTACTCTGCATTCGCAGGAAACTCACAAACCTGCTACTTAAATTATCCTCACCCAGCCTAGTTTGGCCCGGAATGCCATCATCACGAAGTCTGAACGTTGCGTTGATTAACTGGACGTGATCCTACGAGAAACGGTGCATTGAACGCGCCATCGACGCTGCCTATCACTGCCTGTGCTCCATCTAACTTATCTTTAACTATCTTCAGCAGTTTCCTCTTTTTCTTCTTTCTCTTTTCCTTTTCCCAAACCTTCTTGGGGTCGGCACTGGACTATCTTCTCAAGAAACATGGACTCGTTCCAGAAAGTTGTCTCACTCTCGTAATTTCCAAATCTCGCTTTCAACTGCCGAACAACGAACTCTGATAGCACAAATATGATAACTTTATCGTTTCTGTATTCAAATGTAAATAAAATTATAGATTGTAGACCTCTACAAACTCAGTTGAGGGAAGAGCCGAAAGCATTTTGCTGCATTCCCCCTCTGCACGGCCAGGCTGAGACGTTGTTTCAGGTGGATTTTTGATCTGATTGGTTCATTTGAACGAAATTTGATGGTTGAAAGGAAGATTTGGGGATTTTGAGAGTGAGAGTACTTTCTGGAATGAGGCTCATGTCTCTAGTGGCGTCAGTCATGTTGTGTCTCTGTTTTTCCACTCTGCCAACAAACAGTGCATGCTTCACTTCCGTATCAAGCTCGCCGGGAGGCGAGCGCTCGTCAAGTAGCACTAGCCACCGGCCTATATTAACACGAAACAGAGTTTAGGATTGAGTGGAAGAGATTGCCATAGGCAATAACCCCGCCCTTTAGTTACGACATGTGTATTGTATATTTTGTTTATTTTTTTTCTTGTTTATATTAATATTGTCAATTTTTACCATTATTTGTCTGTATATATAATTATTATGTTCAACTAATAAAGAGTTTCTAAATAAATAAATAAGTTTATATGTATTGTATTTTGTTTTACAATAATATCTACTCTACGCACTTGCTTTAAAATCTTTCTTGTTTTAGCAGTAATACTACGGGATGTAAATAATTACATTTTATTTTTTAATGCACACTTTGCAAGCATGATTCTGCTTTTAATTTATTTATTGCTTAAAACAATGGCATAATATTACAACAGTCATGGTCCAAACAACTTCCTAAATGGCCAGGAAATATGCTTTCCTTCAGAAACAAAATAGTGTTTCTTAACGTTGAAACTTTGTGCTCATGACAATGACATGCCATAAACTAAGACATGGAAGTTCACTTTGCGTATTTGGACGATGACATAATATACTTGCTACACAGCATCATATAAATAATATATAAAACAGAAAAAAGGACTACCTACCTACCTACCTACCTACCTAGGTACCTATGTTTGTTTGTCCGGAGTTGTTTAGCCAAAACGGTAAGAGATAGCGAAAAATTTCTCAGAATTGACCCCCCCAAAACCACTATCGCTTTGTCCAGAAAAATTATAAAAAGTTCAAAAAGGCATTGCTGTCCAGCAGTACGGCCATGCCTTAGTAAATTTGAAATTTAGTCCCGTTGCAAAGCACGGGCAAACGGCTAGTAAATAATATTATTGCAATAAAAATAATGGCAGTATTCTTCATGTTTACAAGGACAACAAGCAGCGGGTTCTAAGATATATTACCTATCTCTGCAAATTATATAATATAGTTAAAATATCGTAACCAGTTGTTGTAACTGCCTTGTCTATGGGAAATTCTGTCATAAAGCAATAGACAGGAAAAATAAAAATTTCATAACTAAGTCATGGACGTCATAGTAGCGGTCAGGCGTGGTCGGTGCTAAGGAGCTGCGGAACTGCAGCACCCTAGAGAAAAGAGAAAATGAGAGGATTTTCTCAAGTCCCAACTCGTAAACAATGAAAATCATCACACATTTTTATACTAATTAATGCATAATTATTTTAATTAGTATTGTAAACAATCTCAAACTCTTTAGAAACTGGAAGAACGATACTATAATTCCATTTTAGTCTGGATTATGTGGCAGCAACCCCAAAATATTTTCCTACCGGCCGCGCCTGGTAGCGGTTATGTCTTTTTGTATTTTTTACACTTTTATGACTTAGCATATTGTAAATTGTAGGTAAGGTCAATCCTCATGAAATTTTCGCCATCTGCTACCGGTGCTCTGTTAATGGAACTGTTGAGACGAGAATTTTTAACCTATACTTGCTGAAAACTCGTAAATTAGCTACCTACATTAACCTGACCTAGTATAATGGGGCAGCAGCGGCCATCATCACAAGGGCTTTCAGTGGTCACCTTCCACAATAGGTTGGTTAAATGTTGATTGCTTTACCGATTTTAAAAGAACTGAAGCCTTCAACTTGCCTAAGACCCTGGTTTTTGACTAAGTTACAGTTAAACCTTGATAAACAGGAGTTTAAACCACCTAGAATGACATCCTGCTCATACATAGGTACTAATTCTACTTGCAGTAAAGTATTTTCAAGCAGTGAACCTTTGAAAGGACCACGAAATTTTTTCCAGTTTACCCACTTTTCCTTTTTCACCAGTCCTGTTTTTTCCAGGTTCGACTGTAGTTCGAAATTTGATTTTTCTCACATTTTTTTCCACAGGAACACCGGAGTCTGAGTTTGTACACATTGGATCAGCAGCAAATGTTTGTTCCGCTCTCAGTTGCTCCAATATCCGCCAGATAGCGCTCCTCGCTAAGATCTCAAGTCTTCATCCACGACTGAGGACCACGACGGGATATCCGACGACTCCGCAATTTCAAGCCTCAATTTTTCAAGTGATAAAAGTCAAATTGGTAGTTATAATTTTGGATATTATTTTATTTATTTTTTTAAACCTTGTAAACTAAACCACAACGGAAACTTAGATGGGTATCACGCTTTATTTTTAAAAAAGGTACCTACAGCTGAACCTGAGTACAAGAGAATTCAAATGACCGGATTTTTTTTTCCATGTTACTCTTATAAAGAGGTTATTTTCCTAAATTGGATCTGGAAATTGTTCTCTTATATTCAGGTTTGACTGTATTATCTATATCGCGTTATTTGAATTTCGTAGACTCTGGACCGGTAAGCTGAAATTCGACTTGGCAATCTGTGACATAGTGTGACATGCTATGATTGACATAATAGAATGTTGATTTTACCAAAAATTGGACAACCGGTTGCACAAAGTTTGTTTCAAAAATATTACTGTAATTTTATCAAACAGATGAAGTGGACATAATATGTCCTTTTCTGAAAACATTTTCAAGGCAACTGAAAAAAATCAGCAGAACTTTTGCTTACTTTACTTTTCGTAGCTGCGGCTTCCTCGACCATAGTATAATATTATACCTTTTTTTTTACTTTCCTTGTCCTACAAAAGGAAAGTAATGGAATCATCCAAAATTTTCGATGGTCAGTTTTCAGTGCCAAAACACATTTTTTATTATATCATTTTACGGCGTTTTAACAAGGTGGTTATCGTTCACGCCATGTTATAATGTCTGTTATTTGAGCTGAAACCATGTTCTTCTATCTTTAACAATTTCTTTAGATTTTTCTAGATGGATTCCTATCTCTTCTACATCCTTTCAGAAAAGGTAAACAAAAGAGATGCGCATGCGTACGAGATTATGGAATGTTTAACTGTGTAGCATTTTTTTAAAAAGGACCTTGAACACTATGGATTAGGATCTGTGCAGTGATTTCATGCATTTGGTTTCTTTCAGCTTAATAGAACTAGCATTGAATAGAATTTTATTTTCATTTCTCTTAAACCTTTTTTAATGTAAAAAGTTTAAATAATTGCTCACTATAATAAAATTATTGCAATGAAGTATTATTTTAACATCACACACATAGAAGTTGTGTAGTTACTCTCATGTATGTAGGATGTAGGTATATACAAAAGGAAAAGCTACTATTTTCGTTATGCTTATTTTTAACAGAAGAAAAATGTTTTTTTCCTATTAGGTAGATATAAATAATATAGGCACTCCCCATGTCCAGGAACTCGTATATTTTAGATTCAATTTTTATTTAAAACAGATATTAGGAATTCAATATGTTTTTCAATTTGTTTTTACTATAGAAAGCTATTTTTTTCATTTTCAGCTTTTTCTGAAGAGCCGTTTGGACGTACATGCTTTGCATTAAATTGATTTCCAAGAAATATTAGCTTGCGTTCAAAAATACAGTTTTAAAAGGCGTATCTCAGTCTCGTTACTCGTCTAATTGAATTCCTGATTTCAACACCTCTTTTTGTGTTCGGACGCTCATTTTTTCATCATATTTGGCATTCATGTCAGAATTACTGCAAAACTTTGTACCTCTAAACGATCTTAACACCTTAGCTTCTTTATAAGAACGCAAAAATTGAATGGATCTCCATTGTTTTGGAGTGGAAATGGAATTATCTAGTTATATTTTTTTAGAGGGAATACATCTTTTAATTGTCTATTGTAAAGTTTTTCAATTACATATAATGTATTTTGTAACCATTATTTTGAGCAATAAAATAAATATATTATGTTCTTTATTGAAGTTATCATCAAGTGACATAGATTTTCTAGAAAGATATTAGGTAAGTAATGTGTAAGTACTTTTACAATGTACCGACATGATACAATACAATACTCTGTTTATCTTGCAAGAATGAGACAAAAGTCCCTTTACTCTCACAGTCTAAACAAAGTCTCATTAATTTATTTGTGTAACCGTATTGGTGTACAGTGTAAAATTGAGGCAAGAGAGAACAACTGTGAAAAAATGGCTAAACATGGTAACCCGCAATTTTCAAATTTTTCAGGACGGTGTTTTTTCGTTTTTTTTTTTTACAAAAATAATTTTATATTTTTTGTATTAAAACTTTAAAGCTTCATTTTTGGAACATAAGGCAGAATGTTCTCGAGCTTTATAGTGATAGATCTATTTTTAAAAAATATTGAGTAGGAATCAAAATATTTAACTTTTTCTTCCTGCTAACATGTTTTGCCATCTTACAGATACTGTGAAAAAGACGTTTTCGAAAGTGTAAATTATGATAAGTCCCTTGCTTTTTCTGCCATCTTTCATATCAAATGAAAGCAGTCATTACAAACTAGACAAACAAGGATAATTTCATGTCTTATTTTGCCATCGTGTACAATGAGTGAGAAAGTAAAAATTTTGGGCGATACCAAAATCTGATAACGTCCTTTACCATATTTTGCTCAGTTCACTATACTGCAATAATACGATTTCGTCAGACGGCAAAATATGACACTGGACTTGATCAAGTTTATCCATCTTATGAAAGATAGAATTTGTTGAAAAGTAAAAGATTTTTTCTTGTTAAGATACTTGAACATGCTTTACCACCTTTTGAACTTTCGAAAATGTCACTTATCACGTTTTTTTCAAAATTATTATCCAAGAAACTATACATTGTAGCGAAATTCTGATGCTACCAGTAGATAGAGCTCGTCGAGTACATTAGGAATCTGTTAATAACTCAATTTCGAAAAAAATGCGGGTTACCATGTTTAGCCATCTTTTCACAGACATGTTCTCTCATTTCGGGCTGATATATCTCAGTATATTTTTTTAAGTCCTTTTGCAGGTACAATGGTACATCCATTAAAATAAAACGGAAAATTATAAGTATGTACCTACCGTCCCTATCAGGGAAAGCATTATATGTATTTAAGTTATTGATATGTTGCTGATGAAATTAGACTGATTGGTTGATCAGCCTTTTTTAATTTGGCTTATCATGTATGACACCATTAGATATTTGTTTTGACACAAGAATCACACCTAGCAATGTTATATCAACGAAATATGATGAACAATCATATTCAGTCATTCAATTCGTGAATTGTTATCTCCAAGAAATCGTTTGAAAATGTCTACCAGAGTGCAATCTGAAAGAGGTAAGTGTACTGAATCGTGTGGACAATGATACGACATTCTTTTTCCATCAAAATTAAGTCACTTCCCGCCACTGGTGAATACATTGACTTTTTTAACATTTTCGAACCCGCGTGGGAGTTTGAAGGAGAGTGGAATTTCTATTTTAGAAAGGCAGCTGCCCTACCCAGGCAGGGTGAGGTTGATGTGGGTATCTGGTACGATTCCCAGCGAATGGATTGTAAAACCCCCGTCTTGACTATCTATCTCAATCAGGACGTTTAAAACAAAATTTTAATAAAATCAACTGGTCACAATAGATCTAATTAGGTCGCAGTGTTAATTGTAAGGGTTTCACTGAAAACCCTGCAACCAGGTCAGATAATAAAGGCAGCTTTAAAGAAAGAGCTTTAAATAATAAAGGAACTAGAAATAGTGGTCAAGTATAATAATAGTGGTCAAGAGCGGACGAATAGTATTGTGTCACTTCTCGCCCATCAGATGGGAGGCATACTACGGGATGGCCAAGTTACAACACAGACCACAAGCGTCTACAGTAGCTCGTGTTTCATGGCTACGAAATGAAAAAGGCTGTGAAACATTCTTTGAAAAAAAAAAAAAAAAAAAATACATGTCTGGCTTATTATCTCAATTGTATACTCCACAACTCTCAGGGCACTAAATGTATGATTAACCCATTGCGTACCGAGCCCTTTTGAACTGATTACCCCAGGAGACCGGACTCAATTCAATCGATTTCAGCTGTGTATTACATTTATGATACACAGGTTTCCTGTGATAGTTAATAATTTTCATTTACATAGGATTCCATGTACTCGTATATCACATGTAATACCCAAATAAGGAATCCGCGAAGCATGCAAATTTTGCTATACTGTCCATCACATTTGAAAACTAGCCTCTAAGATAAGGATCATCTCTGATAACCAGGTACCCAGAAAACATAAGGTGTCTATCATATAATAATTATGATACCCATGGTAAGCAATGGGTTAGATAATGTATGGTATTATGATTCCGTGAAATAAGGATGTAATGCTGTATTGTGTACAGCTGTCGGATGGGTCACGCCCCTCTGTCTGTGTTCTGTTATCTGTTTATGAACTAACACACCGACCTCAGTAGCTTGATCGATAAGGCGGCGGACTTGTAACCTGGAGATCGGTGGTTCAAGTTCCGGTCTCAGCGTAGATTTAGTAACGTGAGTTCGAGTAGTTGTAATATCACGAAAGTGATTAACACAAATACGATAACTTTATGTAGGTACTAACACTAAGGACATTAACATAAAAAAAATTCCGATATTTAAAACCGACATTTCAATAATAACGGATGATTATTTAAACTTTATAAAAAAAGATGATTTGGGTAGTTGGAAAAAATCTTGTTATCAGTTAATGTATACAATTTTTTCTTAAGGTTCATAAAGAAATGTATTTAACCCCGTACTTAGTTATGGGTAAAACTGTGAAACATGTCAGAAATTGTAAACAAAATATGTGGAAATATGTGTGTGTATTTTTGCTTATAATTTATTGCTATGTTGATTCTGTCTTAATCTCATAATGATATATTACTCTTTCTCTAAACAAAGAACACATTGTACACAGTTTTATCATGAAGATGTGTACAGTGGGATCCATCAATCAGATTCAGTTATAACGGGTAGATATGCAATAATACAAGACGGGCAATTTAACCTCTACTCACTAGGACACAATCACACAAATGAAACTCACCCATTCGAATAACCTCATTTAGAGTCGGAATAAAATGTGTCACACACAGTTACAACAAATCTCATCTAGGATAGGAAAGAAGGAATTTGTTTCATTTCATTTTGCATAATATATTTTCATTGAAATCCCCTAGTAGTTATCATAATATTTGTGTTAATCACTTACGTGACATCACAACTACTCAAATTCGCTTTACTAAATCGACGCTGAAACCGTGACTTGAACCACCAACCTCCAGGTTTCAAGTCTGCCACCTGTCCATCGCCTTATCGTTCAAGCTACTGAGGTCCCCTTGAAGTACAATATCTAAAAGTACAGTATCCCCTTAAAGTACAATATCTAGAAGTACAGTTGTACTTCTAGAGAGGGAATAAAATTTGTCCATGTGCCGGGCCAGCGTTGCGTTTTCGCATGTGATATTGATTCTTCGTGCTACTGCGGGCGACCAGGCTACTCTAGGCTCTGATCAATCAGTCGGACCGATTTTCCTCGTCGCGTCACAGTGGAACGTGTCGCGTCTCGCCAGGAAGAGGTCAAAGCGGTGCAGGTAGAGCTCGGTTTCGACAAGTCTTCGGGTGTGCAGCCCCCAGACTAACCACACCTCGGGCCAGGCCGGAACCCAGAACTTTGTTTTGGATTCTTGTGTACTCTTGCATAAAAACTCTGATAAGCTGACCAGACATTGTGATATTCATAATTATAACACAAGAAACAAAAACAATTTAGTAATCAGTAGTCACAAAATGTTTGGTCGTTCTTTCCTCAAACAAGGTGTTATGTTCTACAACAAGCTATCAGAGGAGTACAAGTCCCTACCTAGATCTGGGTTCAAGGAGGCGGTAAAAATCCATCTCCTTGATATGGTTCCTTATTGTTTTCAAGATATTCTCGACCAACTATGACGGACATTGTTTTCTATCCTTCCTCCTCTACCCTCTTCTGTTTCTTCCTCTTTCTCTCGGTCTACGGGAAACAAGATAGAGCTTTTTTGTTTGAGCTATTTTGTTTAAGTTTAAGCTTAAACCTTTTTTGTTTTAGGTATATAATTTCTATATTTCTATAATCTCTTTAATGTGAAACACATACTACCTTTTTGTATTGAATTATTTTTCACAATAAATAAATTGAATTGAATTGACCCCGGCGGTAGTTAAACGGACCGGGTTTGGATCTGCTCTCCTGTGTGGGGCGTGCTGATGACATTTCCCGCGTCGGCGCTGATTGACGGTCTCACCCTTATCTTCTGTGACGGGGGCCGTCCGTTGTGGGTCGATGGAGCCATAAATTCGAGTCGGAATAGAAAATATATAAAGACATAATAATGTCCTAACTAAAGGGCGGGGTTATTGCCTATGGCAATCTCTTCCACCCAACCCTTCTGAGTCGACTCTCGATCGGGTCTTGAAAGACGGACCAAGGAGTCTCACGTGAGTGCGATTCGTTGTGTTCTGTTCCGGGGCGAGCTGAGATGAAACCTGAAGAAGAAAATAAATCGAATCCAGGGAAGATGTCCATGGAGTCAGCCCGTAAAAGGTTCCGAGCAGATTGAATCGCATTCCCGGGGTGCCTCAATCGCCAACAGGCAAAAGACGAGTTGTGCCCAAAGCACAACTCGTCCCGAAAGATGATGCTGAACTGGAATATTGTGAGGGTCCCTTTTATGTGACCTTTTTTTTTATGAAGAACATAACATTATTTCAAAAATTCATAGAACAAATAGAAACAACAATAGGTACCAATGTTCATTGTTCATATCAAAATAAAATAATTAAGAACTTAAAACTAATTGTTTTACAATTGCTTTAAAAGCTTCCTTAGACAGTAAAAAGTCTTTTGTACTTTTTACCACACCTAATGCCTTTTACCGGAGGGCTCTCGCGGACCCGAGTTTGGGAAACGCTGAGTGTATAGAAAGTAAAAAAGTCGTTATTTAAATATTCCATCCAGGTGATCCAGTTTCGGATCACTCCTCGTCTAATCACTCTTAATCCCACGCCTTATCAGTTTATTACTCTCGGATAGAGTTTAGAGAATCGCTTCTGTAGAATTAGTCGTATCAGTAGCAGTGTTGCCAATTTACGTTATGTTTTTACTTTGAACTAATTCACTACTATTTTCCCCACAGGTGGGAAAAATAGTGTAATATAATATCCCCCCAAAAACACCACTTCGTGGTTAAAAAAAAAGAACGCCTCACTCAAAAGAATGATTATAATTAGCAAAAAATAAATGATATCAAATTGAGAACACCTTACAACCGTTCTTTCTATATCTCTGCACTCCTTTCTGAATTTATTCCTCTTATGTTTATCTTCCTTTATCCTTTCTAGGGGTCATCCCAAACTTGATTTCTCTTTAAATTTACTTGTTGCACGGCAATAAAAAATGGCGGTCGCGGTGTAATTTTCTCGATTCAAATCAAATAAGTTCAGAAAAATCATACTCCGACCGCCATTTTTTATTGCCGTGCAACAAGTAAATTTAAAGAGAAATCAAGTTTGGGATGACCCCTAGAAAGGATAAAGAAAGATAAACATAAGAGGAATAAATTCAGAGAGGAGTGCAGAGATATAGAAAGAACGGTTGTAAGGTGTTCTCAATTTGATATCATTTATTTTTTGCTAATTATAATCATTCTTTTGAGTGAGGCGTTCTTTTTTTTTAACCACGAAGTGGTGTTTTTGGGGGGATATCAGTTCTTTTTGTACGAAAATATAGGTTCATACACTACTGAAACATTATGAATAACAAAAGTAAATAAGCTGGGAAAATGTGAATGTAGCAAGTTGTCTTTTTTTTTAGATATAGTTTTAGCAGTACGTATTTAATTTTTCTAAGGTCAATATGTATTTGGATCACAGATTTGGCCCCCTGAGTCCCTAAAGTGAGTAAATAATATATAAATTTGCAATGGAAGACCTTTTGATTCTATACTCAACATGATTAGGTTTATCTTTCAATGCTAAATAGACCTCGGAGCCTCCTATGAGGGACACTAAAACACCTGGATTTACAAATGCCAAAGAAATTAATTTTTAATCACCTTATCAAGGTGAGGTAATGAGTTCTCTCCCGTTGACCTTTTCTTACCCGAATTCTCTCCGGCTTGTTGCAGGGGTCACCACGAGTATCTCTCCCGGAAATAAGACCATGCTTTTTTACATTAGGTATTTAAGAAAATGAAAACTATACAATTATCATTTTTATATAAGAATCGGCCTTTTATAAGGAAATCTTTTAAATCTCTAACTTACTAATGAAAGGCAATGCCTTCAGTGTAAAGTAGAGTTAGGTAAAATACATAGAAGGCCATGCCTCAGAAATATAGTAGGGTTAGGGATAATACATAGAAGGCAATGCCTCGGGTTTGTAGTAGGGTTAGGTAAATATATAGGTCATGCCTTGGGTTTATCATAGGGTTAGGAAAAATACATAGAAGGCCATGCCTCAGGTCTATATCAATGATTCCTAGGTGTTTCGATTATAATTTTTATGCTAGGCCTAAACTATGTAGGTATAAAATCAGGTAAAAATGCAAGCGACACGACGGGAGACAATTTGGTGTTGATAAAACCATGAGCGGGAGAGAACTCGGTGGTGACGTCCCTTATTAATACCTCACGAGGTATGAGTGTACCCCGGACATAATGGACAGAGAAAAAAAACTTCCCTGAAGGGGATCGAACCCAAGTCATCTTGCGTGCAAGCCTAGTATGCTACCCACTTGGTCAAAGTCACTACTTTGTCACAACTTTTAGTGAGTAGCATCGACATTATGAGAGCTAATTCATCATATTTTATCTCCATCCAACCATGATTGTTCAAAATCAATCTCGTAATGCCGCCACAGGTCATTGCCCAATTCTGCAACTACTAAAATTTTCCTCGCGAGGGTAATGGGGTCGTCATGAAGATCAAATATAAAGATCGGAAAAACAAAACAACGTTAAGCCCAAATTGAAAATATAGAGCTAAAAAAATTTCGTCCCCGCCAGGATTCGAACCCATGCTGACTGGGTGGCAGGCCGAGCATGCTACCAATAGACAAAGTTGTCTTCTAAAGAAACGGACGGAAAATGAACTAAATTAATAGTTGGAAACTTAAACATTAAAATTTTGCAGAGAGAAAAATACGAAAAATACATACTGGCCAAGATCTGACCACTAAGCTAAGGATTCGAAGGTACCTACCCGCCAAAGAAAATGAAAAGGCCACCAGGTGCCACCCAGTGGACCGGATGAAGGAATAAAATCAATAAATTTGGTATCTGCTCATCAAGATCTTTCATTTGATACCACTTGAGATTAGTATTATCCTTCAATTCCCGATTTGGGCTCCCAAAACCCGAGGCCGCCCAAATGGGCCGCCCGCTTATAATTTAGAATTTTTTTTTGGTCCAGGCTCATCTCCATTATATCTTGATCACTTTAGACACCTCACTTAATCTTCAGTGCCAAGTCAAAGACACGAAGTCGGGTCTCAAAGGATCCGTATAAAAAAAAAACAGAAAAAAAAAAAAAAAAAAAATTATGAATCTTTTCATGTCTTTCACGATTGTTGGGGGGTCTCGAAAATAGGGTTCCCGGTGTCCTAGGAAGTCAAACAAAGAGTCAAATCAACTTATTTTTCAACGTAGAGCCCATTTCTGCAAGAAAAATCGCGATTTTTGAAATTCATGTTGCACTTTTCGCTGGCTGAAAGTACATGAAATGCATGGGAACTATGTTTTCCGTAACCTTACACTCTGCCGGGCTGTCTCTTTCTTTGTATAGGCGTTCTTCACACCTCGGCCGAGGTGTTTGATAGTAAATTGCTTTCCTTGAGTATGTATTGTATAATGTAGTTACCCCCCCATATTTTTCGATAATCAGTTTTCGATAATTAGAAAAGCTAAATCCAAAGTTTAAGCCATTGGTCATAGTGTGTCTGTGAACAAAATAGGTATAAGCTGAAGACTTGAAATTTGGTATTTTTACTTAATTAGACCCTATAACTATTCCTGAGAATGCTACATTATAATTTTTTTGAGGGACAAGGAAAGTTGTTGTGATGTTCACACGAATTAATTTTATGTCATAAAATGATGTGTGTATATTTGTTATGCTATAACTCGAGAACCACAAGTCTAATTGAAATGAAATCTCGCATGGTTACCAATGAAAAAGTTGTAAAATTTAATATTTTTTACATTTTATTTTAGTAGGTAAGTAGAATAGTGAAAGGATTTCAGAAAGACAATGCCGCCTCTGTGGCGTAACTATACTTTATTCATTAGGGCTTTCTAAAAGATATTTTTAATTAAGTACATACGTTGTTCCTGATTAAAATACATGTAGGTACCAAAATTTACTTTCTTATCTCAAGGTGACCCTTGAGGTCTGATCAGAGTCCACTTTTGCACATTTCAGGAGATGGAAAGTTCCGCACAACATATCAAAATTTTAGCTCTATAGTTTACAGTTTTACACCGTTCAAGAGTTATGACTTGTGACGGATGGCGTATGGCAAACGAAACATAAATTTATCCATTGTCTCCTAGTGTGTGAGTATTTTATTAAATCATTAAGGTAATGTCAACAGAGAAAAGGGTAAATTCACTCTTAGAAAAGGTATTTTTTTCCTAACGTGGCTTGGCAACACTGGTCGCCCGTCCCTCACTATCTCTCATGCCTGCTCTGTACGCTGTTCATAGTGCATGGTTCACTCAATCACACTAGAGATGGGAAAAACAGTTCAGTGAAATGATATGGCTCATACCCGCTCTATCACTTAGAAGAGCCATTTCAGTGAACTGGCTCACCCGATCACCCGGTCACACATATCAATGATATCACACATGGGTTAGGGGTTAGTCAGTTCAGTTCAAAGGTCAACAGGCTCCTTCCCCTCATCTCATTCATTTTAACATTAATTTGAATTGTGACAATATTTTGTTTGTTTTTCCTCATTCTATCTCTCTCTCTCGAGGGAGAAATATGCTCATATTTTTTCTCTCTCTTTCTTTCTCTCTCTCTCTTTCTCTCTTTCTGTCTCTCTCTCTCTCTTTCTTTCTCTCTCTCTATGAAAAAGAATTTTGGTGCTGTTGCTATTGTATTGTTTATGTACTTTGTAGGACCTATTTACTTTCAGATTATAAATAGGAAATAACTAACAATCAGGTCCGTAGAAAGTAAGAGGGTAAAGTTTTAAGGAAGGAAGGAAGGAAGAGCTCAGGGAATATAAATAATCAAAAATGGATCGGTAAGGCGGCGGGCTTGTAACCTGAGGGTCAGTGGTTTAAGTCCAAAGTTCAGCAAAGATTTAGTAAAGCGAGTCAAACTCGCTATACAAAACTAACGTGATGTCTACCCAAAGTAGTTGTGAAATTTATTAGCACAAATATGATAACTTTTATGAATTCGTTATTATTAGATAGGAAATAGTCTCTAGGGATAACCAGGGTTGTATGATCTCTAGGATCTAACAATTCCGAGCCGAGATCTCAAGCAAATTCTTTTAGTCTGTCTAGTCTATTTACCAGGACGTAACAGGTGAACCAGGACAGTAGTTGCATTCTCAAAAAGTGTGCACATTTGAGCCAGCGCGATGCCCAAAACTTTCTTTCAACAAACACGGCCATGCCTTGTGAAAGCGCAGCACTTCTAGCAGTATTGCCACAACTATAAATACATAATAATGTAGCAATACTATAAATTTAATATTGATAAAATAAATTATCTAGATTTACTATCACCGTGGCCGAAAGAGTTAGCGCACTATGCATTGCACGCATGGTGACCTGGGTTCGATCCCCAGCTAGGCAAAAATGTTCGATCCCCAGCAGAAATGAGTAGCTGCTTTGACGGGGGATTTACCCCCCATTCGCTGGAATTCTCAAACCACCTACTCAAATTAACCTCACCAAGCCCGGGTGGGACTGGTAATAGCCAGCATAACGAGGGTTCGATTTGGACACCCACCCACACCCATCGATCCAAGCTCTTAACCTCGGCTGGAGGTTGCTGAACTTCAGTGACAGTACGAAAATTGGTGTATGGTGTAAACCTTGATACCTTCCCTGTTACCAGATAGGTACATAATTTATTTTCTTTTCATGATATTCTACTGAATTAATGTTATGTAGGATCTTTGCTTTTAATCGTATTCTTATTACTGAACCAGTTGGCCCGTTGCTTCTTCCTTTCTTTCTAGTAAAAACCTAAGACTCCCTTAATTAACACGTTGAGCGCTGCGAACCTCCATGAGTGGGGGCTTTTCTGATATATTATCAACTGGTATCAAAACTCACATGGGGGTTTTTTATATACGAATATGACTTTAGTTTTTTTATACTCTAAGCCAGTAAGCCCTCATAGGTTTCTCTAAGCCAGTAAGCCCTCATAGGATTCTCTAAGCCAGTAAGCCCTCAATGTGTTTGTTAAGAAGGAATTATTTCACGTTAATAACAGGAATAGCCAGCCTCCGTGGCGTGACGGTTGTGACTACTGCCAGTAGTCCAGAGATCCTGAGTTCGATTCCCGGTTGGAGCAGACTTTTCGCACAGAAAATTCTGTTCCCTCCGAACCTGTGAGGCTGACAATTCCGGCCCTACCCAGGCTGGGTGAGGTTAATGTGGGTAGCTGGTACGATTCCCAGCGAATGGAGGGTAAAACCCCCGTCCTGTCTACCTCAAGTCAGGACGTTAAAACCAAATAGAATCAATGGACATGAAAGGAGCCTAGACATTAAAATCTGGGCGTCCATATAATCGTCTCACCACCGTGACTTAGGTATCAATACCTAACTCACGGACACGGAATTATTATTATTATAATAACAGGAATTATTTCTCTTGATAATCTTGATATTCTTGGTTCTGAGCGCTCAACGTGTTAAGTTTAGAAATCTGTGTACGAGGGGTAGAAGAAAGGGCGGAGTCACTTTTTCTCTTTCTAGTAAACGTTTCAATTCTCCTTGTCTGAGTATAAGATGTTTGTATTATTTACTTATTTAGATTCTACAAATCCATACAAAGTATATGAGTGGTCTTCATAATATATTATATTAAACCTATGTACTGAGCCAGTAGAGCCAAGTGATACTGTTACTGAGATGATGGGAGCCATCTCAGTGGTTTCATAATATATTATATTAAACCTATGTACTGAGCCAGTAGAGCCAAGTGATACTGTTACTGAATGACAAGAGCCATCTCTCTCAGAGGTGACCGGAACCAACTCATTTGTGTCTTGATAGAGCCATTTCACTGAAATGGCTCCGATCAGTTCTACCCATCCCTAAATCACACAGTGAACACAGTCGCGTTTGTTTATTGATAGAGTCCAATTCACATAATATGCCTACTTTATAACATAAAACATCGCGATCGGTTGTGATTTGTGAGAATTTTTTGTGTTCAGCGATCACAGTGTTGACCAGTTTTCATAGTGCCGACGAAAAGCGCAGGTAGAGAAGTGTTTAAATACGATAAAGGAAGAAATTTACTCTCTCGACAGTCCTCAAACTCCATGACACGATGTGTGTCCACTGCAGAAGATTAGAAATTTCAAGATAAAAAATTGATTAACACTGGAATATATTCAAGCAGTTAAGAGCCGCACGTGAAAATATATTTGGTGTTTTTCCAATTTTCCATACGGTCCGTTTATCATCGCTGTGACCTTTCATTTGATAATTTCTTCCTTTAATAAGGTAATATAATCGGTCTTCTACAATATTAACTATAGTTTTTAATATTTTTAGACTGATTTTGAATCCATAAGCAGTGTTAATTTATTAAATCAGTTAGTCATTTAATTTTCTTTGCTATACATACTTGAAATCCGCTCGTTTCAACCTTGAATTTCCATACCCCATGTAGTGTCGTCAGTATACTTCATAGCCCCCTATCTTAGGCGCCAGATATTTTATTTATTTTACTAATCAGCTGCTTCTTAATGTACCACATGTCAGCACTGTGAATTAAAAAAAAAATAAACTGGGGTTAACATCACGCGACTTTTGATTACGTATTTAAAAAAAAATCGTAGCAAAATTATGTTATTTTTTTTTTACAAAAACAAACAATATATAAGTATACTTCCGATTTATAATTTTAGAAATTCGTCGGAAGTAATATTGATATTGATAATGTAAGAAAGCAAGAAAAATAAACGAAAATGAGACGCGTGAACACTCTATTGTTATTTTGATCTAGTGCCAAATATGTGTGCCTAATATTAATAATTTAATAGCCGATATCCATTAAAGATTTGAGCAGTTCGTTCGATGAAAAATTACAACAAAAAATTCCGGACATGGTTGAAGAATAAATTATAATTTAGCAGTACTGTAAACTGTAGACCTCAACCTAACTTAGATACCGTACCTAATGGAAATAAAAATGATATGCCTATCAAGGCTGGCCTCAATCCAGAAAGTAGGTACTCTCATTCTCAAAATCCCCAATTCTCCTTTGAACCGTCAAAATCTCCCCCAAACGGAACCGGGTCCGTCAGTGTAGCCCAAACTATGCAAATATACCTACAGCATATTACTTGTAGGTACGATAAACAGACAAACTATCGGCAATATCGTCTTGTTACGGTCTTGTCAATATAATTATCCCAAACTATACAAATATACCTACAGCTTATTAATTTGTAGGTACGGTAAACAGACAAACTATCTGCAATATCGTCTTGTTACTTGTTACCGTCGTGTCAATATATCCCAAACTATACAAATATACCTACAGCTTATTAATTTGTAGGTACGGTAAACAGACAAACTATCTGCAATATCGTCTTGTTACTTGTTACCGTCGTGTCAATATATCCCAAACTATACAAATATACCTACAGCATATTATTACTTGTAGGTACGATAAACAGACAAACTATCTGCAATATCGTCTTGTTACCTAAGTTATAAAGGAGAGATCGATCACGGAAGGATCAAGATATTCAAGATCTAAATTCTAAATTGGAAAAACACTTATAATTATAATACCTGGGTCGAGATGTGCCTGCCAGGTCCCGGCTCATGTAGATTTAAGGTGGCGTGATCATTTTGGAGCTCTGTGATTGGTGGAAATTGATCACGTGTCTCGCATCTCGACGCAGCCATACGTACGTTTTGAAACGCTCTCTTATGGGACCCGGTTTGTCTGGAACTATCAGCTCAGTTTCTAAAAAATGACTGATTATTATTTTAGTTTTATTCTATTAGAGATGAGTGTTTCACAGCCTTTTATTTCGTAGCCATGAAACATCAGCTACTGTAGACCTTTGTGGTTTGTGTTGTAGCTTGCCCAAATGCCCATCCCGTATTATGGGGAGTTAGGGGAGTTATACTGCAACACAGATGCACGAAAAGTGACACAATACTTTCCTTTAACCTGTGAGTACACGCGTTAAAAATCCGAACGTCTGTACACGCGCGATGAAAAAAATTCTCACACCTGGTTTTGCTTTGTAAATGGTTGCAGTTCGAACCGCTGATTTGAATTTTTTTTTTTTCCAAAATTTGTTCATCGTAAGCCATACTGACATAAGTTTGTAGGGCAATTCACAGTATATCTTATAATCAAGAATATTATGTAATTATATTTGTTTAGGTACTTCTAAAAGCTAAAAACAGAAACGATAAAAAAATAAATGTACTTAGATTATACCAGGAGGTAAGTAGGTAGCTAGGTACCTACCCATTATAGATTACAAAGAATACTAATTATTTCAGTATCTAGCAAAAAAAGTGTAGGAAGGTACCTAACTACCTAATATTATTACAAAGAAATTTAATTAATGTTAGTTAAAAATTTATATTTTGTTAGTTAAAAATCATTATAATAATTATTATAACAATAGTGAACAATCATCAATTTGGTAGGTAAACACGACACTAATTTTCTTTAAAAAATATATTTTTTTTTTTAAAACAATTGTTTTTTATTATATTAATTAATTATTAAAACTAATTATTATAAATAATTAATTAAATTAAACTAAATAGTTAGTAACAGAAAAAAAACTCTCAAAAAAAAAGTTACGTCTGTGCACGCGCGATGAAAATAGCTCAAGGGACTGTGGATACATCTAGATAAACATATTATCAACAGCTACTCCAGGTCCCTACAGGTTAGGACCAATATCGATCAAGTTCTAGCGTTTTTGCCGAGCGTGTGAGAATTTTTCCCTATGTGCGTGTACTCACGGGTTAAGGTGCTGGGTCAACACGAAAGCACCGGAAGCTATCCCACCAGAAAGTACCAAATTTTCAATACAATATTATTTTTTTATCGGCTCTGGGGTTCGAACCTAGAAACTCCCGCATGACAAGCGAGTATCTTACCACTGAGCTAATCGTGCGATCTTAATACCTATGATAGATATTTTATCATTCTTTTATCTGGTGGGATAGCTTCCGCTGCGCTCGAGTTGACCCAGCATGTAAATAGGCAGTAGCAGTAGGTACTGTGTCACTTCTCGCCCATCAAAGGGGATGCACGGATGCATACAGCATACTACGGGATGTAGCTTACATACAACACAGACCACATGTGTCTACATTAGCTGCTGTTTCATGGCTACGAGATTAATATTAGAAATCGGAAGTATTTTTTTTTTAATCCATACGTTAGTACCTATAATGTTTTCTTCTATTTAATGCTTAGAAACATGTGTTTTTCCTAATGGCTTTCAATTTCAAAAGGTGGGTGTAGGCTTTACCGTACAGAGGATGTGTATACCTACATAGAGAGTAGAATACAGACTATTACCACCATACCTGGTGTGTAGAGTTCAGATGCACGTTGAAGTGTGTAAGTATAGGTACTTTATCTTAATAGGTACTTTTATTTAGGTTCTGTGTATCCAGGGCCGTATTTAGGGGGGGGGGCAGGGGGCCCGGCCTCCCCCTCGAGCTTGGCCCCGCCTCGAAATTCTCACTTGAACGCAGGTCCCGGGCCCCCCCTGCCTTGGATTTTTTCTAGGTACATTACATTTCTACATACGTACATGTTGATTCTTAAACACAATAAACAGTAAAATCGAACTACATTAGAACATAATTATTATTATATCTACCTACTATTTGCCCCCCCCACCCCCCCTGACGAAAATCCTGGATACGGCCCTGTGTGTATAATTACCAATAAATCTTGCTAAAAGTGATGATACCGAACAGGCGCGGCCGGTGCTAAGGAGCTGCGGAACTGCAGCACCCCCAGACGAAAAAGAAAAAGAGACTATTTTCTCGAGTGTAGCTCGTACACAATGAAAATCATTACACATTTATATAATAATTATTATTATTATTAGCATAGTAAATAGACTCAAACTCGTTGGATACTGAAAGAGTCACCCGATAAATCCCATTTTAGTCCAGTTTATGTGGCAGCACCTTTAAAACATTTTCCCACCAACCACGCCTGTTACCGAAGTACCTTTTAGCTAGCTATGGTTACCTAGTAGGGAGAAGTACCTATTAGGGAGCTATGGTTTGTAAATTATACAAATAATGTAAATCTGTTCGAAAACAGGTATCAACCGACTACTCTCCACTTATCACGGTCCTGCGCATCCTCTTTCGTCTCTTGATATGCTCTTCCTCTTTTAATATCACTTATCATACCTAATTTTACTCTACCTCTTCCTCTTTTAATATCACTAATCATACCTAATTTTACTCTACCTCTTCCTCTTTTTCTATCTATCTTGCCCTCCATCACTCTCCTCTGTAGACAATCTCGGCGAAGAATATGACCTAACCAATTTCTTTTACGTTTTTTGATGGTCTCTAGGAAAATAAATGAATGGAAACATAATTACTCTATAAAATATGTTTTATGTACCTAGGTACTAAGTAAGTAAGTGGTAGTTCTACACATTTGCGTCAAGTTGGCCGCGCATGCTCTAATAGCATAAATGATATTATATAAAAAATTGAAATCGGAGCAAATTTTTTTTTTTTTTTTTTTACAAAAACAAACACAATTTTTTTCGGAAGTAAAATGTAATAGATACCTAGCATAAAAATGTAATAAATTTGTGTGAACATCGACTTTCTATAGCTCAAATTAGAGAGATCAAAATCTCTCTCTTTTTTGTCTCGAATCGTGACAATAGAAGAGATGAGACAAAAAATGCACTGTATTGATCCCGGGTTTGACCCCCCGCACCGACAGAAAAATTGTATTCTTAATTTGTTTACAGTTGTTTATAAGGGATACCTTCCGGTGGGCGTTGACCCAGCACCTAAATGGGAAGTATTGTGTCACTTCTCGCCCATCAGAGGGGAGGCATACTACGGGATGCGCAAGCTACAACACAGACCACAAGGGTCTATAGTAGCTCCTGTTTCATGGCTACGAAATAAAAAAGGCTGTGAAACACTCATCTTTACTAATAATAAGACTGTGAGAGTGAGAGTGAAGGGACTCTTCAATCTCATTCTTGCAGGATAAACAGAGTATTCTATTGTATAATAAAAAATAATGATCTCTAACGCTACACCATTAGTAGAGTCCCAGTTCATGTAAATAAGTTAAGGAGTATTTCGACCGCTACTGACAGGCAATGATCATGCCCTTTGTCAATATTATTCTTGTCAATAAAGAGTTTTTATTATTATCATTATTTTTTTAAGTTATTTTCAAACGCATCATTTATGATGCAATTACATGAAAATTTACAAAGGGGAAAAAATAATATAAATATAATAGGTACCTATGTTAAAAATAATAATAATATTAAAGACAGTGGTAAAGATAGCCGGGACATGACAAGTTTTCCTCCCACATGTGGATTTTTTACCACATAATAATACGTCTTGGGCTTACTGCTGGAATGATGGGACTCAATAATCCTAATCGGGCAGTATAAGGCGATATTATTATTATCACTAGATCAGCTCACGCAGATCACGCTTCGAAAATTTTAAGAATTACAAAATAACGGCAGGCGATATTATTATTATTCATGAAAAGCGGTTCCTTCTGTCCAAAAAAACATCGATCAGTGGGAATTCCACCAAAAACAAAAGTAGGCAGGTAGGCACTGAGATCTGAAAAAGTTCAAGTTAACATTACGTGCTTAAACGTTAAAGTTGTAAAAGTTGCAATGGATCTGAATGCCATATGGATCTATCCCAGCTATAATGTGGATTATACCAGGTATAATACAGTTAAACAGGTCCTGTTTCGTTGAAAACATCGTCTGAGTAATAAAACAGCTATGAAATTTGCAAATCAATTTTACGCACACGTACACGTCATGGTCCTAAGGACGCTACAGACTTTACTTATCACTTTAAGGGCGGAATCAATAGACGTATTTGTAATACCTCTGGGGCGCTAGGTCACGGATTGCGTACTGTGTAAGATAGGGAAAACCGACGCTTAGCAATGACTTGAGTTATAGAATTTGTCTATTAATACAATAAATAAATATTGCCATACGGAAGGTCCCGGGTTCGAACCCCCGCGCCGACAAAAAATTGTATTAAAAAAAATTGCCCTAAAAGTTGGTTCTTCATAAGACGCATTCTGTTTGAACAGGTCGTTTGCGCCAATTTGTATATATATTTTTTTTAACCGTCATATTCAAGAATAAAAACATCCCAAACATTAGACTGATGTTCATTTTCTAAAAGAAGAGAATTTTGAATAAAAAATCTTGTTATAATAATAAAAAAAAAATCATATTAGGTATGTTAATAAAATAAAGTTACGATTTTTCTTCCAATTAAAGAATAGCTGTGCCAATATACCTACATGCCAAAGAATAGCATGTATATTGGAGACCATTACTAGTTTTGTAAAGTTTGATGAAGTATTTTTTCTGAAAAACAAAACGTATTATTGTGTTAGGTACTAAAAATGATTGCAGAAATTTCTAAATTATCCACCTTCAAATTAAGCACCCGTTGTGATATTTATGACCCATGCTGCAGTTGGACGCTACGTTAAACCCAAATTAAATAAAAAATAACCAGGTTCGCATGTATGTTTACTGTGGTACCAAAATTCGCAGTATACTGTATTGTACAAAATTATTTAAATTGGCCTAGCCAGGATGTTTTGTAGCCTCTTTTATGGCCCGATCCGATTTTCAACCCCTTTGAGTTAGGTATTAAATTAAAGATCTTTTAATTCAATTAGACAATCTGCGTGAGGTCTACAGTTCACAGAACTACTATAGTTCATAGTTGTTATGTTTTAACCGACTTCAGTAGCTTGTAATCGGATGTCGGTGGTTCAGGTCCCAAGTTAAGCAAATATTTAGTAAAGCAATTTTGAGTAGTTAAGATATGACGATTGTGATTCACAAATATGATAACTTTTAGGGCGAAATTAATAGGCGTTTTTGTAATACCTCTGTGGCGCTAAGTCACGGATTGCGTACTGTGTAAGATAGGGAAAACCGACACTTAGCAGTGACTTTATCGATGTTGTCTATTAATTTCGCCTTTATTAGTCTGTCCCGGTAGCTCAGTGGTAAAGGCGGCACTCTGTGAATCCAAAGATTCCAGAGGTCGTGGGTTCGAAACCCAGCCGGAACATGACATGTTATGCTCCCATTTGGGATTTTTACCACATAATAATACGTCTTGGGCTTACTGCTGGAATAATGGGACTTAATAGTCCTAATCAGGCAGTATAAATAAGGCGATATTATTATTATTATATTATTATGTTATGCTTGTTTCAGTTGATTCCATGTGAAGCTCTCCAGACTCTTCTAGTTGCACGATGTCAGAGTCCCGAGGTACCGGGTCCAAGGGACCACTAGGAGGTAATGACGTTTCCTAGTTGTTATCTGCAAGTTGTTGTTATTATTATTTTTTTTTTTTTTTAATAATTAATTTTAATAATTATTTAGTTTAGTTTACTTTTAAGCTAGTATAGAATTAGTCCATAAGATGACGTTGTAGTACACATTCGACCACGAATATTTTATGTACAATAAAATGATTTATTATTATTATAAGAGGAATAATAATAAGGGCGGAATTAATAGACGTTTTTGTAATACCTCTAAGTCACGGATTGCGTACTGTGTAAGATAGGGAAAACCGACGCTTAGCGATGATTTGTGATATAGAATTTGTCTATTAATTTCGCCCTAAGTGTTTTTCTTTTGGATTAAAAAAAATATCCAGATTCGGTTTCTTCCAAATATTTTCATTTTCTTTCAAGTTTAGTTTCCCCACCATTCGTGAAAGAAAAATGCGTTTCGGTACTGTTAAAGATAAACAATGGAAAAGTGTAAACAAACCAGGAATAAAAAAATGAAACAAAAATGGAATCAAGAATATTATAAATCCATTTTGGTTAGGTAAACAAACTAGAAGAAGATTTCTCCTCTTTTTAAAGAAAAATAACTTTCTTCCAGTTCGTTCATTTTATTCCATTTGAATCCAATTTGGTTAGAAAGAAAAATACGGCTGTAGACTCTTTAGTAGAAGGTAACCACTAAACAAGGCAAGGCTAATGTTTAAAGAGTTTTTTTACCACCTAACCCTCAGAGTGCTATTATTACGTGGTCATATTTTCCTCGGCTTCTTGTGGATTAACACGTTCAGCACCGTAAACCCACTTGGGGGCTTTTTTTAGAAATAGAGCTGGTACTGAAAACCCACATGGGGACTTTATTGATTTTATTGACTGGTACCGTAAACCCCCTGGGGGTTATGAAAAATGTGGAGAGTTTCTGTATATTAAACCCCTACAGGTATTTTATTTCAATGTATTTCTTATGGGATTAGCAATGATAGAAAAATGTAATGGGCGAGATGAAGCTTCTTAGCAGGGAATGACACCTTATCGATTTTTTTCTTCTTCAGAATAATATGGAAATTGCCGACTTTTTCTATCATCTCTTTGAAATACCTCCCCTCTACATTAAAAAAATATTATTTGTTTTATTGCCATTTGGTAGACAAAGCTTGTACCAAATCTGTTTACCGTTCACAGCGGGACTCTTCTTTTTTTAAAAAAATATGGTGGTTTAACATCGTTGGTCAATCGCACCGTTTCGAAGTTTAAATCTTTCTAAATAAATGCGATTTTTTTTTAATCTCTTAAGGTACAGCATTAGAGAGTCAATCCCGTCTTTCCTATCCTCAAGAGAAAAGAAAGTGGGTAGGGATGAGCGAATAGGGGCAAGAATAGGGCAATCCAAGATGCCGGGACTCTTCTGAAAAGTTAATTCTTGGCATTGACTGTTCTTCTACTCACAAAGAAAACTTCTGATTAAAAAAAATGCAAGAATAGGGCAATCCAAAATGTCGGGACTCTTCTGAAAAGTTGATTCTCGGCATTGCCTGTTCTTCTACTCACAATGAAAACTGCTGATTCTTTTCAGACAAGCTGACATGTCGCGGCGTTCTCAACATCATGGTATTCTTCGGGTTCATGGTGAACTACATGCTGCGGGTGAATCTCAACATAGCGATAGTCGACATGACTTACCCCACCATCAGTTCCAATGCAACATTCACGCCGCCCGCCACGCCCAGTGATCAGCTAGAGAATGCGTCCATAACACAGAATATCGTTCAGGTATGTAAAAATCAGTCTGTCTGGGGAACTATAAACAGGGAGTAGACCAGCAGTCTGGCTGGGGGACTATAAACAGGGAGTAGACCAGTAGTCTGGCTGGGGGACTATACACACAGGGAGTAGACCAGCAGTCAAGCTGGAGGAATATAAACAGGGAGTAGACCAGCAGTCTGGCTGGGGGACTATAAACAGGGAGTAGACCGGCAGTCAAGCTGGGGGACTATAGACAGGGAGTAGACCAGCAGTCTGGCTGGGGGACTATAAACAGGGAGTAGACCAACAGTCTGGCTGGGGGACTATAAACAGGGAGTAGACCAGCAGTCTGGCTGGGGGACTATAAACAGGGAGTAGACCAGCAGTCTGGCTGGGGGACTATAAACAGGGAGTAGACCAGCAGTCTGGCTGGGGGACTATAAACAGGGAGTAGACCAGCAGTCTGGCTGGGGGACTATAAACAGGGAGTAGACCAGCATTGGCTTGTTTCTGGGAGCCCTTGTCAATTATTAGCCTCCTTGTAAAGACAGTGGTAGAAGTACTGAGTCATTCCTCCACTGTTTGGCTACCATCGTGCACGATGACGCCACCCTATGATGTAAAAATCATTGCAACATAGACTTTTCAATGCGACAAATTACATACAAACTATATTTACCGTTATACAAGCACTGTAGTTTTTGGGAGGCGTTCTCCCGCGAAACGACCGTTTCGCTTGATACAAACTCTGTTTCGTGTTAATATAGGCCGGCTGGCGCGTTACTCTTGACGAGAGCTCACCTCCCGGCGAGCTTGATCTTCATTGCCTATTTGTAATGTAATGTAAAAAGCCTTTATTTGTACAATTAAATTTACACACAACATAAATACATTATATGGGCATCTTGTACAAAATCAGATTAATATCTGAGGCCTCCCCATGTAAGGGGGCATCTGAACAACTGGTTTTAAGGATATAATTTTATAAATTTGAAGGAAAATAAATAATAAATGCTAAATGATAATAAATAAATGGTACAAACAAACCAACCATGAACAGGACATGAAATTGAAAAAAATAAAATAAAATTAATTTAAAGAATTTCTATCTCTTTCACTCTCACTCACTCCCTCTTCATTTTTTTTTTTTTTACGACCGTTTCGCTTGATATATACAAACTCTGTTTCGTGTTAATATAGGCCGGCTGGCGCTTTACTCTTGACGAGAGCTCACCTCCCGGCGAGCTTGATCTTCACAGCCTATTTACTCCAATTTTATTATTATTACTACTACAATAAATAATAAATAAATGCTCTTGTCTGAGCAAACCATCTAAACAAGATGGGCATCGCTCAAGATCCATTTGAGTTTTTGCTTATTTCTCGATAACGGACAACGGTACACATTTTCTGCGTTTTATTTCTATAATTATACATTCATTCTAATCCCCGTGGCTAAGTAGGTAGCGCACTATAGGCTTGCACGTACGGTGCCCTGAGTTCGATCTCCAGCAGGGCAGGATTTTTTTCTGTCTATACTTGGAAAATCGGGTCATCTCATACCTCGTGAGGAAAAATGCTGGAGCCACGGTGAAATTTCCAAACACAGATGCCACTGTAAGGTTATGCCAATGGTGGCTGATACGGTGACTAAAAAGTTTTTAATCGTAGGTAATATGGAACCTTGTCTACCTCCCCGACTGATTTGCATAGCGTCCAAGTTCAAAGGACGCCACAAGGCAAAAAAGAAGAGAGAAAAAACAACATACCTTTTGCATTCTTCTTCTGTCCTTGTTAAGTGATAACTCTTTCGACCCTGACCTTTGATTTTACTAAGGAGACTATGAGATTTTTGTTTTTCAAGATGTGAAAATCAACAAAACTCCGTTATTTACCAGACCTATGCGGAGTCTTTCCAGGACCTGTTTGAAATAAATAAGACAAGCGGAAGGTCCCAGGTTCGATCCCCGTGCCGACAAAAAAATTGTATTCTTAATTTTTTTTTTTTTGAGGATAGGAAAATCTTCTAAAGACACCCAGCCACCTCACTCCCTGGGGTGTGGGATTTTTACCCACTAAAAACCTATCCTCCGAAGACGTAGGAGACGTAATGTTGGTAGAGCTCCATTTCAATACAAGTGAAGCCGCAGTTCGGCCACTATCTTAATATATAAATGTCAAAGTCACTGACTGATCATCGCTCTACAGCCCAAACCGTAAGTCCTAGGAAGCTGGAATTTGGTAGGTAGCTTTGTCTTATAGTCTAGATGTGCAATAAGACGGGATTTTTCGAAATTCCCACTACAACACCTGCCATTGGCGAAAAAGGATTTTTTGCTTTCACGGCCATGCCTCGGCCCGGCTAGTTAGGTTATAAAACAGGTATTTCCATCTGGCACCAACCTGGAGGTTGGTGGTTCAATTCCCGGGAAGCGATTTTTTTTTTTTTGCTTAATTAAAAAACCTATTTCCAACAGTCGACCCACCAGGGCCGCGTCCCAGAAACCACTCTCACTCCCTTAATACCCAAATCTCCCTTTTACCTTCACTCTGATTGAATTATTTGGGCAAACAACACACTCTGATTGTGACAAATAAAATAAAATAGCCTTTATTTTTTGTTTTTAGGCATTGGTAGGCAAGGCCATTTCATACAGCCAATAGCCTTTATAAAAATGTTCACAAATTACATCCTCTTATTGTGCTTGATGATCCAACAACACTTTCTTCAATTTTACATCATCACATCATCATAGAGTGGCGTCATCGCGAACGATGGTAGCCAGACAGTGTTACATACTGTTACATACATTCACGAATTCGACCGGTTGTCTTCTCATCTTCAGGACAAAGCCGTGAGATTCCCCTGGAGCGAATACGACAAGAACTTCCTCATCGGAGCTTTCTTCTACGGCTACCAGTGCACGGAACTGCCGGGCGGCCGTCTGGCCGAGATAGTGGGGGCCCATTAATTATTCATTAATTATTCGTCTAATTAAAGGTTGAAAGGGAATTTTGGGGTTTTGAGAGTCAGAGTGCTTCCTGGAATGAGTCTCAGTACCGGAATTTGACAGTTGAAAAGGAAATTTAGGGATTTTGAGAGTGAGAATTCTTGCTGAAATGAGACCGTTGACAGAGAGATTTGGGGATTTGAGAGTAAGAGTTCTTTCTGGAATGAGACGATTAAAAGGGAGATTTGGGGATTTGAGAGTAAGAGTTCTTTCTAAAATGAGACGGTTGAGAGGGAGATTCAGATATTTTAAGAGTAAGAGTTTTCATAGAATAAAACATTCACGCATTCGACCGGTTGTCTTCATCTTCAGGACAAAGCAGTGAGGTTCCCCTGGAGCGAATACGACAAGAACTTCCTCATCGGAGCTTTCTTCTACGGCTACCTGTGCACGGAACTGCCTGGAGGCCGTCTGGCCGAGATAGTGGGGGCCCATTAATTATTCATTAATTATTCGTCTAATTAAAGGTTGAAAGGGAATTTTGGGGTTTTGAGAGTCAGAGTGCTTCCTGGAATAAGTCTCAGTATACCGGAATTTGACAGTTGAAAAGGAAATTTTAGGATTTAGAGAGTAAGAATTCTTGCTGAAATGAGACCGTTGACAGAGAGATTTGGGGATTTGAGAGTAAGAGTTCTTTCTGAATTGAGACGGTTGAAAGGAGATTTGGGGATTCGAGAGTAAGAGTTCTTTCTGGAATGAGACAATTGAAAGGGAGATTCGGGGATTCGAGAGTAAGAGTTATTTCTGGAATGAGACGGTTGAAAGGGAGATTTGGAGATTCGAGAGTAAGAGTTCTTTCTGGAATGAGACGCTTGAAAAGGAGATTTGGGGATTCGAGAGTAAGTGTTCTTTCTGAAATGAGACCGTTGAAAGGGAGATTTGGGGATTCGAGAGTAAGAGTTCTTTCTGGAATGAGACATCTTATTGTGCTTGATGATCCAACAACATTTTCTTCAATTTTACATACATACAAAAAATGCTATTTACATTAATTACCTACTCGTCTAATTAAAGGATGAGGGGAATTTTGGGGTTTTGAGAGTCATGAGTCTCAGTACCGGAATTTGACAGTTAAAAAGGAAATTTAGGAATTTTGAGAGTGAGAATTCTTGCTGAAATGAGACGGCTGAAAGGGAGATTTAGATATTTTGAGAGTGAGAGTTTTTCAGTGTAATAGAGTAACACTGGTTGTCTTCATCTTCAGGACAAAGCCGTGAGGTTCCCCTGGAGCGAATACGACAAGAACTTCCTCATCGGAGCTTTCTTCTACGGCTACCTGTGCACGGAACTGCCTGGAGGCCGTCTGGCCGAGATAGTGGGGGCTCATTAATTATTCGTCTAATTAAAGGTTGAAAGGGAATTTTGGGGTTTTGAGAGTCAGAGTGCTTCCTGGAATGAGTCTCAGTACCGGAATTTGACAGTTGAAAAGGAAATTTAGGGATTTTGAGAGTGAGAATTCTTGCTGAAATGAGACCGTTGAAAGGGAGATTTGGGGATTCGAGAGTAAGAGTTATTTCTGGAATGAGACGGTTGAAAGGGAGATTTGGGGATTCGAGAGTAAGAGTTTTTTCTGGAATGAGACGGTTGAAAGGGAGATTTAGGGATTTTGAGTGTGAGAATTCTTTCTGGAATGAGACGATTAAAAGGGAGATTTGGGGATTTGAGAGTAAGAGTTCTTTCTAAAATGAGACGGTTGAGAGGGAGATTCAGATATTTTAAGAGTAAGAGTTTTCATAGAATAAAACATTCACGCATTCGACCGGTTGTCTTCATATTCAGGACAAAGCCGTGAGATTCCCCTGGAGCGAATACGACAAGAACTTCCTCATCGGAGCTTTCTTCTACGGCTACCTGTGCACGGAACTGCCGGGAGGCCGTCTGGCCGAGATAGTGGGGGCCCGTTAATAAATTATTCATTATTCGTCTAATTAAAGGTTGAAAGGGAATTTTGGGGTTTTGAGAGTCAGAGTGCTTCCTGGAATGAGTCTCAGTACCGGAATTTGACAGTTGAAAAGTAAATTTAGGGATTTTGAGAGTGAGAATTCTTGCTGAAATGAGACCGTTGAAAGGGAGATTTGGGGATTCGAGAGTAAGAGTTATTTCTGGAATGAGACGGTTGAAAGGGAGATTTGGGGATTCGAGAGTAAGAGTTTTTTCTGGAATGAGACGGTTGAAAGGGAGATTTAGGGATTTTGAGTGTGAGAATTCTTTCTGGAATGAGACGGTTGAAAGGGAGATCCCCAAAGACGGTTGAAAGGGAGATTTGAGAGTAAGAGTTTTTTCTGGAATGAGACGGTTGAAAGGGAGATTTGGGGATTTGAAAGCAAGAATTCTTTCTGAAATGGTTGAAAGGGAGATTCAGATATTTTAAGAGTAAGAGTTTTCATAGAATAAAACTTTCACGCATTCGACAGGTTGTCTTCATCTTCAGGACAAAGCCGTGAGATTCCCCTGGAGCGAATACGACAAGAACTTCCTCATCGGAGCTTTCTTCTACGGCTACCTGTGCACGGAACTGCCGGGAGGCCGTCTGGCCGAGATAGTGGGGGCCCACTAATTATTCATTAATTATTCGTCTAATTAAAGGTTGAAAGGGAATTTTGAGGTTTTGAGAGTCAGAGTGCTTCCTGGAATAAGTCTCCGTATACCGGAATTTGACAGTTGAAAAGGAATTTTAGGGATTTAGAGAGTGAGAATTCTTGCTGAAATGAGACGGTTGAAAGAGAGACTTGGGGATTCGAGAGTAAGAGTTCTTGCTGAAATGAGACGGTTGAAAAGGAGATTTGGGGATTTCAAAGCAAGAATTCTTTCTGAAATGAGACGGTTGAAAGGGAGATTTAGAGATTTTGAGAGTGACAGTTTTCCAGTTCAATAGCATAAAACATTCACGCATTCGACCGCTTGTCTTCATCTTCAGGACAAAGCAGTGCGATTCCCCTGGAGCGAATACGACAAGAACTTCCTCATCGGAGCTTTCTTCTACGGCTACCTGTGCACGGAACTGCCTGGAGGCCGTCTGGCCGAGATAGTGGGGGCCCGCCGGGTCTTCGGCTACTCCATGCTCCTGGCCTCGTTCTCCACGCTGCTCTCGCCCCTGGCGTCCAAAATCAACTTCTACTTCATCGTGGTGCTTCGGATCATCATCGGATTCATGTTGGTAAGTACACTGAGAAAAAAAATTATCCTGGACATTCATCCTTGAAAAAATGTTAAAATATAAGGATGATAGATACTTAAATTAGTATATTACTCACTTCATTATTACAATGTAACAATGTAACTTGTATCGTTGTCCTAGTGTGCAAGGACAAATAATCTTTTCTTTAAGTCATCCCGATTCCATCCTCGTTTAAGGATAACTTACTAGCTAACAAGGATGTCCTTTTTCTCAGTGTACGGGCGGAATTAATAGACGTTTTTGTAATACCTCTGTGGCGCTAAGTCACGGATTGCGTACTCTGTAAGATAGGGAAAATCGACACTTACCAACGGCTTAAGTTATTGATGTTGTCTATTAATTCTGCCCTTAAAGTTTAAAAAGTTAATCACAATCGTGATGTCACAACTACTGAAACTCGATTTACTAAATTTACGCTGAAACCGGGACTTGAACCACCGAACTCCCGGTTTCAAGTGCGGCGCCTTATCGATCAAGCTACTGAGGTCGGTTGTTGGTAAGTACGACACAATACAATAAGATATACAATGTAATACAATACAATACTCTGTTTACCCTGCAAGAAAAGGATCCTAAGGGTCCATAAGGGTCGTATTATAAAACCGGATTAGATTTAATCTATGTGCACACTATCCCTTACCTCGGGCTAATATAGTGCACTGTGATTGGTTAAAACTGTGAGGGTGTGTCTGGCTTAGGTTAATTTTAATTCTGTTTCATAATTTGGCCCTAAGGGTCTAATTCTGTAGTAGGATTAAAGTTAAGATAAGCCAGATTGTCCCCCAACTTGGGCTATAGTGCGCTGTGATTGGTTGAAACTCCGACTTGAGGGAGGGTCTAGCTTATCTTAACTTTAATCCCGTCTTATAATTCGGCCCAAAAGATTTCCTTTGCTCTCTCAAAGTCTATTGTCTCACAGTCCAAGTAGTTACTTATTGGTAGCCAGCGGAGATGACACGTTTTGAATACACCAGTGCCCATCACTGAAGTTAAGCAACGTCATGCGAGGTGAAGACATGGATGAACATTTTTAATCACAGATAAAATGTTTCCTCCAAAGAGTTGGTGGAGGGCAAAGATCCCAACTATTTCCCCGCCGAATTGACGAAGCGATTCCTTCAACAAGGACAGAGTGCGATCATGACTTGCTTCGTCCAAAAGCCTTACCAACTTATTTAGAAATTTTATTGTTAGACTATGTCCCAAGGGTCTCCACTGGAAAAGCAACTAAGTGACGTATTATGATTGATAATGAATGCTTGAGTAATAATATTTTTTTTTAATTGTTACTTAACACAATTGACTGTCATTATACGTATTAGACAATTTACATGAGATTCCAACATTAAACATAAAAATACCGCCTCGAACGACCCAGATGTTAAAGAGATGTTGTTAATCAAAAAGCAGAAAAAAACATAAATATTAATTAAGAGCTCGTTTCAGAACGCTCTTTTTCCCATGTATGAGATTAATTCCATATTTCTCATTTTTTTATGTTTTGTACTCAACTTATTTGACCTATTTTTGAGTATTTGAATTAATTAAGAGCTTGATTCAAAACGCACTTACCGTTTTTTTTCAATGTAGGATAATTTGTATTTCTCATTTTATTGTATTTTGTTCAACTTATTTGACCTATTTTTGGGTATTTAAGAACATCAGAATGGGTTATTTTGCCTTACACCTAAATGTAATAGTTGAAATCATATATTTTAGACATATTAGGTACAATTTCTTCATTAAAATGTCTAAAATCTAGGGACGCCTGGGCAAGAACTTTTGCGGCGAAACAGTGCTAGAATTAAGCTTGCAATACTAGACATTTGTAAAACTTTCAGGGTGCAACTTGGCCTGCTATGCATCCTATGGCTGCAAAATGGATTCCACCGAACGAAAGGAGCAAGTTCATCTCTCATATGATGGGTAAGCTAGTTGTATTGTGTTTGTCACAACTTCTAGTGGGTGTCACAGCATTACAAGTGCACTGGTAGTCAAGTGGTTAACGCGCTAGTCTGGTAATCCAGGTAGCGTAGGGGTCCGTTGGTTTGAATCCCAACCAGTGCATGAAATTTCACTCGTAGATTTGAGTTTGTGACCACATAATAATAAGACTGCGGGTTAGGCGGTAGAAAATGCTTTGAGCATTAACCTCGCCTGGTGGTTCCACTAAAGAGTATTATAAGTATAAGTAACTTCCTCTCCTTATTGCAATCAACTGTCCGATCATTCTTTTGATTCTTGAAATGTCCCGAACAAATAGCTACACACTCATTTTTCCTGACGATGAGTGGTGAGTGGACCCCAAAGCTCAAAGTACAAAGCCAACAAAGATCCGACTCAAACACGCGTATTCAGGACTTCTTCTTTTACTCTGTCTTGTCCCGCTCAAGTAGGGTCGACGTTGTTCAACCTCATGGTTGAGGTTGGTTGGTTTTGGCACATTTTTTACGGCTGGATGGCCTTCCTAACGCCAACGATTCTATTTCGTCCTGGATTAGGACGGGGGTTTTACCCTACATTCCCTGGGAATCATACCAGCTCAGGACTAGGTGACTTATGTTTCCGCAGTGCGCCTTAAACATATTATTACACATGTTGGATCAAGTTTTATTTACAAACTAGCGGGTTACACCCGCCGCTTCGCCAGCCCATCAAACACACACAACGCACACACACACCCACCCACCCACACACACCCACACACCACACACACCCACACATCACACACACCCACACATCACACACACCCACACATCACACACACCCACACATCACACACACCCACACACACCCACACATCACACACACACACCACACACACACACACCACACACACACACACCACACACACACACATCACACACACACATCACACACACACACACACACACACACACATACACCACACACACACACACCACACACACACATACACACACACCACACATACACCACATACACATCACATACACCACACACACACACCACACATCACACACACCCACACATCACACACACCCACACATCACACACACACACCCACACACACACACACACACACACACACCACACACACACACCACCACACACACACACCACACACACACGCACACAAACACACCACACACACACACACCACACACACACAACACACACACACACACACACACACACACCAAACACACACACCATACACACACACAACACACACACACACACACTCCACACACACACCACACACACACACACACACACACCACACACACACACACACACACACACACACAAATGTCATTTAGGTTTGAAAAAAAACCTGAATATTTTTTGTCGCCCATCTATTTGCTGGCCTTCCCCGGCGTAGCTCAAGAATGGCTCATCAGAATTTCGCGATCAATATGTCAAATGAAAGCCTAAACCCTTGCCTAAAACTTTCTCGCTCTGAGTTGATAGGTCGTCACTTCAAATTTCGAGAAAAAATGTCATTTAGGTCAAAAAACGTGAATATTTTACATGTTACCCATCCATTTTTTTACCTTACCCGGCGTAGCTCAAGAACGGCTCATCAGAAATTCGCGATCGATATGTCAATTGAAAGCTCAAACCCTTGCCTAAAACTTTCTCGCTTTGAGTTGATAGGTCGTCGCGACAAATTTCGAGAAAAAATGTCATTTATGTCAAAAAACGTGCATTTTTTTGCGTCACCCATCCATTTTTATCCTTACTCATTGTAGCTTAACCTCAGGGAGATATAATCTAGCCTAGAAGAATTTCCTGATCCAAGCGGACCTATGTGCAAAATTTCAGGTTTCTCGGTCAAACGGTGTGGATTTGTATAAAGAACATACATACACACATACATACATACACACACACATACATACATACAGACAGCTTTCTTTTATAGATATAGATGACATAGAATATATACATATTATACATACATAGAAATTAAAATTAACAAAACATACCTCTCTGTACGCTCCCCCCTTACAGCTTCGTCCCTGGGCGCTGCCATTACGCTGCCCATCTGTGGGTTCCTCATCGCTTGGATCGGATGGGAGAGCGTCTTCTACTTCACCGGTCTGGTGGGCCTCATTTGGAGCATACTCTGGTTTGTTCTGGTGTTCGAGACGCCGGCGGTGCATCCCCGGATAACACCGGAGGAGCGGGAATACATTGAAACCAGTATAGGGTTCTCCGCCACTAACCACAAGGTAAGCTACTGAATATTTGTTTGAACTAACGTCATTGTGACAAAAAACATTGTTATTATTACTATCATAGGTAGGTATATATTTTATTCTGACACATCATCATCTTCTCGTTTTTAATCCAAGTTGGAGACCTCAGGATTAATTATTATTATAGTAAGCTTTATTAGGTAGAACAAAAATATACTCAGTAAAATACAAAGAAATAATAAAGAAAAACAAAAAGATTGAGCAAAGATACAAGAACTTAAAAAAAGAGAATGAAGTTAATGTCCTACCTAAAGGGCGGGGTTATTGCCTGTGTCAATCTCTTCCACCCAACCCTTTGTTATTGAGCTACGTTGATTTTGACTTAAAGGAATATCCGTAAAATCCTTTACGTAAAATCATTTCTACTCATTTTACATGGATAGCTTCATCCTTGCCATTTGCTAAACTTGGCACTAGAAGCACCAAAGAATATTTGGCCCAGAAGATTTCAGTAGAAACGTGGCAATGTAGCTTCTCAACTTGGGACAGTGGAACATTAATGTGGCAATTAATAATGACATTATGTAATATTTTTATTATGCTTGGGACATTAATAATTACCACATGTCAGTGGTATCGACCAAGTTTATAACCTATAATATACATATGTTTGAGAACTTCGTATACAATGTTTTAAATCCGTTCTCAATTTCAACTATAATTCATACAGTGTGTTCCTCATTCTTATTTTATACTACAAGGTATTCTCATTATCATAGTAATTTCTACAATCATAGTACAAAAGCCTCATCAAACCCTTGGTTCACTGGAAATGTGCCAAGTATGGCCGCCGCATTGCCTCTTTGGACGGCCATAGCAAGTCTCTGTTTGAAATAAAATGCACATTTTATGTCGCCTGTCACTTCAATCAAACGTCGATGTTTTAAATTAGATGTTAACTGTCAATTTTTTTACAGGTTCTTCGCGTGCCCTGGTTGAAAATGCTCCTCTCGCCTTGTGTCTGGGCTATCATCATCACCCACACCCTCAGTGTGTTTGGGTATTTCATGATTGTGAATCAGCTACCCAACTATTTCAAGAACATTTTAAAGTTTGACATCAAAAAGGTAAGTACCGAATTAATATATAAAAATATTCTTTCATCATCATATGGTAGCGTCATGTTGTTGTTGTAGCCAGCTTGGCTACAGCTGGAGGGGTGAGTGATGGCCTCCAGCCAACTTTATTTCTAAGTTGGCTCGTTCTGAACCACATGTTTCTATGTGCGATCAACCATCATGAGGACTTGGACTTTTCTTTACAAGCCATTAAACCCTCAGGATTGGCTAGTCTGTTTTCTGTTTATAGTACTCTAGCGAGACACTGGTCTTCTCCCTGTTTAACATCCCCCAGCCAGACTTGGTAGCCAGACAGTGGAGGAATGACTCAGCACTTCTACCAGTTTCTTTACAAGGAGGCTAATAATTGACAAGGGTCCCCAGAACCAAGCCAATGCTGGTCTACTTCCCTGTTTATAGTCCCTCAGCCAGACTGCTGGTCTACTCTCTGTTTTTGTCCCCCAGCCAGAATATTCTTTAGGAGAACATTTTTGTTGTTGTTTAAAGTCCCTTTCAACAGCTCGAGTTATAACGAGTCGGGGGCTACTCTCCGTTTGCTGGAAACTTGCAAACCAGCTACATCAACTATCCTGGGTTGGGCCGGGCATTGCCAGTATTACGAGAGTTCGAATTTAAATGGTCACCCATCCAAGTTCTAACCTCTCGGACGTTGCTTATCTTTAGATTGAGAAAGAGAACTGGTTTGAATACAACAGTTCTCGTTTTATCGCTGAAATCATGCCGGCCATTTTCTTCAATTAAAAGCCCAATAGAAACCTTAATTTCTACAAAGCTGATATATCCCTCATATTAATAAAAATTATAAAATGGGATTACATGTATCAGTTAAGACCGTCTCGTATCCTAGGTATATCGCACGGTGCTCGTGATTTCCACCAATCACAGAACTCCATACAAAATATCCCAGATGAAGGACAGTCTTCCCATATTCTTTTTTCTTCAAGTTATTACATTATCTTTCAATATTTCATTGTTTATTTTTGTACATACCATTTAATGTAAAATATATTATGAATTGAGTATTTTAGAAGTCACCGTGGCAGAGTGAGTTAGCGCGCTAGGCATTGCACGCACGGTGACCTGGGTTCGATTCCCAGCGGGGCAGGATTTTTTCTGCTCTGTTCTTGGGTGTTCGGGGTCCACTCATACCTCGTGAGGAAAAATGAGTAGCTGCTTTAATGTGAGCAGCGACCAGTGGCGGAATTATAGGCAAAAATAGGATATTGGGATATTAATGATATGGAAAAGTCCTATAATTCTGCGCTACCCACTACAATTGTGATATAATAACACAAAGAAACACATTTATTTATTTATTTATTTAATTGAGTATTTTGGAAAAAAAAAAAAAAAAATTCTCGTTCCTATTTTATAATTTGGCCTCTGCCCTCATTGTATGTACCTACGAGTTGTTGTTATTCTTCAATTCAATTCATTCTTAATTGTAATGTTTTACACATTATTTACAATTTACAATCAACTTACAATTTAAAATTCTTTATATTCTTCAGAACGGACTCCTCTCCAGTTTGCCTTTCCTTGGGAAATACGTGACTGCCCTGCTGTCTTCGTGCCTGGCGGACTACATACGTACGAATAATCGTCTTTCAACAACAGCCACGAGGAAAGTCTTCACCACATTCGCTCTCCTAGGGCCTGGATTCCTCATGACACTGCAGGTGAGATAGCTCGCCTAGGACCTGGATTCCTCATGACACTGCAGGTAAGATAGCTCTCCTAGGACCTGGATTCCTCATGACACTGCAGGTAAAATGGCGGCCACAACGAGGACCCTGGGCCCATACCCTACACCCTAGACCATCGAGCCTAGACCCTGGTATCTACAGCTTGATATAGAGTAATCAACGTTTAAGCCTGGCCATTCAGAGGGGGAATGCAGCCAGCATTGCGGGCTCATTCCCCTTCACAAATTCACTGAATGAAGTGTTTGTCTTACAGTTCAATAAAAATTTAATGATTAAAAGAACTAAATTTCAAATTTCAACTCGTGTGATATCGACGATTTTTGGACCATTTTGGCCGCTTAGATTTACTAACATGGTTCGATTATTTTACGTGGCTCTACCTCAGGGTCCAGGGTATAGGCCTCCCGTTGTGTTCGCTCACTAAAAAGTGTAAAATAAATTTGAGTTCATGATCAGCCTAGTGGTAAGATACTTCCTTACTATTAAAATAATGTCTTGTGATTCAGGTATACACAGGAGAAGATCCTCTATTCGCAGTGACAATATTCACCCTGGCCCTCACGTTCAATGGAGCAGTAACGGCTGGATATCTCGGTAACGGATTGGATATTGCACCCAACTTTTCAGGTAACATAATAATAATAATAAATTTATTCGTTTTTTCAATAATCAGCATTGTTAAAAGTTCCGCTAAGTACATTTGTACTTTTCGGGAGCTTCGATTTTCATTTTCTTGTTTACTTTTTCATTTTCATATTGATCTTAAATTTCGTTGTTGTTCAATAAAAACTTTTTTATTTCTCTTTTCATTTTGTTCTCATCTTCTATTTGTTTCATCTCGTTTGGTAAATTTTTTAAAATTGTTGTTACTTGATATGCTATGGTTGATTTTCCGTAATTGTTTTACATAATTTGCTGTTTGATATAATTCTCTAAAGCACATTTTGAATGTAGATCTGTTGTATTATACTACGTTTTTCACAGGCAAAGAACGCCATTTTGGAAGATAATGTCAAATTTAACAGGTCGTCGTATTTTTTTGTTGTTGTTGTTGTTTTAAAATATACTTTTGATAAGATATATTATATTAACTTTTTATCTCGTTGATTATAGGTATATAATCAACGAGATAAAAAGTGGTTTGTCTCATTTCTGATTTTAAAGTTAGACCTTCACCAGAGTCCGACACTAAAATTTCAAATAAATTAAAAACCTGGTTTGTCCTGGACTTTAAAAATGGGTCACTTTCGTGATATCACAACTACTCAAACTAGCTTTTCTAAATATACGCTGAAACCAGGACATGAACCACCGACCTTCAGTTTACAAGTCCGCCGCCTTATCGATCCAGCTACTGAGGTCGGTTTTACGAACTTACCTGTTTAAAGGCCATATTTGATTAGCTGGGGTCAACTCACATCACACTGGGCTCAAGTTTACTCCAATATACGAGTAAGTAGTAAAACAATCAGCTAATCCGCGATAATTTTAGCCTAGTCAAATAATCAAATTAGCAAAAATAAAAGGTCTTGAGAGATAAGAACGGAATGAGAGATAATAAACTAGAAACTCGTAAAGGTAGACCTTCATTTTAGTGTTCTGCAGGTTGACTCATATTATGATCACATTGATCACGTGTCTTCGTCAAAAAACTAGCCGGTCAAAGGTCACAAAACATCAGTAATTTTCCTATATGTACCTTGTACCTATACTGAAGGTCCTTGAATTTTACTTCCGATAAATTTCTAATATTAGAAATCGGAAGTATTTTTGTAAAAAAAAAATATTTTTTCTTTTTTTTAAACTTGTCTACGACAAATAATTATAGGACCGAATTATAGAACAGGATTAAATTTAAGATAATTGGTTGAAACTCCGTCTTGAGACGACCCCAGCTTATCCTAAATTTAATCCTATTTTATATTTCGGTCCTATAATTATTTGTCGTCGACAAGTTCAAAATTAAAAAAAAAAAAATTAATCAATATTATTGTTGTTTTTAATTGAATTTCAGGCACAATTTTCGGACTAGCAAATACTCTCTCCTCCTGTGGAGGATCCCTGACGTCTCATATTGTCGGAGTTCTCACAGATGGCGAAAAAGTGAGTTTAATTAACTTTGACGAACGTCACAAATAAAACCGTGTGGCTGTATGGAATGGCCTTGCCTACCAATGCCAAATTTGAAACAAATAAAAGTACTAAAGGGTTGGGTGAAAGAGATTGCCATAAGCAGTAATCTCGCCCTTTAGTTAGAACATCTGTAGTAATCTGTTGTATTATATTTATTGTATTTTCTTTTTTTCTTGTTTTTATTACTATCCATTTTGTGATTTATTTCTTTTCATTATTTATTTGTATTTTGTCCTTCTAATAAATTATTCAATAATAATGATACAGGGTGGTCCAGAAACATGGTGACAACGGCCTACTGATGATTCATTGGACCATTTCCAACAAAAAATATACTCATACAAAAAGGTCGATCTCCCTTGGTTTCGAAGATAACCGCCATTTTGTAGTTTTTTGAAGAAATCAGACTTGCCCTCAGTTCTAGTGCAATAACTTTTATTTCACTACATCTTGGAAAGAAATTGATTTTATTTTTATAATTTTCACAATATTTTCCATCTAAAATCATCATCGCAACATGCTAGAAATAAACTCTTACCTGTTTCTAAGAGACAAACTGATCCAGAGTTTGGTGGTTGCAGTTTTTCCGCCACACTTTGTAGTTAGTTGATTTACTAGAAAATTTTCCCGGGTGGAAATCTGGCACTATTTTGTAAAAACATGTCTGTTTTGTTTCCTAACATTAGACACCACGACAAAAATTTGTATTCTTCATTTGGTTACAATTGTTTGTAAGGGATACTTTCCGGTGCGCTCGTGTTGACCCAACACCTAAATGGGAAGTATTGTGTCACTTCTCGCCCATCAGAGGGGAGGCATACTTCGGGATGGGCAGGCTACAACACATACCATAATCGTCTACAGTATCGCCTGTTTCATGGTTACAAAATAAAAAGGGCTGTGAAACACTCATTTTTAAAAAAAAAAAAAAATATCCAGTTTCGGGGAATCCATATTAAATTTATGGAAATTGGCTCTTATCATATTTTTTTAATCCAAATCAATTATAATTATACTTTCCATTTCAATTCAGCTTTACATTAGGATTAGTAAGTTAATTAATCATTATGTATCTATGATTATAACGTAAGAGATAAATCAATTTATTTTTCGACGTAGAGTCCTTCTGTGATAAAAATTGCAGTTTTAGAAAGTCATGTTAAACTTTTCGCTGGCTGAAAGTACAAGAAATGCATGAGAAACTATGTTTTCCGTAATCTTACACTCTGCCGGGCTGTCTCTTTCTTTGTATAGGCGTTCTTCACACCTCGGCCGAGGTGTTTGATAAATAGTAATTTTATTTCTCTTTTCACCTACAGGTGACAGATTTCGGTCAGTGGCGGTACGTGTTCATGATCCTGGGAGGAACCTACACCACTGGGGCCGCTGTGTTTCTGATCTTCGGCTCTGGAAAACTCCAGTCCTGGAACACACCTCAGGTTCCCACCGGTGTGGAACTCACCAAGAAGGAGACAGAACCGCTGAACACGGTTTCATCCTAACAGTGTTGCAACGAGATCGTCACAACACTGTTAAAACAACACTGTTTCGTAACAGTGTTGCAACGAGATCGTCACAACACTGTTAAAACAACACTGTTTCGTAACAGTGTTGTAACGAGATCGTCACAACACTATTAAAACAACACTGTTTCGTAACAGTGTTGCAGCGAGATCGTCACAACACTGTTAGAAACCAAAAGTGGTTTCTGCACTTGAAAATGGTTTCAAGATCAGAAACCATTTTTATGTTTCGAGAACGTGTGGCATTGTTAAGTTTATAGAAAACCGTGCTCGGTAATGAAATCAATACATGACCTGACCACCTGACTAGTGATCACTGTGTCATTGCATATATGCTCAGTTATTGAGTCATTACATGCTCAGTTATTGAGTCATTACATGCTCAGGTATTGAGTCATTACATGCTCAGTTATTGAGTCATTACATGCTCAGTTATTGAGTCATTACATGCTCAGCTGTTATTGAGTCATTACATGCTCAGTTATTAAGTCATTGCATGCTCAGTCATTAAATAAGGTGGTTCAAACAACCCGTTCCTTCGAGAATAGCTTCAGTTGAAAGATTGAAGAAAAAAAAAATGTTCTCAAAATGGCGTCTAATGTTTTTTGGATGAACTGTTCAACCTTCAGGGGGGAGAGAGAGGGGGGGTGTAAAAAGTTGACCTAAATGTTTGTTTTTCGTTTATTTTAGACGATTTTGTTACTTCGTTTCTGTAATAAAAAAATCTTTTCAACAACACCCTGTACATTTTTTTTGTTGATAAAATAAAAACGCAATTAATTTTTATTTGTCCTGTAATTTAACATTATTCATGAATTCATTTTATACACTAAGACTCTTTTGTTGTTTGAGAAAGGAAATAAAAGTTTGGGATTTCGAATTTGAACTCTCAATTTTAATTTAATTGTATAGAAGAAGACCTTCTTTTTGTTCTTTCTTTTTTTTTTAAAAAAAGGTAGTTTTGCCCCGGACCAGCTTTTGCATTACTTCAGGGCACTTAACCTTTACATCTATGCCATTCCGGAAACGGAAAAACTCGGTTAGAATTTTCTGCTCCGGCCGGGATTCGAACCCGCAACCAATGCTTTTAACCACTGAGCCACGGAGAGAAGAAGACCTAAAGTTACTTACAACTTGAAAAAATTAAATGATCATGTATGGCGTTAGTCTGTCCCGGTAGCTCAGTGGTAAAGGCGGCACTGTGTGAATCCAGAGATTCCAGAGGTCGCGGGTTCGCAACCCAGCCGGGACAAGACAAGTTATCATCCCTTTCAGGATTTTTACCACAGTATAATAATATGTCTTGGGCTTACTGCTGGAATAATGGGAGTTTTTTAATAGTCCAAATCGGGCAGTATAAATAAGGCGATATTATTATTATGTGACGGAAAAACGTACTTTTATTCATTCACAATATTCTTACATACATACAGTGCAAGTAACGCGGGTAACACCATTACGATGCTGAATTTACGTTATCCTTGTCGGGAGAGTATTTATTTTCAATATTTCCATTGGTGCAACTTTTATACTCAGTGCTGAGTACACTGCCTCGGGAAGATGTCCTTGGAGAAGTTTTTTATGTGCTGTGAAAATAAATAATTTTGAGTTATACCTTTTAAAATTAAAAAAAAAAACTTTGATTCCCGAGAATAGTTAGTGACAGGTTACAGCTGACTCAATAAATACATAGGTAATATATATATTTTAGACTGCATCATTAAAATAATAAAATTCAAATAGTATAGATAAAAAACTTCACTCATGAGCGCAGCATTTGGAACTGTACCCATGACACTAGCTGATTTCAGTTCGTACAAAATGTAAGATGTACCATTTCCAATAACTATTTTTGCAATGAACATACTTGAGACTGCTGCACTGCAAGTTGTACACAAAAACTATACCATCCTAATAAATATAATGGAAGAAAATCTACACTAGGAAAAAGGTCTAGAACAATACCATACCTACAGAAGCACTGTAAAAGTACAAGGTTGAAATGAACAGAGGTATAACATTTTTGTTATACCTCTGTGGACCAAGTCTAGACCAAGTCTAGATAAGTCATTGCTGAGCGTCGGTTTTCCCTATCTTACACAGTACGCAATCCGTGACTTAGCGCCACAGAGGTATTACAAAAACGTCTATCAATTCCGCCTTAAAAGGGAAAAAATAAGTTCTGATTCTAACTGAAGCTCTATAAGGTTCTGTTCATTTGACCAGTTTTTGAGTAGGATTCAGCTAGTAGCTAGCTTGAATCCTTCTCGAACTATCCTATTTGTGACCCTGCATTTCCAGTAAATTATAATGCATACCTAAGGATCAAATCTGTCACGTTCCTTTATAGTCTCTTCATACAACAACTTTATCAGTTGAGAAATTTTTCAGCGGAGATTCCACCATAAGATCGTCGCCACTAGGATCAAATGTGCTTGTACCATGACGTGTCGCCCACGGCTGCAAATGTCCGCCTCGACTTGGTCACAGTGCGGTAGATAGACCCGCGTGCTGGACAAGGTGTCGGCAATGCGTTGAATGAAGATGGCTTCCTCTTTCAGACACTTCAGGCGACTCGCTATGTAGATGCATTTGAGAAAGCCATGCTTGGCACTGTCAAGAAAGGAATTTATTTCAGTTCATTTTACAGTTTTTCATTTAAAATCCCCTTGAAGTATAATGTCTGTTGTACTTTTACAATAATAAATTTATCATTTTTGTGTTTATTATAATAACGGTCGCGGTAGTTTAGTAGTCAAGGCGTCGGTCTGGTGAATCAGAAATCACCAAATGGTGATTCTGGAGTTCTAAACCCAACCGGGACATCACAAGTTATCTTTCCATTTGGGATTTTGAAAACATAATAATACGACTTGGACTTACTGCTGGAATAATGGGACTAGGACTAATATTAGTCCTAGTCGGGCACTGTAAACAAGGCGATATTAGTATTATCAATCGTGATGTCACAATGGCTCAAACTCGCCTCATTAGAAAAGCTCCGGAGGTGGTTGTCAAACCGACGACCTTGAAGATACGATTCACCCGCCTCAATTGAGAGTTGACTCGTGACTTAACTGTAAAACTGATCATTTCTTTGGGCACCCGATATATTCTTATTCTTTTTTTTTTAATCGCTTTCAACTGAATGGTCATATTACGACGGGGGTGTTACCCTCCATTCGCAGGAAACTCACAAACCTGCTACCTACATTACCCTCACCCAGCGTGGGTTGGGCCGGAATACCAGCATCACGAAGTCTTCACTTCGACGTTGCTTGACTTCGGCAATCCTACGAGAACCGGTGCATTCAACGCGCCACCGACGCTGGCTATTCTTACAGCCGTATTTATAAACAGAAAACGCCGTTTGAGCATGGTCTGAAGTATGATATCTTAATATATAAATGTCAAAGTCACTGACTGACCACTCACTGACTGATCATCGCTCTACAGCCCAAACCGTAAGTCCTAGGAAGCTGAAATTTGGTAGGTAGCTTTGTCTTATGGTCTAGATGTGCAATAAGACGGGATTTTTCGAAATTCCCACTACAACACCTGCCATTGGCGAAAAAGGACTTTTTGCTTTCACGGCCATGCCTCGGCCCGCAAAGCGGGCGACAGCCCGCTAGTCCTTTAATATTATTGGCCAATACCTTGCTTGAGACATTGCTCAGACAAAATTCGCTGTTCATAAATACGGGTGTTTTAGTCTTCCTCTTACCAGCAAAGCTCGATCAGTCGGGAACTGGCAGTCACATTCACAGTTCGACTAATTTCTTCTTTTATGAGCCGAAGAAAAATATCCGCGCAGTGGTCCCAGTCTTTCGAAATTCCTTTGAAACAGGTGGTGTACTTCAGGTACTCTGAAAATTTCAAATATTCTTCATTAATACTTCTGGTGATTTCTAGTTCAAAAGTGGCCGCAAGAGCCGTTCCTCTGAATTGGTTAAATATACAAAAATAATTAGTGAACAACATTTTCTTAGATTAAAAAATAATAGGGGTCTATTCTGATCAATTGAGCTGTGTACGTACATATTGTTACTTCCGATAAATTTCTAATATTAGAAATCTGAAGTATTGTGTTGGTTTTTTTTTTTTTTTTTTTTGCTTTGGAATATAAATACCTATTTTGGTACCATATAACCTACGTATTATCATATTGTAATAACTTACGAGCCTGAAACGACGGATCATCACATAAAAATCGGAATGTGTACCGGGCACCCACAATGTAGTCATCTAGTTTCTTCTGCTCCGAAGCCACAAGACATTTGTGAGAATAGTCGTCGAAACACTTCATGCCTGTCTTGAAGGAACTGAAAAAAAAACATTAATTTTATTAGAGAGAGAATTTTAGAAAAATAAGCCTTTTAATCATCTCATGCCACTTTTTTTACGGCTTTTCGCGAAATGCTTTTCAGGTTTATTTGATAGGGCTTCAAAAAATTTAGAAAATTAATTTATTCACTTCGCCTAGTCAAAATAGCAGTATCTGGGTTAAAGACCGATTGTTAGACCTTTCTTTAAATAAATGTTCATAAAAAAAGTTTAAAAATGTCAAATTTACAATTTTATTTTCTTTCTGAGTCTAGAAGTAGACGTAGACTACGGCTAGCTAGATTGTACTATTAAAAATTGTTCCAACAAACGACAAAAAAATCGTAGGTAAAGGTAAAGTGTCCGCCAATACCATGCAATCCGACTGAACAATTGCCCAAACTGAAAAGTTTGCATAGTTCGCTTGCCGTATAAGATTTGGCGTATTTCTGTATTACTGAATCCAGAGATTCCAGAAGTCGTGGGTTCGAAACCCAGCCGGGACATGACAAGTTATCCTCAAATTTGGGATTTTTACCACATAATAATACGTCTTGAGCTTACTGTTGGAATAATGGGACTTAATAGTCCTGATCGGGCAGTATAAATAAGACGATACTATTATTATTTGTTAGATAATATACTTTGAATGATCGCAATGATAATATGAGTTACAATCGATTTTAAGTACTTCATAATTATGTTTATGATAAATTATAATAAAATTCGTAATATGTTAATATCTATCATAATACCTATCAAAAAAGGAACGACACGGCGTTTTTAAAAGCACACGACCAAGTATTTTTTTTTTTTTTTAATACCTTATTCTAAAAATAAACTGGAACACGTTATCTTTTTCCATTTTCAATTAATACGTAAACATCAATTTACTTTTCGCTTAATGAACTCTTGAAAATGACTCTTCCCCGGAATTCTGACCATCTGGTGTCTACCTTATCGCCTTCTCCCGTTTTATAGATAGCACTTTACAGAGCTCCCTTCTGTACACATACAGAGCTCTGGGAAACATGACAGCTGGGATAAAAATAACAATCTTGGATTATCAGGAGAAAACATTTTTTTTTTTTTTTCATTTCCAATGAAATTCTCTCTTGTTCATCAATATTTTTTTTTTTTTTTTTTTTTATTCCTGTGAAATTCTGTTCATCAATATATTTTATTTTTTTTTCATTTCCTATTAAATTTTCTCTTGTTCGTCAATAAATTTAGGCTTCAGCACTCAGGGTAAATATTGCTACCAGGCGTGGACGATGAGAAAAAGTTTTGTTGGTGCTGCCACATAAACCGGACTAAAACGGGATTTATAGAATCGCTCTTTCGGTATTAAAGAGTTTTGTTTACTATACCAATATTGTAATTTTATAAATATGAGATAATTTCGATTATTAATATAGGACATATTATATATTTACAAACAAGTAATGATAATAATTATGAACAATATAAACAAGAAAAAAAAAGATGAATAACAAAATATATGTCCTAACTACCTCGGTACCGACCTCAGTAGCTTGATCGATAAGGCGGCGGACTTGTAACCTGGAGGTCGGTGGTTCAAGTCCCGGTTTCAGCGTAGATTTAATAAAGCGAGTTTGAGTAGTTGTGATAGCACGAAAGTGATTAACACAAATATGATAACTTTTTTTTTATGTCCTAACTAAAGAACGGGGTTATTGCCTATGGCAATCTCTTCCACCCAACCCTTGCTATTGTGTACGAGCTAGAAAATCCTCTCTCTTACTTTTATGTCTGGGGGTGCTGCAGTTCCGCAGCTTCTTAGCACCGGCCGCCCCTGTTCCACACAACATTTCACCAACTTTCACCTCGATCATACTTCCCACTGCCGTGCACAGCTTTCTTTTCGCTCTGATTTACCTGCTCAAGTAGTCACCATGGACTGGAGTAGGCTGGCACACACAGTGACCTGGGTTCGAATACATACTGGGAAGAAAATTTTCTACTCTGTACTTTTTCTTGAGGAGGGGAAAGCTCATGCCAAAACGTGTGGGACTCAGACATAGACCGCCCTGTATCCAAGGCTGCCTACCCTAACTATAAATTATAAAACCCGCGGCTCCTCATCAATACTACCACTCTATACTTAGGATGTCCGACTTGTGTGAGTGAAGACTATTGGCGGCATTGCGAGCAAACGATGAATCACTTGTGCAAATAATGTGATATTGTTGTAGTAGCGGCAAAAGCTATGCCGAGGGAGTGTGCTAGTCTCTAACCGGGTTAATAAATATCAGCACAGATGGAGTTTGGTTCCTTTGCAATTAATGAAAGCATTTTCGGAGAATTTTCCTGCTATTCTCAGCTCGTCCGGGCCCACATATTTATGTGAATTATTTGCAAGACCATTGTGAGAACTTTTTTCTGCACAAGCCTATTGAAACCCTTTTACTTCGTCAGCTAGCTAGGCTTATTTTGGTTTGTTCCTGTTAGTCGACAACCCGAAGTCCTAGGTCCTTGTTAAGTCCGAAGTCCTAGGTCCTTGTTAAGTCCGAAGTCCTAGGTCCTTGTTAAGTCCGAAGTCCTAGGTCCTTGTTAAGTCCGAAGGCCCAAGTCTTTGTTAAGTCCCGGGCACCACACGGGATGTAATATTGTGATCAGGAGTCTTGCAATGCTTTCAACCCACTAAAGTTGTTATAATTTTTAGTTTATTTTTTATTAAAGGAAAGGCGGTTAAAAATCTTTTAAAGACACCCAGGTCTTAGCCTGGGGTGTGGGATTTCCACCCACTAAAAACCCACCTTTCCTGATAGCATACCGCACTTGGAACCGAAATATTTTCATTACTTCAAGTAAAGTTGTTATTATATTAATAATACAAAGATACCACAGTTACCACACACATGCATACTTCCTACATACATTTGTTATTGCTTTCATCTATATTTCATTATTTATGGGGAGTCTTTTTACTTTTTTTTATAGAAATTCCTATGTACTGCGTCCTTTATTTAGATCAATTGCAGCCTTTGATCTAATACGTACTTGCAGGTCGCGTCGACGTCTTTTTTAGAACTCGGTATTTCATGCAGTTCCGCCTGACGTAACATCTGGGGGAGTTTGGAAAGACAATTGTTGAGAAAGCTTCTGTTCTTGTCACACTGGATCAGATCTTCAGCTGTACTCGAGTATGCTGTTGCTGTGAAGGCCAACAAAGAGGAAGCAATGTCAGCCTGTATGATATGAAATGAAATTTTTTGAAATCGGAAGAGCCTAAGGTCCGAATCATAAAACAGAATTAAAATTAAGATAAGCCATTCTCTCCCACGAGTTGGAGTTTCAACCAATCACAGTGCACTATAGACCGACTTGAAAGACAGTCTGACTTATTTAACGTTTAATCCTGCTGTATAGTTCGGCCCGTAGCTGACTAACTTAACACAAACACCTAAGTCAAACTATAGCGTTAGTTGTTAATTGATTATTTGATTAATGTTCCTACAACCGAGGTATCCTCAAAATATTCATAATTCCCGGTAGCTCAGTGGTAAAGGCGGCACTCTGAGAATCCAGATAATCCAGAAGTCGCGGGTTCGAAACCCAGCCGGGACAAGACAAGTTATCCTCCCATTTTGTATTTTTACCACATAATAGTGCTTACTGCTGGAATAATGGGACTTAATTGTCTTAATCGGGCAGTATAAATAAGGCGATATTATTATTAGTATTATTATAATTAAAAGTTCCCAGGACTTCCTTATCTTTTGAGTCTATTTCTGATCTATGTTTTCCTAGTGACATAGTTAAAACGTCGGTCGAACGGAAAAGGAAAAAAAACTTCATTATTTTCTTGATGTACATCCCCTCCTCTTGACTCATACGAAAATATTTATGAAAAGCTGCCAATGGAAAGGGTAAACAGAATTTGACCTTTGATAAAACTCAGCCATCAGTTTTTATCTCCATTAGGAAACAATAACATGATGGTGACAGTGGTCGAAGTTTTCAATCAAAGCGGAGGGCAGTGCGCCAGGCCAAAGTCCAGCTTCAGCATAACAAGTCAAAAAGTGATAACTTTTTTTCACCGCCAGACCAAAGTCAATAGCCTAAATTATTAAAGTTAATTATAAATAGAATGAGGTATGTATTGAACATCAAGGGTGGAATTAATAGACGTTTTTGTAATACCTCTGTGGCGCTAGGTCTCGGATTGCGTACTGTGTAAGATAGGGAAAACCAACTCTTAGCAATGACTTGACTTATAAAATTTGTCAATTAATTTCGCCCTAAGATAGGGAAAACCGACGCTAAGCAATGACTTAAGTTATCGGTTTTGTCTATTAATTTCGCCCCCTAAGATTCACACTATTAGGTCGTAGGATTAGGCGGCAAACTCGTAACCTGGAGGTTGCCAGTTCGAATCCCAGTACAGGAAAAGTTTAGTAAGGTTGACTTAACTGTGACATTAGAAAAATTTTGATTAACAAAAATATGATAATTTTTCATAGTGAACTTTTTATTTTTTTTTCAGTGTATTTAAAAAAAGAAAAATCAATACACAAATTTTGGATTATTCAAGTTTCAAAGCTATTATTATTATGTATAATTACTTAATCTATAATAGATATAATAACACAAAAAAAAAACACATTGTTATTATATTATTTAATAATTAATATTAATCTGATGGAAAAGGTAGAGTACTGTAACCTGTACTGTAACTTTGTACTTATGTCAAAGTCTGTTTATCAAACACTAAAAATCTATATCGAAGGTATCGTGCGTGCTGTGGTCTACTTACTCTTGCTATTGACTTTTTGCAAAGAATTCAAAGAAAAAGGTTACATAACGGACTAGTTTCTTTGTCTTTTTCTTTCTTCTTATGGAAAATTTAAAAGGGGAGAGACCTTTCTTTTGGGAGGACCATTAAAGTTATCACTTTTGTGTTAATCACCTACGTGTTATCACAACTACTCAAACTTCCTTTACTAAACCTACGCTGAGACCGGGACTTGAACCACCGACCTCCATGTTACAAGTCCGCCGCCTTATCGATCAAGCTACTGAAATCGGCCATAAACTCTTGGCCCTATTTTCACACAGATGTTTATTTTGACGAATGTAATTAATTTTTCACCCCCTACCTAGCGTGTCGAGGGCTCGCCAAGAAAGCTCGATCCTGCCAGCCTGTGCTAATAGGAAACAGGGATTATATTATGTTTTTTTTGTTTTCTTTCTTTTTTCTCACATTTCTTGATTACTTTCATCAAATTTCATTTTATATTCTTGATATGACGTGTAAATAGACTATGTCCTGTTCTATCCTCCGAGCGCAAAGCTCCTACGTTTTAGTTCAAGTGTATGTGTTTTCGATTATCTACAGGAAAATATAGATACTTATGAGGTATCTAAAATAATTAGCTCAGTAGTAAGACACTCTCACTTACCATGCGGAAGATCCCGGGCTCGAATCCCAGAGCCGACAAAAACTTTGCATTCAAAATTTGGTTACAGTTGTTTGTAAGGGATTCCTTCCGGTGCGCCCGTGTTGACTCAGGACACAAATAGGAAGTACTGTGTCACTTTTCGCCCACCAAACCACAAGCGTCTACAGTATCTGCTGTTTCATTGCTACGAAATATCTGTTCTTAGAAGCTTTTATCATTTAGCTTAGGAAAAGAACCTTTGTAAAAATCCAATATTGTTAATAAATAAATAAAATGTTAAAAAAAAATAATAAAAAAAAAAAAAAAAAAAGACTGTGGAACACTCATATTTGAAACCTATTTTTTGCATGAAACCTTGTCGGTCCTGATTGCTCAGTGCTCATGTTCTGGTAATCCAGAGGTCGTGGGTTCACAACCCAGCGGGGACATGACAAGTAATCCTCTCGTTTCAAGATTTTGACCACATGGTGTTAAGACTGTTGAGCCTACAGCTTGAATAATGACACTTTTTAGTTCTAGTCGGGCCGTATAAAAAAGGGCGATACAGTCCAATCTGGACTATATTCATAACTTAGAACCCAAGGGTTAGAACAAAAAGCTTCTTATGAAGAGGTTCCTACTATAGTCAATTCTCTATTACACATAAACAGGTGACGCAGGGACCTGAGATTTTCTCTATTATAAAGAGTTTTCTATCATATATCGTCCTTCTATTACGTACATCCAGGTTCGACTGAACTATTATTATTATTATTATTCTCTGTGAAACCCATGAAACAGCACATTATGGAAACAGAACATGTGAAACCCATTCTATGTCAAGCGTAGCGTAATATTTCTGTTTGTCATAGATGGCACGTGACGTATTGAAATAATGCAGTTACTACCTCTTTGTACTTGCATGTTTTTAATAAGGTTGTTAGGTATATGAAACGAATATTGAACTTTTAAAGGAAACCCCATAATGAAGCACGTATTGTGTTGTCGATGTTCGACTAGCAAAGGATCACTGCTTTTGATACTTCGCTTCAGTAATCAAATCCAGTACTGCTACTTGTATTGGATTTTTCCAAGGTCTTTTTTGAAGAGCAACAGCAAAAGAAGCACACATTCACTCCTAACTGTTTTAATCTACCCCTAGTTTTCTAATTCACCCTTAGATGTTCTAATTCACCCCTAGGTGTTCTAATTTACCCCTAAGCTGTTTTAATTCACGCCCATCTGTTCTAATTCACCCCCAGCTGTTCTAACTCACCCCTAGCTGTTCTAATTTACCCCCAACTGTTATAAATCACCCCTAGCTGTTCTAAGATGGGGTTTTGCTATTTTTGAAAAGCTCTATGTCACGTGAGGCAGGCATTTTCGGCCCTACCCAAGCTGGGGTAGGTTAATGTGGGTACGATTCCCAGCGAATGGAGGGTAAATTAGGACGTTTTAGGACGTTAAATCAAATAGAATCGTTACCGTTAGGAAGGTCATCTAGCCGTTAAAATGTGCCACAACAAACCAACATCAACCATGAGGTTGAACAATGCCGACTCAAAGTAGATTTGGGAAAAGGCAAAGTGAAAGAAGAAGAAGAAGGAAAGAAAGGCTCTATGTCATAAATAATAATGATAAAATACTTTGCGATTGAACCGACCGGCGACCTCGAGCCAGCGTCGATGGCACGTTGAATACACCAGTTCTCTTTCCATCACTGAAGTTAAACAACGTCCAACGAGGTTAGTAATTCATTAGGTGATCATTCAAAATTCGAACCCTCTTGATCTTGGCTCTATCCGTGGTACCTAGTTTGTAAGTTTCCAATAGTGAGTAAAACCCCGTTTTGACCACGCATGCATTTCAAAGAGACCGCAACGTTGAAAAAAAAATGAGATCAATAGAGAGATAAATAAACTTGAGCAGGCGGATCTCGTAGAATCACCGAAGCTAACCAACATCCAGCGAGGTGAAGACTTAGTGATTCAGTCATTCCAGCTCAACACAGGCTGGGTGAGGTTAATGTGGTAGCAGGTTTGTGATGTTCCTGCGAATGGAGCGTAACATCCCCCTCGTGATATGACCATGCAGTTGAAAGCGACGTTAAACCCAAATTAAAGAAAAACTTGAGCAAGCCTTTCTCATTTACTACTTGTCCTTGTTTTTTAAAAAAGGGTCGATCCAGATTATTTTAAATTGAAAGATCTAAAATGAACGATAATTTTAGATTTTATATCAAAAGAAATCTCTCCCTCTCACACCACAATCAAGTATAAGAAATTGATGGTGGAAAGTTGAGAACTTTCTACGCATTGAATTCACGAGTAATACGAGAATGTGTCCATAATTTGCATTGCTGGTTTTACTTCCGCGTATATTGAGGTAAATATCGGAAATTATTTATTGCTATTGCTATAGCTTCACTAGAAAAGATTACAATGTATGGGCATGTCGAAAGAAGAGACTATAAATTATGTAAGTAAGAAGATTGGGAAATTAGAGGTGAGAGGAGGAAGAAAAAGAGGTATACTAAAGAAGAGATGGGAGGACTGTGTGAATATAAGAGGGAAGGGAATGAGAGGTGACGAGTGGCACGATTGGAATAAAGTGGAGGGCTCTATCGAGAAATGCCAACCCCGTCTAAACGGGAAAAGGTGTAGGAAATGATGTCGCTAAACTATACTGCTAGGGGGAGTGATGTTCTCCAGCTAAACTTCAGTGGAAAAGTTGGCTCATTCTTTAAATGAACCACATGTGCGATGTGGTTCATTCCATGTGCGATGAATCATAGTGAGAACTTGGGCTTTGAAATTGCAAGCCCGACTGGATTTTTAGGGTTGGCTAGTCTCTGTTTAGTCCTCTATTATCATCATCATCATAGGGTGGCGTCATCGAGAACGATGGTAGCCAGACAGTGGAATAATGACTCAGCACTTCTACCACTGCCTTTACAAGGAGGCTAATATAATTGACAAGGGCCCCCAGAACCATGCCAATGCTGGTCTACTCCCTGTTTATAGTCCCCCAGCCAGACTTTTTTCAGTCTACAAAATAAATAAGCTTGCATAGTATCGGTGGATAACTTTTGGAGGTAAAAATGATTGAGGAAAAAATCTCAAAATATAGGTATCAAAAATGGAAATTCGATGAATTTTTATCTCCAAGTTTATACGATGTGAACCATTCACGAGGAAGTAGTGTGTCCATTATTGTCAGTGTATTTTTTAAATGTTTCCCAAACTTTTCAAAGTTCTGGACTACTGTACAAGTGTACATGTAGGTATGAACGATGTGGTATACTCACGAGGAAGTTATTATGTGTCTATTTTTTTTTCAACATGAGCATTTCACAGCCGTTTTAATTTCGTAGGCAAGAAACTGCAGCTACTAAAGTAGACGCTTGTTGTGATCTTGGCTGTAGCTTGTTCATTGCCTAGTAATATGCCTCCCCTCTGATGGGAGAGAAGTGACACAATACTTTCCATTTAGATGCTGGGTCAACAAGAGCAAACAGGAAGGTATCCGTTACAAATAACCGTGACCAAATTTTTAATGTATTTTTTTTATGTAGGCTCTGGGGTTTGAACCTTTGCATGGCAAGAGGGTATCTTACTACTGAGCTAATCATAACAGATATAAAAATACTTGGCAGTGTATTTTTACATTTGTTATAATAATAATAACACTCTTTTTTTTTTTTTTTTTTTTTTTTTTTTTTAAGTGGGGTTTAACGTCGCTTTCAACTGCCATGGTCATATCACGACGGGAATAACACTCTTTAGTGGAAGATAACCACGTCGACCCTGCTTGGACGGGATAAGACAGAGTAAAAGAAGAGTAGTGAAAGTTAACCACAATGCGATTTTAATGCTCAAAAGCATTTTCTACCACCTAACCATCAGAGTAGTATTATTATCTATTATGTGGTCACAAACTCAAATTAACGAGGAAAAATTCATGCACTGGGTCGGATTCGCACCAACGGATCCCTACTCTACCTGAATTACCAGACTACCGCGTTAACCACTTCAACCACTTGACTACCACAGTGTTACTACTGTTACTTACCTACCTACAATATAACTGTTGAATTTTAATAAGACTTCAAGTGCACAGAAAACTAGTTTAGGATTTTCAAAGGCAAATACTTACTAATCAAAACAAAAAGCTCTGTGATGAAAAGCATCATGATCATTTTCACTTTCCTTATTCTTCTTTGTCACACTTCGATGCAGATCTTGGATGTAGATTAGGTATTAGTTTAAATGTTTAAATAATCAAAACTGGATTATTAATCTTTTAATGTGTCTATAATTCTCTATTATTGACACTGGAAACTATAGTCATTTTAAATTTCTCGTAGAACATAGATAGTTAAGTAACATAGATCCCTAGTTAATTATTTTTAAATACTGAAATACTAGGTATAATGACCATGTAGTTGAAAGCGACGTTAAAAAAAAGGTAGGTACTGACTGAGTCCAGAGGTTCAGAAATTCCTATATTTTTAGTATCGAGTAAATAAACAGACAATTCCAAAAATACATACATAATTTCAATCACAACCCTTTTTCACAAACCTAATTTTAGATAATATTTTATCCAGAAAAAGCTGATATTTTTTAGCAAAAAGAAACTCTTCACCGATTTTGATTTAAATAACCGTATTTAAATAAAAAATATATATATTTTTAGAATAACGAACACAATATTATACTTCCGCTTTCTTATATTAGAAATTTCTCGGAAGTAATAAATTTCAATTAAACAGTTGCATTACGGTGGCAACACGAATGTTGTAGCACATGCACCAGGAACTGTCCCGTCTCAACTGAAGAGCAAGAGAATCTCAACACCACTCGAGTTTCCTTTGACCCGAGAAAATTTCATCTCGGTTTTGGCCGTTTCATAAATAAAAAGATAGTGTAATAAATATGAAAACTTTCTAATTAAACTTTCATCTTAAACGAAATAAGAGGGAAGATAAAACATGTTAGCTTTAAGTAATGAATTTCCTGATGAACACACAGGTTGTTGAAGAGATACAACATACAGGATGTTCAATAAAAACTGCTTTTTATCACTTATTTTCAAAATAACCAAAATGCGATTCATTTTGTTAAAAAAAGGGATACCTTCCGGTGCGCTAGTGTTGGCCCAGCACTTTATGGGAAGTATTGTGTCACTTCTCGCTCATCAGAGGGGAGGTTGACCACGGGATGGGCAAGCTAAAACAAATACTATAAACATCTACAGTAACTGCTGTTTCATGGCAAAAAAATGTTGTAAAACACTAATTTAAAAAAAAAACTCACGCCAGCGTAGTGTCGATGATGGCACGTAGAATACAACAGCTCTCGTTCTGTCACTGAAGTTAACCAAAGTCCAGCGCGGTTAAGATTTGAATGAGTGACCATTCAAATTCAAACCCTCGTGATGCTGACTATTTCTGGCTCCACCCAGGCTGGGTGAAGTTAATATGGGTAGCTGGTACGATTCCTATTGAATGGAGGTAAAACCCCACGGTCTTGAATGACCTGGATCAGCGGTTCCCAACCTTCTAAGCTTGGGGGCCCAATAATATTCTTAAAACAATTTTGCGGCCCATACCGTACATATTTTGCACTATATTAATATTATTTCTTGAGTTTCGGCCAGCATCCGCGGCCCAGTAGCGAGCTGCCTGCGGCCCACCGGTTGGGAACCGCTGACCTATATTTTTCATCCCCTCTGTCTGCACTCGACTCTCATCTCAACAATGGCGCTCTTCAATCATCACGCTTCAAAACGTAACATATATGTAGGAAGCTTTACCATAGTTACCATACTATGGTATTTTCTAGTAGGTACTATAATTTTACGTTGCGAAGTTTCTGCAGGATAAGTGTTTTTAACTAGTTAATATTTTTTTTACTAGTTATTATTTTTTCATTTTTTAAAAAACTTTTTCAGAACATACGTATTATGTGAAGTAGCATCGGGGTACTGGCAGATACGAGTTACCAGTATGCACTGTGCATAATTATATCAATTACGTAGTTTGAGACTGTTCTTGTAATAACTGTAGGTATTTCATATTAATATGTAGAGAAAAACCTCAGGTAAAGACGTAGTGCAAAAGTCCCGACGATTAGCTCAGCGGTCTCCTACTTCCCATGCGGAAGGTCCCGGGTTCGAACCTCAGAGCCGAAGAAAAATAAAATAAAAAAAGGCGCTGTGAAACACTCATATTAAAAAAAAAAGTCCAAGGTCAGTCTCGGAATATGTATTATTATTATTTAATTATATATTAGACTAAAGATATATTTGTATGTACATACATTATGATAATGGAAACAATTAAATAAAATTTGAGAATATTAAAACAAGAAAAAATAAAAATATATACATAAAACTACTTTCTTTATTAAAGAATAAGGAAAGTAATTATGTCCTATTGAGGACGGGGCTATTGCCTTTGGCACCCAAACTCAAAGCTTAACGCACATCACACTCGCTGTGCGTAAACATTGTGAACGAATAAACGTATACCATTCATAAAGAGAACATAGTATATAAATTACTATTTTAGGTTTTCTTTCAGAAATACAATAAAACTTTAGAGTTCTAAATTAAAATTCTATTGTCATTTGAACCAGAACAACTTTCACGTGTGAGTGAAAGGGTGCGAAACTGCTCATGAGCTGAATATAGATAAATAAAGTCAAAGTAGATGATATTTTAAAGTTAATTACAAATTTATTTTATAAAACAAGTGTACAGGGTATTTGTAGTAATGAGTGCAGAATATATCTAAATAATTTTCATTTGTAAATGCGCTATATCTCGGGATTCGAAACGTTAACATTTTCATTACCTATTTCTTAACAATACTACTTCATTTATACATCATATCATATTTGTGTTAATCACTTTCGTAATATCACAACTATTCAAACTCGCTTTACTAAATCTACGCTGAAACCGGGACTTGAACCGCCGACCTCCAGGTTACAAGTCCGCTGCCTTATCGATCAACCTACTGAGGTCGGTTACTTCATTTATACTTTTCAAGTATGCGATAGATGAATAAACAGACATGCCCCCATCTACCCCTTGAAGGCTGGTAGGAGGCGGAGCTAAATGCTAGACTAATTTTCATTCTAAGTCAAAGTTTTTTGAGACAATGTTTTTACGAGACTTCAGCTAAATGCTAGACTAATTTTCATTCTTAGTCAAAGTTTTTTGAGACAATTTTTTTGCGAGACTTCAGTTAATTAAATTAAAAAATCAAGTTCGCCTCGGAAGAATTTTGAATTCCAAGTTCAAGTCTGTGGCCTGCTTCCAGATGAAATGGCGGACCGTCCGTAGATCCATCTGCGGGTCTAGTACCTGAAATGGAGAGGGAAAATATGTGTTACATAAGTATATCAAAAGAGCACGAATAGCTGCTTTAACTTTTCACCAGCAACTGCATATTTTTTTTTTTACTTTTCACACACAACTGAATATTTTTTTTTTGTTTAAGATTTTTTTTATAAATATTTCAAGAGGATACTTTTGGGTGTTCTTTAAGTTCTAAACGAGTTAAGTTTATCTTAGGAGGTAATCTATCTATGTATATTTTATTGATGTAAATAAATTTGCCACATTTTCAACTCCATAATAATATTAACACTCTTTAGTGGAAGGTAATTATCAGGCGAGGTTAATGCTCAAAGCATTTTCTACCTCCTGACCCTCAGAGTCTTATTATTATGTGGTCTCATACTCAAATTAATGAGGAAAAATTCATGTACTGGGTGGGATTCGAACCAACGGATCCCTACGCTACCTAGATATTTTCCAGACTAGCGCGTTAACCACTTGACTACCATTGCGCTTTATAAGATTAATTCATTAGGACTGATATACTCCTGTAAAGAGGTTTTTTTCCCGTATACAGAGGTACATTTGACCTGGGAATGTTTCTCTTAAATCTAGATTTGACTGTAATTCGATTAAGTTCAATTATTGGTCTTGAAAAAAAAAAACAAAACAAAAAAAAAAAAAAAAAAAAAAACAAAAAACCTGATCACACTACAAGTGCGATTCTCCTTTTTTTAATGTATTTATTTTAATAATTACAAAACAGGTAGATCAACATGTCCATCACTCTGGGAGTCAGGAAGAAACGTTTAGATAATGCTAGAAATATGTAATTATTAGAGTTTAAAAATAAAATAAATGTAATATGTGACCTCCGTGGCTCAGTGGTTAAGAGCATTGGTTGCTGACTCAGAGGTTGCGGGTTCGAATCCCGGCCGGAGCGGAAAATTCTAACCGAGTTTTCCATTTCCGGAATGGCATGGATGTAAAGGTAAAGTGCCCTGAAGTAATGCGAAAGTGATTCCGGGGCACAATTTATTACCTTTAAAGAAGAAAAAAAAAAATATGTGAAAGAAAAGCTTCTCCTCACCTTCCCATTGCACACGAGTTCTATCTTGTCCTCTGGCAGCGTCTCCCCCTCCTCACTGGGCGAGTTCCCGAGTCCCGGCGTGGATCCCATCAGATCCGCGCCGAGGATCTTCTCCACCACATGCTCGGCCACCTTATAATAATAATAATTATAATTTATAATAATAATAATTTTTATTTTGATACATCATCATCTTCTCGTTTTTAATCCAAGTTTGGAGACCTCAGGATTAATAATAATAATAATAATTATAATTTATAAGAGAAAAAGATGGACTACACAAAGTCCATCATAAAATAACCTCCCCACATTATGAACCAAACAACTTCAGGAGACTTGATCTTCGGATCCGCTCCTGAAGTTACAACACCAGGAGACTTGATCATATTATGATCCGCTCCTGGTGTAATACCCTTTGAAAGGTAATAATTACCTTCCAAAGGAGAGAAAGTGGAAATAATAATAATTTTATTTTTATTGTTAGTTTACCTTACGGTGTATACAATTTTCTTGCATCTAGTCTTAAAACTAACTTGATATAATATAATATTTACTTATTCTAAAAACAAATAATAAATGAGGAGAAGATAAGTATTGAAATTTAGTAAAAGGCTGACTAGATAGGTACATTTATAAAGAAAGACAGAGGAAAGTGTTGATTAATAGTTTGGGAACATTAAAGTATAAGAAAGACAGTGGTAAGATATAGGGAAAAGACTGTATGGTAGCCAGGTGCCACTGAAATCTCAGAAAAGGAATATGGCACAAAATCTATAAGTTTTTCTTTCAGAGTATTTTTAAATTTATCAGGGTTGAGCGATTTAAGATCAATTGGGAGGCTGTTGTAGAATTTTATACCCTCTCTAAGGAACGATCCAAACATGATTTTATTTTTGTTTCCTTTTACCTTTTTACAAGTATTTATTATTATATATATTTTTTTCATTATTTTTTATATCCTATGGGGTTCGGTGGAAGAGAAAGCCACAGGCTTTAACCTCGCCCCTTGGTTCACTACATATTCTATTTTTTTTTTTTTTTTTTTTTTTTTTTTTTAGCATGTCCTATTTTGTTGAATGTATGTAGTTGACCAATAAAGAGTTAATGGGGTTCGGTGGAAGAGAAAGCCACAGGCTTTAACCTCGCCCCTTGGTTCACTACATATTCTATTTTTTTTATTTTCTTTTTAGCATGTCCTATTTTGTTGAATGTATGTAGTTGACCAATAAAGAGTTAAATAATAATAATAATTTATTTTCTTGAAACCCAACTTAAGGGCTTTGTTTGGAGAGGCCCAGCTGGGGTTGGGGCTGGTCCTGTTTTGAAGTTGACCCTTACTTTGCTTCTATTATTATTATTATTGTTCGACTATTTTTCTATTTAATTTTTAATTATTTGCCTGAGTTGGAACTTTTTCTGGGTGAAATAGTAGTATACTCCACCCTTGTAAGAAAAAAAAAAAAAAAAAAAATTCACCTTGTGGATTTGCAGGAAGTCGTTCGCCACGAGCCGGTCGGACTTGGCGGGCTTGATGTTGGTGCTCTTGTGCGGCAGGATGTAGAACGGGATCTTGGTGAACTTGGGCATGTTCTTCTCGACGATGATGTCGAGGACCCAGGGCGGCAGGTTGTCTCGGAGGCAGTGGTGCTCGGTGTCGCCCCCCCCGTCCCGCACCAGGAGGCGGTAGAGCCCCCGGCCCAGCTGTGAAGGTGAACAGACGGAAGCGGGGGCGATTAGCTCGGTGGTCCGAGTACCCGAGTGGTTTTGGGTTCGAACCCCAGAGTGGACATTTTTTTTGTTGCTCTCAAAATTTGGTTATTTTGTTCATAGTAAGTATAAGTAGTGTTTTATAAGTACCGAGAGGTCCTGGGTTCGAACCCCAGAGTGGACTTTTTTTTGTTGCTGTCAAAATCTGGTTATTTTGTTCTTAGTGAGTATAGAGACCCCGGCCCAGCTGTGGGGAACAGACATGAGCGGGCGATTAGCTCAGTGGTACGTACCCGAGTGGTTTTGGGTTCGAACCCCAGAGTGAACATTTTTTTTTTTTTTTTTTTAAAGATGAGTGTTTCACAGCCGTTTTTATGTCGTAGCCATGAACCAGGAGCTACTGTAGACGCTGGTGGTCTGTGTTGTAGCCTGTCCATCCCGTAGTATACCTCCCCTCTGATGGGCGAGAGGTGACACAATACTTCCCAATGTTGCTGTTGAAATCTGGTTATTTTATTCATAGTAAGTATAAGTAATGTTTTATTTAGACTGCCAGCACAAGACAGGTAATCTAATTATACCAACAGTTAAAGCACCTCTTTATTTATTTGAACAAGTTGATAATAAGGGATACCTTCCGGTACGCTCAGGTTGACTGACGCACACATAAAATTGATCCTATTTGATAGTAAAATCGCACTAACTTAAAAACAACATAAACGATTTTAACAATAATTAAAGTCAGATTTTAATGTTATTTTTAAAAAGAGTATCAAAAATTAATGGGGTTGAAGGCTATAATGCAATAATTATCATGCATAACTCCAAAATAAAAATATGACACCCTCGTCGTGATATGACCATGCAATTGAAAGCGACGATAAACCAAAAAAAAAAAAAAATATAAAGTTTTTAACACTGAGATCATATAACATAGAGGGAACCTTACCTATCTCGAGTTGAACAAATTTTTGCGTCCAACTTTGAACAGCTGATGGTTCCTCTTTCAAAAAATCCCGGCCTCTGATTGGTTCAATTTATTTGATTTTTTTGTTTACCTCATGCAGTGGCGGCATCCTTAATTTTCACGTCAGATACCAAGTCTTATATTACTACATAATAAGTAGAAAATAAGGAAAGTAAAAGAGGAAACAAAGACAAAAATAGCTAATAGGTAAGTATGAAAAAAGTAAAAATATTATTTTAGAAGAATTAGGTAGTTTAGGTACCCACTCCTTCGCGAGAGAAAAATTACTACAACTCTGGTACTGATTTTGAAATCAGCTGATGGTCCCTACTGGACGCAAATCTTGATACATGGGATTCCCTCTATGTTATAATCTCAGTGGTTTTTAATAACGTATTAAATATATTTATTTACCACTTCGCTTATTATGAGAGGTGTGTGTCCAGGAACCTTGAAGTACTCCAGAGTGGAGTTGGCCTGGTTGATGGCAGATTGTTCATCCTCGCCATCATCCTGGATCTGGGACGCGGAAATCCAGTGCTCCAGCAGAGCTTTCAGAATGAGACTTCCGTAATTTACTGAAATTAATCATTTTATAATGAACCCAATTAATGGTTGGGTGGAAGAGCTCACTCCAGTGAGAATCCTGCCATAAAAAAAAGCCTATTAAAAAAAAAAAAATTAACAGAAAGAATGATAATAAACGTCCTTTTAAAATAAAGTTACGATCATACCAAAAAAAAACAACTCAATGTAGATAGTATTGTGTACCAGGTATAGAGTGATCAATTTTTTCAAAACCAATAATTGGACTTGAACTAATTACAGTCAAACCTGAACTACAGCTGAAGTGGTGTGTATCACCATAGATGTTGACATGCACCAGTTTAAAATCTAATAAAAGATATATAGATAGACAGTCTAACCTAGATATAAGAGAAACATTTCCAGTTAAATTTAGCTTTCTAGAAGGGAAAATAAGGTCTTTATAAAGAGTAAGTCAGTCCTACTGATTTAATCTTATAAAGTACACTGGTAGTCAAGTGGTTAACGCGCTAGTCTGGTAAACCAGGTAGCGTAGGGATCCATTGGATCGAATATCACCCACTGCATGCATTTTTCTTCATGAGTTTGTGACCACATAATAATAAGACTCTGAAGGTTCGGTGGTAGAAAATACTCTGAGCATTATTAACGTCGCCTGGTGGTTACCTTCCACTAAAGTGTTATTGTTATTATTATTACTTATACCAATACCAATCTTCAGCAAACCAACAAATCCCCACCTTCAGCACAAGATTTATATCTCTTGAAGGTGGGTATAGATACCCTCATTATTTGTTGAAGATGTTTATTTGTGAAACATAAATAACTGGAAACTTAATAAAATAAATAAAAAAATCTGTAGGAACTTAATAATAATATAATAATTTTATTTTGATTGTTGGTTTACCTTACGGTATATACAATTTTCTTATATCTAGTCTTAAAACTAACTTGAATATAATATATTTACTTATAGCCCAGGCAAATTAGTGCTCTAGCGTCAAAAAATTGCTCAATAGCTGGAAATCGTTTTAAACCGTTAAAGGGGTCCTGAATAATGGGTATATGAGTTTGCGACGGATTTAAGGTTGTGCTTCCGAGTTTAGGGGCCTAAATAGTGCAAATTTTTTGCACTTTTTTTAAAATTGCGCTTATAACTCAAAATGTATTTATTCTACAGAAAATTTTACTCAGTTCTTATCTAAGGAACATAAAATTATGCGTCTAAGGACGTTTGAATCATTAAAAAAAGTTAAGCCGTTCAGCCACAATCGCTCCTCAAAGATGGGTAGTTTTTTCAAACATAGCTCAAATTTTGAAAATTCTCAACTTTTAACGCCTGTAAGTCAAAAAGGACTGCACCAATTGAAAAATTCAATAGAATCGAACTTGTAGAAAATGTAATTTTACATAAAATACTGTTTGAAATTTGAAATTTGCTTACTCCAGTGCTGAGATATGAATTTTAAACCGAAAGAGTTCCTAGAGCCAAATTTTCGCTAAGGCAGTGCAACGCAAAAAACTTCGTCTGAACTCTAAAATTATCACATTCTTACAATTTTTCAAGCAAAACTGAACGTAATCTATTGAATTCAGTCGAATAGGTAGTTTAAAATATTGAGAAACTTGCACTGAATTTTACTAAGATCTGTTTACTGAACATGTGATTTCAAGACAGCAGGCACACTATGGAGGATGTAACTTGTTTTATATGCGGGAACATTGTGCAAGAAGGAGCGGATAGAGGAATATTAAAGGAAAAGTCACTTCGAACGTTTATTGAGGCCAGCAGGAGGAGGAATGATGGGCATCACACGTGGTTACAGACTCAGAAATCTGTTATACTTCACGAGAAGTGTCGCAAAGGTGTCTACACGAAGGAGTCAAACATTGTAAAGGCCGAAAAAGAAGCAGGAAACGGAAGCCGTGTGACAAGAGACCGTGAGGAAATACCAAAATTCAACTTTAAGGAGCTCTGCTTCTACTGTGGAAAAGATGCCTCTGAAAGCTTCAAGGTTAAACAGAAAAAGCTTCCTCTTCATAGACGTGAAATTCAGACACAAGAAATAATGCAAAAAATTAAAGGTTCTGCAATTGCCAGAGGAAATGAAATGGGGGCGGTGGTATTGCGTAAGATGGCAACTGAATCAGCCCTCGTAGCCGCTGAAGGCAAGTACGATTCTTGTCGTGGTATGTTCTTTAATTCACGCCCATCTATGGATCCTGATGCAGCTCAAGGTATATCTGGACGAGGGGAGTGAATTAATGTAGTAACTGGGGCTTTGAAGCCGAAAGACCTAAGTTTCCCAGTTACTGGGGTTTAACGAAGAAAAGGCCGCTGGTTCAATAACGCTACTACGAAAGGTGTAGGTGTATTAAAGAGTATTAAATTTACACGGAAAGATAAAAGGAAGAAATAAACTACTACTATGAAATGAGATTGGATGACCTTACCTTGAGTACTTGTACCAAGTACTTACGCCTTTAGAAGGGGATCAAAGGTGGTAGATCGAGGAAGGAGAGAAGACGTACCCTGACCACTGGTTGTTACAATCTGAACGAGGCATCGTCGTTCCCAATCTATCGTACCGAATCTCCGGCTTTCTTTGTAAGATCATATGATATGCCTATCATCTGATATCGAAGTGTTATCTCTAACAGTTAGGGGCGTAGAGATCGAGTGATATGCGCGGGGTAAGTTTGGAGTCAATTCAAACTGGAGTCACATGGCGTGAACAGGGAGAGTTCGCTCAAACTGGTCACTAGTGGGATTGATTTCACCTTCAGTATGGAGGTTCTAGGTACTAACGACTTCTTAGGAGTGAAGCACTGAATACCCCCCCATAGCATGGAACGTATCATGGCCTTATCATCACTAAAAATTCATTAACTCAATTCGTATATGACAACGCAGATATAAACATGGATACCATTGATGGCCATGAAAAGTGGTTCACTCCTAAGAAGTCGTTAGTACCCAGAACCTCCATATCTTTTCCACAGTAGAAACAGAGCTCCTTGAAGTTGAATTTTGTTATTTCCTCACGGCCTCTTGTCACACGGCTTCCGTTTCTTGCTTCTTTTTCGGCCTTTACAGTGTTTGACTCCTTCGTGTAGACACCTTTGCGACACTTCTCGTGAAGTATAACAGATCTTTGAGTCTGTAACCACGTGTGATGCACATCATTTCTCCTCCTGCTGTCCTCAATGAACATTCGAAGTGACTTTTCCTTTAATATTCCTCTATCTTTGCCTTTAATATGTTGTAGTCACTGTAGCCGAGTGAGTTAGCGCGCTAGGCATTGCACGCATGGTGACCTGGGTTCAATTCCCAGCGGGATGGGATTTTTTCTGCTCTGTAGCTCTGTACTTGGATGTTCGGGGTCCACTCATACTTCGTGAGTCGTGAGGAAAAAAGAGTAGCCGCTTTGATATGAAGCAGCGACCAGTGGCTGAATCATAGGCACACAAATAATACAAGATATTGTAAATTAAACTGGCAAAGTTCTATGATTCTGCGCTACCCACTAAAACTGTGACATAACAACACAAAGAAAATGCATTTTTATTATTATATTATTATTAATATTCCTTCTTGCACAATGTTCCCGCATATAAAACAAGTTACATCCTCCATAGTGTGCCAGCTGTCTTGAAATCACAACATGTTCAGTGAAGATCTTAGTAAAATTCAGTGCAAGTTTCTCAAAAATTCAAATTACCTATTCGACTGAATTCAATAGATTACGTTCAGTTTTGCTTGAAAAGTTGTAAGAATATGAGAATTTTAGAGTTCAGATGAAGTTTCTTGCGTTGCACTGCCTTAGCGGAAATTTGGCGCTAGGGACGAAAAATCATATCTCAGCACTGGAGTGAGCAAATTTCAAATTTCAAACAGTATTTTACTTAAAATTACATTTTCTACAAGTTCGATTCTATTGAATTTTTCAATTGGTGCAGTCCTTTTTGACTTACAGGCGTTAAAAGTTGAGAATTTTCAAAATTTGAGCTATGTTTGAAAAAACCACCCATCTTTGAGGAGCGATTGTGGCTGAACGGCTTAACCTTTTTTAATGTCATTAGACGCATAATTTTATGTTCCTTAGATAAGAACTGAGTAAAATTTTCTGTAGAATAAATACATTTTGAGTTATAAGCGCAATTTTAAATAAAGTGCAAAAAATTTGCACTATTTAGGCCCTAAACTCGGAAGCACAACCTAAAATCCGTCGCAAACTCATATACCCATTATTCAGGACCCCTTTAAGGGTTTAAAACGATTTCCAGCTATTGAGCAATTTTTTGACGCTAGACCCCATTTTAGCACTAATTTGCCTGGGCTATTATTCTAAAAACAAATAATAAAATGAAGAGAAGATAAGTATTGAAATATAGTAAAAGGTTGACCAGATAGATACATGTAGAAAGAAAGACAGAGGAAAATGTTGATTAATAGATTAGGAACATTCACGTATAAGAAGGATAGTGGTAAGATTTCCGCAATTATTATTATTTGCTACAGAGTGGTAAGCTATATGTAGTGAAAAGACTGTATGGTAGCCAGGTCACACTGAAATCTCAGAAAAGGAATATGGCACAAGAACTTACTCTTGGAGTCCACATTGTCGGGTGAGGGTAGTCCCGCCTCCTTGGATGAGACCCACGCGGAGAAGCAGTCTATCTCATCCTGTCCCAGGTTAATGGTGAGCATGCCGGTCTTCAGATCCACACTGAACCAGTTGGGCACAAACACCACCTTGGAGCGCTTCTTCAGTTCCTCCTCGAAGTTGACTTTACCAACATCCTCTACTTTACAAGCCTGGGGAGATTTTTTAAGAGTTGGAAGAGGAATGTTTTATTTAGTTTTATTAAATATAAAATAAACTTGTCCCAAGGGCCGTCCTTCCGGAAGGGAACCGAGGATGCAAGAATCATTTCCTCTTTGAAATTTGGATTTGGATGAAATTTGGGGAGATTTGTTATTTGTAATTTATTATTTATAATAATTAAATATCGGGTGTACCGATTCATTTATTTACGAGCAGAGCCCATTATACATTAATACACGATACAAAAAATAAATAAAATACTAATTTTAAATTAATTTTTTTTTAAAGTAATAAAAATATCAAAATTTACAATTACAACAGTTGGGGAAAAAAATAAAAAAATAGCTGTTTTATTGTAATTCATTTTCGTTCCTCAGACTTGGAAAGCATTTTTTATATTTTATAAATAGTTAAAAACATTTTTTGTTATCCAGAACCATCGAAAGATATACTCAACATTTGCATTAATAATCGTACATAATAGGTATAATGCCCTTGCCCTAAACATAAGTATACAAATAAACATTATTACGTTATTAGGTCTACCTACCTATGTTTGTTTGCCCGGAGTTGTTTAGCCAAAACGGTAAGAGATAGCGAAAAATGTCTCAGAATTGACCCCCCCAAAACCATTATCGTTTTGTTCAGAAAAATTATAAAAAGTTCAAAAAGGCATTGCTGTCGAGCAGTACGGCCATGCCTTAGTAAATTTGAAATTTAGTCCCGTTGCAAAGCACGGGCAAACGGCTAGTTAGGTATATGCCAATTATGCCAAGTTTAGTATGTTTTATTTTTATGTACTTTCATCTTCTTAATATATTTATTTATTGTGCCTTATTATTGTACCTATCCTATGTATATCAATTGATGCAAATAAATTACAAATAGGTAACATATATTTAATGCGACTACGCCACACTAAGGGTATAACAGTTCTCTTGTTTTGTGGGATAGTTTCATTTCTTAAAATAGTTTTCTTTTATCTCTAACTCATAGTTAGAGAGAGATAAAGAAAGAGTTAGTTATTTGTGCTATTATGTCAGAAATTTTAGAGTGGATAACATCGACATTACGAAAATTAATGATAATGCATCATACATAATATTCCAATATCAATCTCGTAATGCCGCCAGTGGTCTTTGCCCATTCTACAACTGTCCAAATCGTCCTCACAAGGCTAGCAACGTCCAGCGAGGTGAAGACTTCGTAATGCTGGTGCATTACAGCCCAAACCAGGCTGGGTGAGGTTAATGTGGGTAGCAGATTTGTGAGTTTCCTGCGAATGGAGGGTTACACCTCCGTCGTGATATGACCATGCAGTTGAAAGTGACGTTAAACCCAAATTAAAAAAAAATGTTTTAATTTATTTTTTAGTTACGGTTTTGAAAATCTTAGCTACACGTTATACACAATTCCATACAGTTTATCACTAACCTTAAGTACGTCGTACACACAAACGTTCATATCTGAGTCTTGAGTAAGAATATGCCGCTTGTCATTTAGAACATGCTGCTTTCTGATGGCCGCTCCGCCTTGGATTGTTTTGAGTGGCACTTCAGAGTAGCTGATTAGATGGTCTGAGCCCATACTGGAACAGGGCAGGTCGTCTTTCTTGGGCAATTTCTAAATGGAAAATATACAATGGTTATTTCTTAATTAAAAAAATAAATAAAAATAAAATACTTTTTCGTAACCCATTGCCTACCAAGCCATTTTTATGAAACTTGTCCTGGGGACCAAGGGTATTTTCCTCAAAATCACCTGTCTAGCATATATGCAACACGCGGTCCCCCAGACAAAAAACCCATATTTCCTTGTCACTAGGGACCGTGTATAGCATATGTGCTAGACAAATCATCTTGCATATATGTTATACATGGTACCCAAGAAGGTTCAAACGTATCTAGCATATATGCAACCCCGGTACCCCAGGCAATACCAGTGTCTTGCAAATGTGCTACCCATGGTAGGCAATGGGGAAAATATACAATGGTTATGTCTTAATTAAAATAAAAATACTTTTTCTTAAACATTTACCCGGGTGTCTGTTAGAATTGAGTCCTGAAATCTGGGTTTATTTTATTTTAAAATGGTATTTTTTGGGACTCAAACTAGAGAATGTTTTTTTCTAGTATTACTACCTTTTTATTTTTACTTTTGTGAAATAAAAAACTATGCATTCAATTTAAAATTCAGGAGAAACAGACATTGCACCCTCCTGAAAATGGCCAGGTTCGAAAATTCTCCAAGAAACTTCAGACTTCTTATTGAAGACCAATGTCTTGTTTCAAGGTCCTGGCTTGAAAAAAAGATAGTCGCTGTGTGGTTTGGGGCACCCTCAAAAATTTTCTCCAAGAAACTTCAGACTTCATATTGAAGACCAATTTTGTGTTTCCAAGTCCTGGCTTGAGAAAAAGATATTGGCTGTGTGGTTTGGATCACCCAGTAGAATTGATTTAATAAATTAGTCGTTTACTTACCCAATAGCTGAGAGCCGAGTTGGCAGTGGCGACCCATATTCCACTGAAGTCGCTTTCTGGAACCATTTTCAAGACGGATTCTTGTTCTTCACACACGAGGGCGAAATTCTTACTCTGCCTCATTTCCGTCATGTAAATTGAACGATCGCGTCCTCCTGATATCACGTGAGTAAAAGATTCATTTGCCTGGAAATTTGAGAAGACCATTCTTAAAACACATATTTTTCGCCTGTATGCTGCAATTCCTGATCGATTTTTTTTTTTTTAATTTCAAAAGATAAAACACATTGCTTTTTTTTGTTTTACTCAATTTTTCTTTTCAGATGGTCATTTCGCCAGTAACGGCATGGTCAGTGACATGAGGCTCATTTTCTCTGAATGAAGTGTTTCTCTTATAATTAATGTAAATAAAAATGATAGATAGAACTATTTTTTTTTTAAATGAACTTTAAAAAAAAAAAAAAAATTATTGAGAGTAATTATAATTAAGTAATCTTCAAATTATTTAGATACATATTTTTTTTATTTATTATTTTTTACCAATAGTTGTGTATAAGTATAATGTTTTTCAGAGCTCTAGAATTTTATTGAGATGAAAAGAATTGCAAATAAAGTTGATGAGATTTATAATTACCAGCAATGCCCAGACGGCCTCCTTGTGAACATGGATAGTGTGTATACACTGCTGTTCTCCCAGGTGCCACAGCTTGATGGTGCCATCAGAGCTACCGGACAGACAGCGAGTGCCATCCCTGTTCAGTACCAAGGCTTTCACATTGTCAGTATGACCTGTGCAGAAAAAGTAAATCGTTGTATGAAGAACTTCTAGATGGTACCACTGAGATAGCATTAAGAGATAGTATAAAGAGAGGGTATTATTATGTACACAGGGTGTTTGAAAAAAATTACACAGCCCATTTCTTATGAACTGAAGTAATTCAGGGAAAATTAAAAACATGACAATTTTTATTTTTAAGGGTAACTTTTATTCAAGGGGCAGGCAGACCGACACAGGTGGGTCAACATTGAAATCTGAAACATAAGTAGGTAGCAACCTATATTGTGATATATTTTTTAAAAGACCATAAAATTACTAGTTTATTATAACAAAATAAAACAGGGCTGGAGTTATGAACTATTCAAGTTGAGTATTTTTGATGTTTTCTACATGCCTTAATTTGAAAAGGATCCTAAATTAAATTATGAGAGTATTTTAGTAATTTTAATTTTGATATGGGACCTTAAACCGTCGTTTAAAGTCATTGAAAAAAAAAGAACCTAAATAAGGCACAGAAATAATAACATACTGGGACGATCAAAAGTATCAAAAGCAGTCACGTATCAAAAGTAACTAGAAAGTAAAAAACCCTGTAGGTATAAATGAAAACGAAATGAATTGCTCACCCATTAGTTTACAAGTTTTACTGCAGGTGCGTGGGTCCCAGACTCGTAACACTTTCTCCGTACTTCCACTCACCACCACTGTGCCCGCAGGATTCATTGCTAAGCTATAAATGGAGTTCTTGCTACCAGGTAGGGATGTGGCTGAAGAAAAAGAGATTTATTTGTTTATTACAATGTCTCCTTATTTTCTAGACATTTTACAATTTATTGATAGGTTAAGATGATAGAAAGGTACAAAATTGAAGGCATGAAGATAGAAGTATATTAGAAATACATAGGATATATATCTAAATTTAATACATAAGGATGAACATAGATAGGTATATTTAATGTTGAGATAGATACCCAAGTCAAAGAAGATACAAATTTCTCAATTGAGAGAATTGGCATAGTTGTTCCTTTGACTTTGATAGTGAAGGGTGTTCATTCCCCAAGGACTAGGAGTGAAAGGGTGGGGGTTTCATTGGTTTAGTTTTTGGGATGCTACTCCAAAACTATGCGTTTTTATAAGAAAACAATATTTACAGTTAAAAGTTAAAAAAAAACTTCATATTTTTGTCTTCATCACAATATTGAGATGTCACAATTACTCAAGCACACAGCAGCTGGCCTGTATTAACAAGAAACAAGAGTTTATAGATACTGAATTTGTCTGTTTTCTCCCACTTCTATGTCTTTCTTTTATCAATTTTCATTTCATATTCTTGATATGATCTGAAAATAGATGTTTCATCAAAAAGCAAAGATTCTAATAAATAGGAACATCATAAAGATTTTAAGACACAAGCTTAGATTACATAAAAATATTATTATATTATCATACACGTAAATGATTATAGTGTGTATATGCACAGAATTTTTTTTTTTGATAGCTTCTTTTTGATACTTACTTGTAACAGTATTGTTATTGGCAGTGAGTGCAGTTAGTGTATTTACATCCCACAAAAAGATACTCTTGTCAAGGCCAGCAGATGCTACTAGTTCCTTATCCTTAGCATAAGCCAAAGCACGTACATAGTCTTTGTGTGTACGTAACGTTGACATGCAGTAGCTTTTGTGAGCATTCCATACCTTCACGGTTGTATCACTTGATGCCGATATTACTGGAAAATTAAAAAGAAAAGAAGGATATAAAAATTAAGAAAATCTATAGAAACTTTATGTAAGTGAGCAATATCTCTTTTGAGAAAGTAAGGCTGGAATTATTATTATTATTATTATTCAACAATTTCGATCAATCTTTATTTACAATTTTTTATATACAGGTACAGTCAAAAGGTATAATTAATTAAATATAAACAAAGTTTGATCAAGGGTGGTGATAATGTCTTTGGCATTCTCTTCCGCACCACCCTTGATAACAGGATATAAAAACAGTTGGAAAGTATAATACAAAATATTTACAATTAAAACAACATTAACAATTAAAATTTGATAAGGGGCAAATGATTAAAATTAATCATTGAGTACAATAAGTTATCATTGTATTTTTTATAAGTGATGTGCTATCATAGTGGAAAATGAAGCCAGAGAAATATCTTGGTATTCATTATACTGTTTATTTAGGAGAGCATCAGCTCTTTATCCCATCAAGTAAATAAATAAGAAGCTACATTAATGTAGGCATCTTATTCCTGTTTTATTGAATCTGAATATACAGGATATGTGTAAGCTAACTCCTGGATAAAATGAAAAAAAAACTTGTATTTTCAACAAAAAGTAAAAGAGAAAAAGACATACCCATCCTTGAGTGTAACACTTACAATTTTTTCCCCCACTGCAGAGAACAATATCATTAACCCAGTCTATGTGATGTTCCATGGAAGCAATGTATGGATCTGCATTTCCTGTACAGGCTCGTGTATCCCAGGCTCTGATGATTGAATCTTTGCCTGCACTATAGAGTTTTCCCGTAGCATCATCATATTGGAGAGAGCTTACACCAGACCGATGATGCTTTTCCACCTCATCACGGATCACAAAAGATACTTGCTGTTTGAAAAGAAAACACATTGCAACATTGTGTATTTTAGTTCCAATAATCAACCCTCAAGGAGAGTACTAAGGCATGATCAGATTCACATATTTTTTTTGCATTTCTTGAAAGTTTATACCAATAACTGTTTGAACAAAGCCCCTTTTCTCCTTGGTATTTTAAGAGGAGAGAGGTAATTGGACTATTTTTTTGTTTTTTATATAGGTATCCTGGATAGGGTTTTGACTTTTCATATCACACTACTAGGTGCTAAATAACAAAATGATATTAGTTTTACTGTTAGTGCTGTAGGTAAAATCCAGTAGTAGAATTCCACTACTTTTTGATAGAATTTGTGAGTTTCTTCTAAACAATTACAATTATAAAAATACATAGTTGACACAATATTACCTATTCAATTCATTGATCAGAAATACTTCTTGGGAGTCATAACTTTATTAGTATAGCCTGATGTAACAAACATTGACATCTATTTGAGGGATAAGGGGAGTGGTCTGACATTTAGTTATAGTTTAATACCTATGTACTACCTACTAATTTCTAACTTAGTGAAGACCTACTTACTTTTTTGCGTCCTGTTTGTCCACCAGATTTGTGAGTTGTCATTTTTAAAGAAGTTTGATAAGAATAATTTTTACACAATGTGATTTATCTGTCTCATCATTTACTCTGAAAACAGGAATAAAAAGCTATATAATAATTATATCATTACTAATCTAATACTAATAGGTATATAACAAGTTCCAGGCTAAGATGCAATCTCATGTAGATAGGGTGTAAATTAAACAGAATTTTTGAGGATTCTTCACCCTATCATAAGTCTGTTATAATGTAGGTAAATATGATGTGCAAATAAATAGAATTATTCTCAATATAAATGCCTTAGTCTCTAATATATTTATATGAAATTATGAAAATAGCTCTTTTAACAATTCATTGACTCAGTGATGGAAGAAGCTTTGAATTTGGTATAAATATGGGGTTCAGAATACTATTAAATTAAAAAGAATTGAATTTGAAGCTGAAATCAAGAAATATAAAATGACAATTCAAATTTTAAAGAAGATCTTGAGATGATTAACGTTAAAAGCCCATCAAAAACATAAAAATACCTGAAAATCAGTTTATTATGACTTTTTTAATACATCAAAAGAAAAAGTCTCCTTTCAAAACACATGAGAATATGACATATTATACTTCTGGGGCAAAATTTGCAATATTAGATTGCTGTCTGAGATAGTCATTCACCAAAAACGGTAGTATTAAGGATGATATTTAAAGTATATCTTATCACAATATAATTAATAAGTTTTCATATTAATTTGTATTAATCACTATCATAATGTCACAATTACTTAAACTCATGCTAATTTTTTACCTATTGTGGTACTCAAACCACCAACCAACCTCAGTAGCTTGATCAATAAAGTGGCTAGTAATTGTAGGTTGGTGGTTCAAGTCCAGGTTAAGCATTTATTTAGTAAAGCAAGTATGAGTAGTTTATCATGATTGAAATTAACACAAATAAGTAAGATAACTAGGTACTCAAAACACCAACCTTTAGGTTACAAGTCTGCTGCCTTATCAATCATGCTACTGAGGTTGGGAAATTAACACAATGTTGATACTTGTCATCAGTAAAGCATCTATTTCAATTTTGTTACCAAAGTTCCAAGACCAGAATTTGAGAAATGTAGAAGGTGTTTTGAGGAACAGGGCCCAGTTTACAATTTTGCTTTTTCCTGCATCAAGCAAATAACCAGATTTTATCAACATTTTGGTACTTACTTGAGTATGAAAGGAATTGTTACCAATGTTAATGATCATTGGTGTCTTGGAATATTATTTTCTATGTTGGTTTGATAGTAGAGCTTCATCATTCAATCTTTAGATTATTTTCAATTAATATTTCACCAATGTCTCAGTTTAAATAAGAGAACCTGAGTAACAGGTTAATACATAGATTTCTTTTTAATTGATATTTGAGGAATAATCTAATCTAATCAGAGTTATCAGCGGTAGTAGGTACTTAACCAGAGCAATTTTTATTTTGAATCAGTAATCAGCAGTGTAGCTAGAGCTAGCCAACCAAATGAACCAAAGCCAAAGCCAACTTAATCAATGAAGATAGCCGGGCGGCGTTCAATCAGCTAGGATTTCATAAGCTGTTGTATCTAAAAGCAGGATGGATAGTACAAAGTTAATGCTTGCAATCAATCCCGCTAGGTGGCGAGCGCTCGTCAAAAGGGTCTGCGCCTGCCGGCCAACTCAAAACGGAGTTAACCCCTTATAGGTCGCCCCCTAGCGAACTTGATTACAAGCATATTTAATTTTGTACTATCCCCCATATGAAACTCTAGCTTGCTTCTGCTTTTAAATAGGCAATACTGCTCATTGAACTAGAAGATTAGATTATTTTATTCTAACATCTTATTAGATTTGATTATTCCTCGGATTTCAATTAAATAGAAATCTATGGATCGGTGAAATACTATACTAAATGAAAATAAAAATAATCTAAAAAGATTAAACCATGGAGCTCTAAAATGAAATAAAACAAAAAACCTACGTAACATTCCCAGACCCCAATGGACACAACTTTCCGATGGATTAATTTAATACGAGTATAAAAAAAATGTGCTTCTTCAAAAATGTATTTTCTAAGTTGAGTTAACTGTCAAATAATTATGAAATGTTTTTCTTTGCTATGACAATATTTATTAAAAACAAAATAATTGAAATTATTCTGCCCATATTCCAGCTAACATCAAAGCAGCTACTCATTTTCCTCATGAGGTTAGAGTGGACCTCGTAACAATCAGCGTACAGAGACGAAAATTTCCGACTCAACCGGAATTCGAACCCAGGTCACCGTGCGTGCAAGGCTAGTGCGCTACACCACTCCGCTACAGTGATTCCTTAAGTTTTTTTTCCAAACACTTGAGCACATAATATATAATATTATACAGGGTAGTCCCAAAAAACGTTTACACCCGTTAATGCGGTAGATTACTGACGACATTGACAAACCAAACCGTAAAAAAACAAGTAGTGTAGCTAGAAACATCGAAATTTTGTTGGCTTTCTGCAGAATTGTTCAGAATCAACTCATCATAGGAAAAAAGTACTCACCTGAAGAATAAGCCAAAGTCGGACTTTTTCAGAAAGTTGCAAAAAATCACTTTGTGCAGTTACAATCCGAAAAAACGGATTGCAGATCCGGGCTGGAAATGTCGTCAGTAATCTACCATTAACGGGTGTAAAAGTTTTTTGGGTCCACCCTGTATATTTAAAAAAATACAAACTCGTTTAACTCATAGAGAAAACACCTCCCGCATATCTGCTGTCCTCTTCATTGTTCCCAACACACTCGCCGCATTTCCAACCTGAACAGCTTAAGTTAAATTAATTAAATAGTATAGTCGTTCTCAGGCCACCCTGGAAATCTTGAATTACATCGAAATATTTGTATTAAGGGTTTTCAAGATTTTCTATCCGACCTTGATCATTTTCTTTCTATGGTAGAAACACGTGTGAGATATGGAAAAGTAGAAGAAGACCCTAGTTCACAAAGGGTACAAGTGACAAATCTAATATTTGGAGAAAATCGATGTTAATATAAATGACGTTGCTTAATAACTACGGTGACAGAATTAGAACTGGTGTATTCAACATGCCATCGACGCCGGCTGGGTTTGCATTTTCCAAGCAGGATGTACCGGTAGCTCAGTAGTCAAGGCGTCTGACTGGTAATCCAGAGGTCGCGGGTTCAAAACCCAGCAGGGAAATGACAAAAGTTACCCTACCATTAGAGATTTTGACTACATAATAATACGTCTCGGGCTTACTGATGGAATAATGGGACTCATTAGTCCAAATCGGGCAGTATAAATAAGGCAATATATTGCCTTAATTATACTGCTATATTGCCTTATTTATACAATATATTGTTACATAAACAATGTATCTAGTGGTTCACAGAACCTCTAGTTCTGTAAACCTCACTCAGATTCTAAATTGAAATGTCATATCGAGAATCTGGGAAAGCAAGACCTTTCATTTAAAACTAAACACCACGTGTTCCAAAATTAAAAAAAATAATATTAAACTGTCGAAGCTCCGATCAATAATTATTATCAAACCGCAGGATCTGTGTATTTAATTTATTTTAATACATTCAAGAGTCACACGGATTACGGCATAAAATTATCACATTGAGATGCAACTAAAGAACAAAACATGTCTTATGATCCTTCAAATTTAAGAACGAATTATGGTTAAAATGAGTAACTAAAAATACCCGAAGTTTAACAACGTCCAGCGAGGTAAAGACTTCGTGAAGTTGTTATTCGGGCCTAACCCAGGCTGTGTGAGGTTAATGTGGGTAGCAAGTTTGTGAGTTTCCTGCGAATGGAGGATCTTAATATGATCATGCAGCACTTGAAAGTGTCGTTACACCTACATTAAAAAAAAAAAAAATTGGTACATTATTACTCGCACATAGCTCAAATTATTCGTCAGTTATTGGTAATTGAATTGTTGTAGGAATCAAGCAATATCAACGTAACGGTACTTTGAAAAAGTTCCCTCTGAAAATGCTTTCTAGGCCAAAAAAAAGTAAGACCAAGTGTACAAGTATTTCAGTCGCATAAATATTGAAGTACAAATCTCGAGATCAAAAGGATTTTAGAATTTATTTATTTTCATCACCAATTATGATTATGACTAGTATATTAATATTATTGTATTTAATCATTAGAATCTTACCAATTCGAATAGTAGAATAGAGAGATACAAAATTGAACCAAAAGCAATGCCAAATTGTTCACTTCTGAATCTTAATAATTTATAATAGAAAGATACAAAATTGTACCAAAGGCAATACCAAATTGTTCACTAATGAATCTTAATAATTATAGTAGAAAGATACAAAATTGAACCAAAGGTAATACCAAATTGTTCATTCTGAATCTTAATAATTTATAGTAGAAAGATACAAAATTGAACCAAAGGTAATACTAAATTGTCCACCTGATCAGTTTTTGCTTCAATTAATGTAACAGCTGCAGTCCCAATCACTCCTACTGTGGCTTTATTCCACGACGTTAAACCTGAAACAAAGGGGATAAACTTTTTTTTAACCTAGATCAAAAGAACGAAACGAAAAATATTACTTCGTATAGATATAATAATATCTAAAAGAACATTGGTTTAATGATAGTATTTCTTGAAATTGATTTGACAAAATAATGATCTCAAGGTCATTCTGTATGTATATGGGGTTTCAAGACGACAGTGAAACAAAACGATATCGATGAGGGTATACTAATCTGGAAAAAGATCATTTCGCTACTTGACATATTTATCAAACAATATTCATTTTTGGCGATGAAATTCATCCACGCTAAGAACAGGAAGTCTTGGAAATTAATATTTTGGGTAATGGTAAGAAAAAACTAATAAAATACATTTTACACCTAATCACTTGCTAAATAATAAAGTAATAGGTAATAACTTACCTAAATAAACAAATGTTAGGATAATCACTAACTGTGACAGAAAACAAGCCACAGATCCCTCTATCGTTTTCAAACTATCTGAAATAAATAAAATTGAAAATTACTATAGTCTTGAGCAGCCCGATACTTTATAACTAGATTAATTTTATATTAATAGATGTATGGCCGTAAACCACACCACATACAAAAAATCATCTCACTGTTTTCGTTCTAGGAGAATTCAGTCAATTATACTTGCACATTTTATACACAGACTGTATGGTAAGATGAATGAGTACAGGAAATTTTACTTTCGGATAATAGTTATAATTGTTCAAACATTGTAAAAATAACTTTTTTTTTCATTTTTTTTTCTGGCATTGGTAGGCAAGGCCATTCCATACAGCCGTAAAAATAACTTAATATTCCTCAAAGTAAATAAATTCCTTCTGAAACCTACTTCAGGTATTTCGCAATTATCGCATCATAGCCTTTTCAACGGCACTGATGGTCCCATGATGGTGTCTCTTCAGGGGAAATTTGACTTAAGAGAAAAGGATCAAAAGCTCTGTCCCGGTAGCTCAGTGGTAAAGGCGGCACTCTGTGAATCCATAGGTTCCAGAGGTCGTGGGTTCGAAACCCAGCCAGGACATGACAAGTTATCCTCCCATTTGGGATTTTTACCACATAATAATATGTCTTGGGTTTACTGCTGGAATAATGGGACTTTAATAGTCCTTATCGGGCAGTATAAAAAAGGCGATATTATATCTCAAGATTATTTTAAGATCAACTTGATTTATTTTAATGCAGTGTAGTAATTTACTTTTTTTTAGAGCTTTTTAATGAATTTAGTAATCTAGATCTAACTCAATTTCTTACGATGTACAGATAAAAAAGAAGGATGAATCAAATAAATTTAATATATTATTGTGAATTGAACGTGTTCTATGACCATTTAAATTTTAAATAAGAACAGATACAACATAGCAGCAGCTGTTCAAAAAACAACTTACTTTTCCATTTGTGCTTTCCCATGTTGGATCCAACCATGCTGGCAAAACAATCTCCCACTCCCACACTGAGTACTCCTGCGTTGAGCAGAAGTAAGTCACTCTTCTCCAATGACTGAGGACTCAGCCATAGGGGAAGTGAACATCCAGCCAGTAAATATATAGGTGTCAGAGCTACAGCTGAATCTTTCTCATCCACGTACAATTGAAACCCTTGATTCAAAGCACCAGACAGTGGCGGTAAACCAAGAAGTCTAATTACCTGTATGTGGGTCAGTTAAGAAAAAAATTCTCAGTAAGTATGAAATGATACATGGTCTTTCGAGGTAAATAGAGATTTCTGAATTTTTATATGAAAAATACTCAGAGACTTTGTCTTCGGCCCTGTTTTTAAAAAATATTGAGTTGGATTGAAACAAGTCTCCTTAATTCAAATAGCATAAATTACACTCAAAAAAGATATTTTTACACTTTTCACGACAAAAAAATTTAATCCACTTTTGAAAGCTTGTGTTCCTAAAAACCATAAAAAAATAATTAGTTATTTCAAATGGAAAATGTGTTTATGATTTTTTTCAAAAGTAAAATTTATGATATGTCCCAGGCCTGTTTTGAATAAAAACATCAAACTTGTCTTCAAAAAGTTATTTTACAAAAAAAAAAAAACCAATACAGACCTCGAGAACTAAGAACAAAGCCAACACCACACCAGTGGCCAAGTACAGAACACATCGGTTTACAAGCAAGCCTGGAAGAAACACAGCCACAGCAAGTAGGTGGAAGATTTTTCTGACACTGGTAGTGGCTTTTTGTTTGGAGGATATCTGAGAAGCTATTGCAGCAATGGCGATCAAAACGCAAGCCACCCAGTACAGTACTAGGAACGTCTGGAAATATACAGAGTACAGAAGTATTATAAGATTGTTGACTTTTTAGCAATGGCGAATTAAATCATGCAAGGGGAAAGATAAAATTTCATTATTACATAAAAAAAAAAAAACACTGCTAATTATAGACACAATACTTCCTTGTGATTGTTTCACATTGTATACACGTACACGTGCCAATTTTCAGATTTTTTACGAAATCACTTGTATCTCTAAAACCGCTTGACCGATTTTCTTCAAGTTTGTTTTATATGGTAGAATATTATTTTTTCTACATTCAAAACTCTACAAAAAATTCTGTATCGGCAAGTCGTGGACCTTATTTTTTGACTTTTTTGTCCAAATTTTTGATTTTCTTAAATATCAGAGTTAAATTACATTTAATCTCAAAAAAATATAAATTACATATTATGTAAAACAATAATATGGATATACATACAATATTTCATCAAAATCGGGTGTACCGTTCACGAGATAAAGTAAAAAGTTAGTGGTCAGGCACATGGTCTCTTTCACCCATAATCGCTAGTACGAATTTGATGAATTTAAAATGGGACCATCTACAGAACGTCTCCTATATGTGTGCAATTCAAAATCCGTTGAGTAGTTTCCGAGATTTGCGTTACAAGGAATATTTTTAACAGACCGACAGACGGACACATAACCAAAGTTGCTCAGGAGGTTATGAAACGTCCAGAAAAAAATTGAAATCGGAGCAATAAAAATATTTTTTTTTTTTTAACAAAAACGAACACAATACTTCCGATTTCTAATATTAGAAATTTCTCGGAAGTAATATAATAAGTATACATTTAGTGCAACTTTCACCAAGCAGCCTAAGATAGGTTCATAGAAGAACCTAGAAAATGATATGGTGCTGACAAAAACTTACAGTTTGAGTGTTGACAAGCAGCAATTCAATGATCCATAATATAGGAGATCTTTGCAATAATATGTGAAGAGGAATGATTGCTCCTAAAGTGCTGATAAGGAACAGACATGGGTAGAACACTGAATAATACCTCAGAGATGCTTTAGTGTGAACCAGAGACCCGAGTACAATCACACAGCTGAGCCCTACCTGTAATTTAAAGATACCAGTTTTTTTACAACAACATATTAGAAGAAGGGATATTTAAGTTGTTGTTGTTGTAACCAGCTTGGCTACAGCTGGAGGGGTGAGTGACGGTCTCCAGCCAACCAGCAAAAGGGATATTTAAGTCAAAATGTTCTGTTCTACTTGAATTTTCTCTGGTGGTTCAAAAATTATGATGGTGGTCGAGTGGTTATAGTGCTAGTTCTGTTAATTAAAGTAGCTTGAAGATCTATTGGTTTGGGTCTATTATTTGTCTAAGTACATAATAATGGCACCAAATAAATAATGGAATAAAGGGTCTCTTCAATCTTAATGGGGCAGTACAAATGTTTTTTTTTTATATATAAATATAGATCTATATATTTTATTTGGGTTTAACATCTCTTTCAAATACATGGTCATATCACATTGAGTTTTTACTCACCAGTCGAAAGGTAAACACCTCAGCCACTCAAATTAACCTCACTCAACCTAAGGGGGGGCCGGGAATAGCAAGAATGTACTAAACTATTTATGAATTCGAAACCAGAATGGTCACCAATCCATGTATTGTGTTCACCACACTGCTTAAATGCAGGGATCAAAGTAACATGCCATTTTTTATTGGCTAGTTAAAGAAGTGTATACTTTTTATTTTTTGCTACTTAAAGAATAAGTGTCTACTATTTTTGTTTTTCCTGGTTTGAAAAAAAATCATGTTTTCATGTTTGTTTGTTTTATATTTCTTACTTTCAACAAAAACAAGAGTGAGATAATATAATTACCTGTAAGATAACTGTAGCTATATCTTGACAATAATGAGGTTTCTCTTGAATATGAAGTAATATATTTGTGTAGGAATGCATTTGAAACAAGAGGAATGTTTGAGTTAAAATACTAGCTTCACCATATGTGAACCCATTTTTAACACTTTTTATGATGTATTCTAATAAAGGATGATAGAATACTGAACACACTAATGAATGCAAAATGTTAATGTAGACTCCATAACCTGGAAAAAGATGTCCTCATTAGATCATCCTAATACATTAGAGAAAAAACGTAAAATTACTCAAAACTGCCAAAAACAACATTGTTTGTGGTTTTAAGCAGTTAGGACTAAAAGGATTTCAGATTATCAAAAAATGTAAGTAAAACAAAAACGCCCAAAGACAAGAGATATTCATAAACTTTTCAAGCATAGATGGCACACTGAATACAATAGTTTTTATGAAATCATAGAAGTTAAGGAACATCCAGTGTGGTGAGCATATGAATGTGTGACTTGGTGACTACTCTGAATTTGAATCCACTCATGATCGTCATGGTAATACACATTAGACTGGTTTTAAAAAATCAATATCGGAATTTTTACAACGCTCAGGCAGAAATGAGTTCGGCTCTTGCAGAAATTGAGATAGACAAAATTTCAAGGCAATCAGAGTACGTTAACAGGACCCGCTCTGGCCTCAAAGTTTGGAAATTTGCCAAATTTTCGAGTTTGAGCTGACATTTTCGGCCATAACTCGAGAACGAAAAATTATACGAGGTTTATAGATATCTCAAATGAAAGACCATTTTGTTGGCTTTACTTTGTTGAGGAGAGAAACAAAATAAACTTTATTATTTCGAACTGCTCACATAAAATGAGTTGCCCAAAGACACAGTATACCAAATATTACTTTAAACTTTTTTTTTTTTTTTTTTTTTTTTTTTTTATATATAACTGAGAAAAAGTCTATTAACTTTGGACAACTACATTTGAGTTATGAATATAAGTGTCTTTGGATGATGTGGAGGGTGTCTTTCAAGACTGTCAAACATAAGTTTTTCAAATCATTCTTCTCGAGTCTGTGGGACTTGAAAAAGTTGACGAGGTAGGGAGATGCAGTACCACGAACACCAAACCAAAGTCCATGAACTGTCCATTGGGAAATTCCATATTTTTGCTGGAAGTATGGAATTGTCGGCTCGTAAATCGCTCTTTTTTCATTATTTATATTTGTGTCTTGATTTTCTTCATTAGATTCCCATCGTAAGGTAGGGTCAAGGATCATAGCTTTACCATTGCGTCGGTCAATGGTAATGATATCCACTCTTCTATTTTGTTGTCCTCCATCTTCTGTAAGGGCCTCACAATGCACTTCTTCATGCACTTCCCATCCTTTTTTACGGAAGAGGTCAGCTGTAGCTGTACGAATTTTGTGGTGTGCCGAATTCCGTAGGAGTTCAGAGCGGGGACAAATGCCACGGATATGAGGAATCGTTTCTATTAGGTTGTTCTCGCTACAGGTAGGATTCCTGCAGCGGCGATTTCCTTGACTCCTGCCACCTGTCGCCCGGTTTGCCATGGAATTCATTGACAGTTTCAGTGCATTCGTCCACTCACTACTGGTAAGACCTTGTTTATTTGACACCCATTGATTTGTAGTGGAACATGACTTGTACCATTGGATACCAATACCTCTTTGTACCATTCCCTTCCATTTGTCGAACTCTGTTTCTCGCAAGTGAGTTCTCATTGCTCGGACGGATTGTTGATTTGTGATATTGAGACGAGTCTTACAACCTTGCAGTTCGGTTTCACAATCTCGTGCAACATGGAGGTGTGGGTCGTTAACTTTCAGAAGTGTTTGGCAAATATTAATATGTTGCAGACCAGCTTCCCAGGTAACTCGAACAATTCCAAGACCTCTCACGTTTCTACGAGAATAATAAACAGGAATTGGAGTATCAGCTGGAAGACCCACAATCTCACGAACACCTTGTCTGATGATGGAATCGACAGAGTCCAGAAAGTTGTTATCAAGGAGATCTACTGGTGTTGTTTGTAGAGGATACACAAGTTTTGGGAATACATATTGTTCTAGTATGTTTAATTTTTGATCACCGCGGAGAAGTGGCGAAGTGATCAGATTTCGAAAGTCACTTTCAAATTCAGCAATGAACCTTCTCTTGTCAAAAACTATACCATTGGAGAAGTTGATTCCCAAGTAGCGGATGCTTTCGTTTTCATCAATAGAGCGTATTTGTGATCCATCAGAAAGGGAGAGATGTTCAACATTGATCAATCCTTGCTTCACATTGATAGCGACTGACTTCGTGGGATTTATAACCATGCCAACTTCAGCAAAAGATGTTTGAAGATACTCTACAAGCATGACGGCATTTTTTTCATCCTTTGCAATTATAGTCGTATCATCAGCGAAAGCGAGAATTGAGAGTTTGGCAACATCTGGTGACAGCAAGAATCCATGTTCTTCCGCTACACTTGGGTCAGAGATCTGTTTCAGAACGAAATCTTGGCAGAGATTGAAGATGGTTGGAGATAGGGGTAGGCCCTGACCTACTCCACAGCGCAGATCAATTGGACTTGAAAACTTTTTATTCAGTTCTATTTTTGTAGAATTTGTTGTAGCAAGGGTTACAATTAAATTCTTTAGATCAACAGGAAGAGGTAATGATTCTAAAGTTTGAGTAATATGCCGGTGGCCCAACTTATCAAATGCCTTGGCTAGGTCACACATTACAATGCAACAATCTTTCTTGTCTCTTTTCGCAACTTTGAGGCAACCATCAACAATAGAGGCATTGATATGCGTTCCAGCGATTCCAGCAACAAAACCTCGTTGATATTGAGAAAATTGAACCATCATGCGCATTTTTTGATCCAAACACTTCTCTATAATTCGGCGTAGCAGACTAAAAATTGTGATTGGCCTCCAATTGTTTAAATCATGTTCATCACCTTTGCCTTTGAAGATGAGGATAGTCCGACCCGTACGAAATGAAATCGGAACATAATTCCAATTAAGCATGATTTTAGCTAAGTTGAAAATAGCTTCTACGCACTTAACTTGACGCACAGTTCTCATTATTATTTTGTCAGGTCCAGGTGAAGTGTCAATTGCAATCTTCTTGATTGATAAGAGTATATCATCAACTGTCAGTATCGTTTCATGTTGTGGAATTTCACATGTCTCGTAATGATCACGAATATTATCATTAGGATTTTCGTAAATTGTACGAAAATGTTGTTCAACTGTTGGTAAGTGGACTTGAAGTGTCACTGACTTCTTTGAATTCAACAGAGTCTGAGCAACTTTGCGTCGTTGGTTAGCATACTGCCATTGAGTGAGGTCATACTTATACTTCTCATTACGCTTATTTCGCTGTCGTTGTGATGATCTCTGGGGGTTACTGCTTTGTCTGTAACTACTGTTGGATATTACAGCCTTTGCCTGTTTACGTTTTCGATAGTATGTCACTGCTGGGTGGACTGGTCCTGGTAATTGGTTATTTGCTTCCACTAAAAACTTGGTGAAGTTTTTTATAGTTGTTTCAAAGAGAGCTATGTTGTCTTCATTCCGTGGAAAAGATAGAAATCTTGCAAAATCAGAGGCAAAAGTAGATGACTCTTGTACTAGTTTATTGATGGCTTCATTATTATTCTCATTGGGTAGAGTAGAGTTTGTCTCGATTAGACTTCTTTGACCACTATCCGGGGGATATGTCACATTCTCAGTAGGAGCAGAAGGTTGTGGACGAGTAGATGTTGAAGCAATCAACTGTCGAACACGAATTTCTGCACAGGGCCCAGACGCTTTCGCCAAGTGACCATTGAGGGAGATGAATTCCCTACCACACCCAGGACATGGAACTTTTGGCTTGGCGGAATTTCTTTGTCTTCCATTTCTAGATTGAGAAGATGTATCGGTAGTATCAACTTGTGTTGAAGGAGCGTTTGGAGGGAGAGTAGAAGAGCGAACATCAGGAACATCAGGTTGAGTCAAAAATGAGAATGTTGATTCATTTGTTAGAGTACTAGAGTTCAATATTCCAGTTGGATCCAAAGACATGCCCAATTTAGGAACAAGAGAGTAATAAGATACTAAAATAACGCATAATACAAAAATTTAGGGCAAAAATGTAAAATTGGATTTGAATTTCGGAAAATTTCCAGAGCGGAGAACTTTGATGTTGCCTAAATTAGGAATATGTAGTCGAAAACGGGCCAGGTACCCAAAGTAGAGCATCTAAGGCATGATAGGATAATGGGAGAAAATACTTATGATTTATAAAACTTATACATGAAAATGTTAGCAGATTAGTTTTGAATGATTTTTTGACACATTATGAAGCTATAAATACCCATTTTTACCTACTTGATAGTTCCTGACAGGTTAAGGCATGGACAGAAAAACAAAATAATAATACAAACATATTACGTCAAAGTTATTCTCATTTTTTTTTTTAATTGTAGAACAACATATATCTAAAATTAAAAGTACAAATAGGTAACATTTCGTTAAAAAATACAAATTAAGCAGTAAAACTTAACTTAGTTAGTTGGGAGAGGGGTAGAGAGGGAACTTTTTGAAGAATCAGGATAGAGTCTCCTACATTTACTCACAACTTGTGGGACAAACTGTTTCTGACATTCCTCTCTAGTTAGTAAGTCGCTGAAGTCACTCCTCAACTTAACGCCTCTCTTGGCTGTGTCGTTTACAACTTTAAGGGGTTGTACAATTTTAAGTCCTTTCTGATACTGAGGCTCACCATGCCAAATTTAGGGGTCTACCCTCAAAAAGTCAGTTTTTATGACAAATCGACTGAAGAAAAGAAATGTTTCGTGAGTAATGAACTCTTTAAAGCCCCCTCTCACATAAGCTGATGGTAAGTCTTTATATTCGTACTGTAATGTAATGCTGCAAAGCTTTTCAGAAGAACTGAAGAGCTTTGCAGCCATTCCAAACTTTTCATCATGTGACAAAGTTGGATCGAAAAATCCCAAGCCAACAATTTCGGCATTCAAGTACCACAGGTGATAGACAACTTTATTTAGTGCTTTCTCTGAACTATGTGTTTTGATACGACAGCATCAAACTCAGGTGTAGAGAAAAAGGACCCTGCACATTATTAGAAAAAATGTTAGAGTGGTACGGGAAGTTGCCTTGAGAAGCGTCTTTGACTGTAAAATGGGTAGTAGAACTGAACCTCATCCAGATAATTTATATGAGAGCGCGATTAGCTCAGTGGTTAAGCACCGCTTGCCATGCGGAAAGTCCTGGGTTCGATCTTCCGTGCCGACAAAAACTTGTATTCTTAATTTGGTTACAATTGTTTGTAAGGGATACCTTCCGGTGCGCTCGTGTTGACCCAGCACCTAAATGGGAAGTATTGTGTCACTTCTCGCCCATCAGAGGGGAGGCTTACTACGGGATGGGCAGGTTACAACACAGACCACAAGCGTCTACAGTAGCTCCTGTTTCTTGGCTATAATCTGTGGTACTTGAATGCTGAAACTGTTGGCTTGGGATTTTTCGATCCAACTTTGTCACATGATGAAAAGTTTGGTATGGCTGCAAAGCTCTTCAGTTTTTCTAAAAACCTTTGCAGCATTACATTACAGTACGAATATAAAGACTTACCAGCTTATGTGAGAGGGGGCCTTAAAGAGTTCATTACTCACAAAACATTTCTTTTCTTCAGTCGATTTGCCATAAAAACTGACTTTTTGAGGGTAGACCCCTAAATTTGGCATGGTGAGCCTCAGTATCAGAAAGGACTTAAAATTGTACAACCCCTTAAAGTTGTAAACGACACAGCCAAGAGAGGCGTTAAGTTGAGGAGTGACTTCAGCGACTTACTAACTAGAGAGGAATGTCAGAAACAGTTTGTCCCACAAGTTGTGAGTAAATGTAGGAGACTCTATCCTGATTCTTCAAAAAGTTCCCTCTCTACCCCTCTCCCAACTAACTAAGTTAAGTTTTACTGCTTAATTTGTATTTTTTAACGAAATGTTACCTATTTGTACTTTTAATTTTAGATATATGTTGTTCTACAATAAAAAAAAAAATGAGAATAACTTTGACGTAATATGTTTGTATTATTATTTTGTTTTTCTGGCCATGCCTTAACCTGTCAGGAACTATCAAGTAGGTAAAAATGGGTATTTATAGCTTCATAATGTGTCAAAAAATCATTCAAAACTAATCTGCTAACATTTTCATGTATAAGTTTTATAAATCATAAGTATTTTCACCCATTATCCTATCATGCCTTAGATGCTCTACTTTGGGTACCTGGCCCGTTTTCGACTACATATTCCTAATTTAGTCAGTAACCATTAAGATTTCGGGAACTAGTATTATAGAACAAAGTAAAGCCAACAAAATGGTCTTTCATTTGATATATCTTTAAAGCTCGTATGATTTTTCGTTCTCGAGTTATAGCCGAAAATGTCAGCTCAACCTCGAAAATTTGGCAAATTTCCAAACTTTGAGGCCAGAGCGGGTCCTGTTAACGTACTCTGATTGCCTTGAAATTTTGTCTATCTCAATTTCTGCAAAAGCCGAACTCATTTCTGCCTGAGCGTTGTAAAAATTCTGACATTTTTTTCTTACCCCTATGAGATAAAACCAGTCTAATACACATCCTACTGGCTATTACCAATCCCACTTAAGCTGGGTGAGGTTAATTTGAGTAGGTAGTTGGTTTGTTATCCTAGCAAATGGTGAGTTATACCACCATTGTGATTTGAACATGTGGTAGAAAGCAACATTAAACCTAAATAAATCAATAAAAATATATTAACTCTCGTAAATTTACCTTCAAATGAATAAAGTGTAAGAAGTAAAGATGATGTACTCATTGAAGCAAGAGCACCAATTTGTTTCATAGGCATATTGCATTTATTAACATAATGAAAGACACCACAGACTGAGTTGATGAGGAAACTTGTTGAGAGAAGGGAAGAATGCCAGAAGAGGAATGAACATTCTTCTTTGTATTTCAGAGCACCTACAAGCAGGGCTACTGGTAGTAGGAAGACCAACCACAAACCATTACTGACCTTCTTTCTGCAAAAACAAAGAACAAATTAATAAAAAAAAATTCTCTCTCTCTCTCTCTTTATTTGTAGGGTCAAGGGGGGTAATTACGAACGATTTTGAGCTACATTTTATAAACATATCTGTAACCCTGAGTTGCTTTTGTAAAATCCATGTCTTGTGATTTTTTTGGTATATAGACTTATTTAGCATTCTAATGGTGCATTATAAATAGTTTTATGCATACTGTAGTATCTGTTTAGTGGTGTTCTTATTTACCCCCGCCTGTTCGCATTTACCCCCGCCTGACGGGGGTAAATGCGAACACATTATACAATATTAAAAACGAACTTTTTAATGGCAATATGTGCTTTTTATGTACAAATAATACACCAAAATTGTACTTTGTGTCTTTAGCCACCTGTATGACAATATGCAAAGTTTATGGACACACAGGATAGTGGTTTGAATCCTAACCACGAAGGTAGTCAGCTCTTATCAAATAGGGTATCTCTATCTTGCAAATAATAGTAATAATAATAATTTCGTGTCCGTGAGATAGGTATAGATACCTAAATCACGGTGGTGAGAGGATTATATGGACGCCCAGATCCAATGTCTAGGCTCTTTTCATGCCCATTGATTCTATTTGGTTTTAACATCCTGACTTGAGGTAGGCAGGACGGGGGTTTCACCCTCCATTCGCTGGGAATCGTACTAACTACCCACATTAACCTCACCCAGCCTGGGTGGGGCCGGAATCGCCAGCCTCACATGTTCGGAGGGGACAGAATTTTCTGTGCGAAAAGTCTGCTCCAACCGGGAATCGAACTAAGGATCTCTGGACTACGGGCAGTAGTCACAACCGTTACGCCACAGAGGCTGGTAATAAAAGCATAATAATAGTAATAGTTAATTATGAGAGCTTTTGAAAGGTGTTTTTTATATTTTTAAATTTTTTTTTTTACAGATTTTGGTCTTATCAATAGTTTCTAGGTCATTGTCAATCTCAGATTTGTCTTCTTCTACCTTCATTTCTTTCTTCTTTTTTGAAACTGTTCCCCCTATATTTCTTTTCGTTTTCTACACTTTCATTTTTCTTCCTTTCTTTTGCTATGTTCAAGTACACAAATACCTTCATTGGGTCCAATACATTAGGGTACTAATATCTTGGTACATCTTACAACCTCCCAGTATTTCAGGATTTTGAGCCTTACGTTTGGAAAATTCTACTTTGGTTTGCGGAATCTCAAAACACTGCCGTTGCTCTTCTGACAGCCAAGTTGCCATTAAAAACATCTAATACGATAGCAGATATCATTTGTGCTTCTGTATACAAAGGAGGTGGTTTCTTCATCTTGTAGTTCCGGGTCATTCTGAGTGTTTTGATAAATACAAAAAAAAGTTATAGGGTAAAACAAACACCCAAAATATGCGTTCGTAATTACCCCATAGCAAAAAAATGCGGGGGTAATTAAGAACACCCAAAAAGTATAACTTAAAAAATGGTTAAAACAATTATTTTTGTAAAATAATAACCAAAAACATGCTTATCAATAATTAAAAGTAAAATAATGATAAAAATTCAAGTAACACTTACCTAAAAAATTGTTTTAAAAAAATCAAAAACTTCAAAAAACAATTTTTTTGATAGATCTATTTTCACTAGCTTACTAACTACAACTGAAAATAAATACTATCGAAAACTCGTGTTCAACCTGTAAAAGCAATTCAAAATAATAGTATTCAACCACCAGATTCGAAATATCTTATCCTGTTTAGGTACAATGACCACTGTTCGTAATTACCCCCTGTTCGTAAATACCCCCCTTGACCCTATTGTTTTCAATTTTTAACTCTGACAAATTTTCATAGTATTCTTATTAAAAAATAAAATGAAAATATTTTATACAACACAAGAATATAGAGTTACTATACAACCATAGGTACAAAAGCATACAATAAGTTCACATAAATGCAGATAGGTAATGAGTTCTGCCTGTTAACTTCTTTATTTTTTTATTTATTATATTAACAACTTGTGTACAATGTGACCCATTTTTGTATAAAACTCACTAGCTGATATGTTGTGAATTTTTGGATCCCAAGACTTCCTTCAATCTAAAGCCTGTGATACAAAAATGGATCACATTGTAGACCTATACTCTACTTTGTTTGATGCAGTATATCAATGCTTAGCTTTGTTTTTATCTGATGTTAATAAATTTAAAACTATTTGAGCTCTATGTCCAGTATGATCCATTTATGGATCACATAAGAAATCATCTAATCAGGTCACCTTGCATAGTGCTAATTAGTGTTTTTATGCTTTGTACACAATGTGTTAAAGTAAAACACCAAACAGAACATTAATTAAGGGTCCTGGGGAGATATAGGGCCTTGGTTTAATAAACACTCTCTATCCAAAGTGTCTCATTGCTCATGACTGGCCTAGTAGCTCAGTGGTCGATGTTTTAGATATGTAAACCAGAGTCCATGGGTTCAAAACCTATCCAGGACATGACAATGAATTGGAATTTGTCTGTTTTTATAATTTAATATTTTTATTACCACCAGTGTTAGAGATACGTTTGGTTGTTTATTGGTTAATATTAAGCTTAAGGATGACTAACCTTGTTGGGACCCGAAATCTTAGGAAATGTGATGATAGCTCTTCATTGATTGAACACCACCATATCAAATAGTAATGAAGAGAAAAATAACTTTCAATTTTACGAAACATAGTTATTGCTTCTGTATTCCAAGCCTTTCTTTATATCAGGCTAATCAGGTGATCTTCACACCTTGGCTAAGGTGTTTGATAAGGCAATTACCAAAAGTACACTTCATGAGATGGAATTTGTCAAGAGGTGGAATGACTAAAAAGTAAAAATGCTTTTGATCAATTGAAAGTTATTGTTCACAGTCAAACTACACGAAAGAACTTTGATCAGCTGGAAGCTATTATCACACATGCTGATAACTCAATATTAGGATTATTAGGTAGCTTTTGAGTTTGGACGTTTAACATCAAAGTGAGGTTTTAAAGATAAGCTATGAAGGAGACTTCCGTTATCAGGTGGTCATTCATGTATGTAAATTGCTTAACATTGGTGATGTTATGCATAGGCGAGTTTAAATAAACACATAAAGTTAATAAAATAAAATTAATCAGATGCAGATAATTCAGAACCTAATTTAATTAGATAAATTTGATTAATAATTATTATCAACAATACAATACAGGAAATTCAAAATTGGCGCTAGTACTTTATTACTTTTGATAACGCAGAATACTACGCTGGCGCTTTTAGCGAGTAATGGTAAAACTTAAAACATCGAGAAGCTAGCAAACTATTATAATCTATGGGTTCATAACGGCGTACGATCAGCTTATCAAAAACTGATCAAAGCTATAAATAAAATAAATTGTTGAATTTTTTGAAAAACATTAAACAAAAGTTCACAATCAAAATTCAAATCTTGAAATCTGATAGAGCCAAGCCGAAAACCACAGAAGAGTTTTCCTGAAATCCTCCGTCCTCACTGTAATTTGAGGAATAATCAAAGTGCTATACGAGAACTGGTTCTGCACACTATCTGTGTATATCATAGACCCAAATCATTTTATATGAAAAGATAATGTTTAGTAAAAACACCAGCACTAGTGAAAAGCTCCTTTCCCTTATTGATGATATTGATCTTGTTTCAAAGTAAGTATGTGTTGACTCTGTAATTGCATTGTTTTGTGGTTTAGACTGTAGCCTGGTAATTTAGGAGCTAGCATTGGATACATTGGTTCTCTTAGAATCACTGAAGTTAAACAATGTCAAGGGAGGTGGAGACTTTTAGGTACTGGCTATTCCTGGCCCAACCTAGGCAGGATGAGGTTAATGTGAGTAGCAAGTTTCCTGTGACAGTAATACCAAGATTAAGGCTTGAATTGCTATCTTCACTGTTCCAGAATGGAGGACTTGGTTAATTTACGTAAAGACTTGCAATTGAGGTAGTATAGGGATCTGGTTTATCCTGTTCAATGCACACTAGTGTGGCCCTTATTTTCAAAAGCCAGAACTTTCTTGCTCCATTGGCAAAATATGGTTCCAATTCATATTAAAAAAATCTGGAAAAAGTTTCAGCTTAAGTTTAGATCTGCAATCGGAAGGGGCAATATAGGTTTTTAAGCATAATAATGATCCTAACTTGAAGAAACTTCATCTTACCAAAAAAATATAGAATATAAGATGTATAATAATAAAATTATTTGGTCGAGCTGAAACTTTTTCCAGATTTTTTTAATATTAATTGGAACCATATTTTGCCGATGCAGCAGAACAATCTAGGGAAAAAATCCTCCTCTACAGCTAAGGGCCACCCTAATGCACACATTTGCCCATATTCATTGATAAAAGAAAATATCTTATTATTTATGTAAATTTTAAGGGCCTGTACTTTCCCAGGGCAAAAACCATAAACATACAGCCACTTGAGGGGTTTATTTGGCAGGTGCCTGGGTCAATTTCCAAAACAACAAATGTTTAACAAACAATGTTAAACAAAATTTCAGAAATCAATTGTGAGTAGGTAGCCAGAACAAGGCCCCTGGGCATATACCCTCCACTCACCTAACAGTTGGTACCTACTGGCATTATGCATTTTCAGAAACACTTGATTTCAAGAACCCCAATTATCTCTTCAAAATTGTAACATTTTTTGTCACTTTTTAGGGAGATGCTTGAAAATACTATAGCTCTAAAGCATCAAAAGCTCAATGGTCCAGAACAGTTAAGTTTGACAGAGCTGCTTATTTCAAAGCACAATGAACTGAAAGATACATTAAAAGTAGCTGAAGAACAAGCAATAAATGACAAGAAAATGGATTGTTTGAAGATTGAAGTTGAACGGCAAGATCAAGATATTCAGCAGCTCCAAAAACAGTTGAAAGAAGCAGAGAAAATCCTGGTATATATGTCAGAAATTTAAAATGTTTTCATTAACCTTTCCCATGTTCATATTTCCTGTTTGAATTAATAATAATAACTTCAGTGGAAGGTAACCACCAGGCAAGGTTAATGCTTAAAGCATTTTCTACCACCTAACCCTCAGAGTCTTATTATTTAGTGGTCACATACTCAAATCAATGAGAAAAAATCCATGCTGTGGGTGGAATTTGAAACAACAAACCCTTATGCTACCTGGATTACCAGACTAGCACATTAACCACTAGACTATCAGTGCACTGTCTTTCTCTTGTACTTATTTTTTCTAAGCCATCATGCACTCATACACATCAAAAGGCATGCATCACACTCACACAAAAAAGGGGGCCATGGAGCATATTTATTCAACTGACATCTCAAAGAAGTTTGTCAAAAGACACAGTAATATTTAAAAAAAGAAGGATTTACATCATTTTAATTATTATAGTTTATGAAGGTGATAGTGTACAAACTTTATTTTTAATTTGGGCTTAATGTTGCTTTTAACTGCATGGTCATATCACAATGGGGGTGTTACCCTCCATTTGCAGGAAAATCACAAACTGACTACCCACATTAACCTCACCCAGCCTGGGTTGGGCCAGAATGCCAGCATCACAAAGACTTCACCTAACTGGTTGTTACTCAACTTTGGTGATCATATGAGAACCGTTGCTTTCAATGTCCATCGACACTGGCCAGTGTATAAACTTACAAGACCCACAAATTACTGCAATGGTGATTTTTTCCTGTCATTGATTTTGGGAGATCAATTTTGTTTTTATTTTTTGTGATGGTTCCTGCTCAATTACTTTGATGTTGATGTTAAAATTTCTATGTAATTGTTTAATGATAAACTGGCAGGTGTATGTGCAACTTCAGAAGTCTATAATGGAAAGTCCCTCTCATATGTATTTTACCCATTTCCAATATATTTATGTATGTGTGAAACCTCAATATTACCATATTTTTTTCATTTCAGGCAACTGCCATTTTTCAAGCCAAACAAAATTACAGTCAATCAATAAGCAAACAAAAGACCAGTTTCTTCTGAAGATCTCATCAAGTATGCCCACCGGATTAGTTCTTCCAATGCAGTCTGTGCACCCCTCACTTGGCAACCAGGAGATCCTAGGCGCCCCTACCCCACAGGTGAACAATATTTTTACAGTATCATTGTGTGTTGATCAAGAAACTAATTTGTAATATCCTGGACAGATAGTTAGCTGAATCCAGGCTGTGTCTGCTGGAAATTTGATATTGCCAAGCTGAATTTCAGCTACATAAATAGGAAAGCTCTCAAGTGGATTCTAGGTAAGTTTCATATTGAATGTCTCAACTCGCAACTAGGAGAAGGAATTCACACATCTTCCTATTGGTTTGTAAAACAAAATTGATCCCACTAATTTGCTAACATGTTCTAGGAAGTCTAACATTAATGTTTTCCATTATTCAAAACAGATATTGAGATGCGTGTTGGATTCCTGGGTCGTCTAAATGATTCTCCACTCAACAGTCACCTGCTTCCTCAGCAAAACCTGGGTGATATTCATCGGACTCCTTCTGATCACTCTCAGCAGAATCAGTTTACCTGGCATGCTTCTGGTGACGTGCACATTGGTAATGTACCACTGGAGCGCCAAGTGCAGCATAACAACAAGGAAAGTGAAGATGTGGAAGTGATGTCCACTGATAGCAGCTCAAGTTCCTCCAGTGATTCTCAATAATATCAAACCAACCACTTTGCTACAATGCTCTCTACTGGTGGTAAAACTTGGAACTCAACTTGAAAATCCTCATCTTGCTATTTTATTGATCTTCTTTCCTTCCTATTGATCAATTGTCAACACATACCCTTTACTTAACACGGTTTTTAACTTTGAGAAAGGATACCATTCTAGTAGGATACCAACATATGTGTATAATATGTTAGTTTGTAATGGAACCCAAGAGAATGTGAGCACATAATAAATAGCCCTCCTGAAGCTCAAGTGGTGGAAAAGGTATGGATTCAAATTAATTTAATTAAAATTCCAAGTATTATTTACTTTATCAATACAATTCTTTTGTATAAAAATCTGTCTCACTTTTGAGCCCATCAATAATTTATTTAACGCGCAGAATAATAAACAAATTCAATCTTCATGAGCTTTTACACTCATAGAATCTGTTGTCTTGCTTACTTCTGAATTGCCTATCTGAATTATAATTTAAGAATTTTAGCAAGATTTTCAGGTAGGATTGATCACTTTGGGTTGTAGACTATACTCTGTATTTTGTAAGGAAATTCGGGGGGGAGTGATATATTATGTTTCAAAGTGATAATTTTCCTAAATGTTTGTTTCTAACGTCTAATGTCAGGATGTTTTGCAACATTTTCTAACAAAATAAGGGTATTAGGTCTAACATTCTTTGGAGTGGTTTTAGGATTGAATAAAATCTTTTCATTTTGACTTCATGTTCCAAAGAAAAAAGTTGTAGATCTGTGTCCTATTTGATATCTCATTACTTTTTAATGTGAGAATCACTGAAAAGAACTGCTTTTTCACATTTTTGTTCGTGGATATTATTTTTCTACTAGTTCAAAAAAAAGGTCAAATTTGCCTCACTAAACCTACGCTGAAACCGGGACTTGAACCACCGACCTCCAGGTTACAAGTCCGCCGCCTTATTGATAAAGCTAGTGAGGTCGGTAACTATCTCCTATCAGTAAGTTTTTTTTTTGGTTCAACGTCTCTTTCAACTGCATGGACATATCACAAGGGGGTGTTACTCACCATTTCCAGGAAACTAACTAATGAAATATATTATATCATTTGAATTACAATCAGTAATAGTAGTTAAAAAAAAACTAACATGCTACATTGCTACCCACATTAAACTCACCCAGCCTGGGTTGGGCCATCATGAAGTCTTCACCTAGCTGGACATTGCTTAGTTTTGGTGATCCTACAAGAACCTGAACCTGTGTATTCAAAGTGCCATTGATGCTGTCTTATCAGTAAGTTTGATAGCTAATGTATTCCAAGTTTGTCTATTGAAAAGAAAAAAAAATAAAAAAAAAATGGCTTAGCGGTAGCATGCTTGCCTGTTCGACTTGCACTCAAGAAGAATTTACTATCCCGGTTTAGTGCACAAAATTTCAAACTTATCAGAAAACATTCCACAGATATTCAGGGGTTTCCAGACTTTTGCCCCACCCTGTAGATGTACTCGGAAGTAATTCTGGAACTAATTACCTATAAAATTATAGTAAAACATAAATCTGACATGCAGACTAACAAATAAATAATTGAACTTTTTTTGTATTGAATTAAAAATATTTATTATAGTCAGATGATTTGATACAAACATATATATAGCAAAATAGCTGGTGGAATTTACATATTATCAATCAATACATGGACGTATTTCGTTATTTATCATGTTTGTCTATTACTGTAATTTTCTATAAATAAATTTTCCATTTTCTTTCTTTTTTATTTCTATTGGCGTTTGTATTTATACATTTATATTTTAATACAACCCAGGAAAATTAGACATATTCTTATAAAATTTTGGGTATCCTGTTATTGCTTTTTTGATGGATTTTTGGAGCATAACATTTTTTCTGTCTAATTTGTCTGGGCCGGTATGCAGTAAATAAAAGGGGGGGGGGGGGTGAAAGAACTATTTCAATTATCTTAATTTGTTGAGAATTGTTATATTTGATGGAAGATACATATTAAGGAAACCCTACTTTTCCTATCTGAAAACAATCAAAATGACCTCCATGTAAACCCTATAAAAATGAATTTTGTGGTTCTATGGATATGGATTTGAAAATCTAGGGTTATCATCAAATCATGTTTATACTCTAACGAACCTTCTCAAATTTTTGTGAAAGCATTCATCAGTTGATGATCATTTAATTCCGTTTTTTGTACTCCTGATACCTGAATAAGACTTGGATCTTTTTCATACAGCAGTTCGATCTGGGTAATAACTTGGTGCTGGAGTTTAAAAATGAGTTTAAAAACTCATAAATTAGATGGAATATAAATTCACGAATGTATGTCTTCGTTTGATCATGAACCAAGTGTGTTTCAGACTACTGAACCACCAGAACAATACATTTAACATTATAGATCTGACACTTTTCTCTACAATTTCCGCGAGATGCAGCTAGCTCGAGGGGCGACAAAGTCTGATTCACGACTTCTCAATCACCAAAACAATACATATGTTACTTATACAATCATAGATATGACGATTTACTCGTACTTTACAATGTTTATGCTAGGCCGAGGAATAGAAAAAGTCTTATTCGCACAATATTCAACAACCACTAGAATACATTTACAAATCTAGATCTGACGATCTCCGCTACTAATTACGCGAGTTTCTGCTAGCGAGTTTTGAAAAACTCTTACTTCATTGACTTCTCAACCTCCAAACACAATACATTTACAATCAAAGATCTGACGATTTTCTTTACAAATTACGCGAGAGGTTCTGCTAGCTCGAGGGATGGCAACGTCTGATTCATATGATTCATGAGGAGGGGGGTGGGGGAGGAGGAGGGGGTGCGCCCAGCAGAGAGCTGAGGGGGTTGGGGGCTCCCCACATGAGGGACGGCTGCTGCCAGGGCGGCAGGTTGCTCGTGTTCGGGTTGTTGTTCCCGCCGGACACAGGAGGCGGGGGCGCCCCCCAGCGGCCCTTGTTGTTGTACTGCGAGGGCGGCATCTGGTTGTAGCCCATGTAGCCGGGGGGCTTGTCAAAGTTACTCTGGCGTGGGGGGGCGGGAGGGGCGGACGTGTTGGCGTTGGATTGGGGTTTGAAGATCATGGGCGGCGCAATGGGCTGTGCCATGAGGGGCGGGGGTTGAGACGTTTGCTGCTGCTGCTGCTGCCAGGGAGGCGTGACCTGAGGCGGGGGCTGGTTGATGGGCGGCAGGCTCATGGAGGTGGCACTGTTGTTGTTCCAGGGGGGAGGCGGGAGGGAATTGGGAAGGTGGTGCGGGGAGGTGTTGAGATGGGGAGGGGCAGGCGGGGGTGCCATGAGAGCGCGCGGGGTAGACTTCTCGCTGCTGAAGAGAGAGCCAGAGTCGCCGTAGCTTCTTCTGAAGCCGTCATTGTCCCGCTGTCTCTTGTCCGGGGGAGGGCCTTCACCCAACTCTGCCATCAGGGACATGTACTGAGAACACATAATACGTTTATTCATACTGAGAACACATAATAGGTTTTTTTAATAAAATTAAACAGGTACCAAAATAGGTTTTTATATTATAATGAAAAACATTAATAAAACAAACTAATATTTGTCCATTCATTTTTAATTTGTTTTATCCAAATAGGAATATAACATATAATTTCTTTCATGGCGTCAGCTTTGGTCTGGAAATCCAGAGGTTGTGGGTTCGAAATTTCCTCATATTTGGATTTTGACCACATAATAATATGTCTTGGGCTTACTACTGGAATAATGAGACTCATTAGTATAAATCAGGGAAGTATAAATAAGGTGATATTATTATAATTTTTGTTGGGTGGAAGAGATTGCCATAGGCAGTAACCCCGCCCTTTAGTTAGGACATATATTTTTATATATTTTTCTTCTCTTTTTTATTTTATTGTATATATTGTTTCCATTTTTTTCATTGTTTAAATAATTATTTACATTGTACATTATGTCCATTTATACCTAATAAAGTGTAAAATAATAATAATAGATAAAGGCGATTATATTTACTTTGAAGCCCATAACTAAGGGTTGGGTGGAAGAGATTGCCATAGGCACTAACCCCGCCCTTCAGTTAGGACATATGTATATATTTTGTTTATTTTTTTCTCTTGTTTATATTATTAATATCGTCAATTTTCATATTTAATTTTTACCATTATTTGTCTGTAATTTGTTCTACTAATAAAGAGTTTCTAAATAAATAAATAAAATAACTTACCTCTTCATCAATCTTGGCTCGGCTCTTGTTCGCATGGGCCGGGGGCCCGCCCATACCGGGTCTCTTTTCTCTGCAGTCGCGGGCGATGTGGCCCGCGCCGCCACAGCTGGAACACAGCGTGCTGTTGGTGATGTTGGGCTTGTCCGGGCACAGCCAGCTCTTGTGGTCCGAGGCCCCGCAGTTCGTGCAACGGGGCCCTTCGTTCTCGCGTAAGGTACCTGAAAATCGAATTGAATACGTTTATTTGATATCGCTTTGATGATCGAATTGAATACATCTGTCCCGGTAGCTCAGTGGTAAAGGCGGCACTCTGTGAATCCATAAATTCCAGAGGTCGTGGGTGCGAAACCCAGCCGGGTCATGACAAGTTATCTTCCATTTGGGATTTTTACCACATAACAATAAGTCTTGAGCTTACTGCTGGAACAATGGGACTCAATAGTCCTAATCGGGCAGTATAAATAAGGCGATATTATTATTATATTTGATAATTCAAGTTTTTTTCTTTGTGTTATTATGTCACAATTTTGGGTCTATGGGTGCTTTTTAAGGCTCAAAAATTGAATATTAACCTGGGGTTTAAGAGTAAAAAAAATCCAAGACAAAAATGTATTCCTTTGATTTCATCTTAAATAACGTGCGACTTTTCAAGACTCTGAGTTCCTCTGGAAGCTGATTCCACAATCTGGCAGCATTTAAAGTGGAACTTTTACTCATGAAGTTTGTGCGATGAAGTGGAATGTTGTGAACGTGTGTTGTGTGAATGAAAACTTTGCAGAGGCTGAAATGTGGAGTGTAAGTATGAAGGTCTTGTTTCTTCGTTCATGATTTTCCACAAAAGACATAATGTCTGATGCTCCAGTCTTCTCGTGATAATGAACCACGTCAGCGATCTTCATTTCTTAACCCGCAGATATAACGAATATGTGGAGGAATTTTTTATTTTATTTTTATTTATTTATTTATTTCAACTTCATTTTTATAACAAACATTTTAACACTTCACACAATAAGTAGTCATAATATTACAGAGTACAATTTTTAAGGACGAATAAGATAATAATGATAAAGGTATTTAAAGTAAGTATAGTTTTACATTATTATGGACTGAGTAATTTACATATATTATGTGTGTTGTATAAAATTAATTAAAGATCAGGTATTCACACCCAATAAGCTTAGAGCTTGAGCTGGGTGAATGACTCAGCACTTCTACCAGTGTCTTTAAAAGGAGGCTAACTATTGACAAGGCCCCCCAGAACCAAGCCAATGCTGTTCTACTCCCTGTTTATAGTCCCCCAGCCAGACTGCAGGTCTACTCCCTGTTTATAGTCCCCAGACAGACTGCTGGTCTACTCCCTGTTTATAGTCTCGCAGACAGACTGCTGATCAACTCGCTGTTTACAGTCCCCCAGCCAGACTGCTGGTCTACTCAATATTTATAGTCCCCCAGCCAGTTAAAGAAATGTTCATTAAAAAAATTAAGCACTCGCTTGCCATGCGGAAGGTTCCGGGTTTGATTTCCCGTGCCGACAAAAATTTGTATTCTTAATTTTGTTATAATTGTTTGTAAGGGATACCTTCCGGTGCGCTCGTGTTGACCCAGCACCTAATCGGGAAGTATTGTGTCACTTCTCGCCCATCAGAGGGGAGGCATACTACCGGATGGGCAGGCCACAACACAGACCACAAGCGTCTACAGTAGCTCCTGTTTCATGGCTACGAAATAAAAACGGCTGTGAAACACTCATCTTTAAAAAAAAAAAAAAAAAAAATAGTTGCATACCATTAAGAAGAGCCAGTTCACGAAGTTGGTTACGACGCAAATCATTCTGTCCCTCTGGCACTTCCACACCTTGCCGGATTATTTCTTTTATCTGAAACACAACATTTTCGGTAATAAATCAGTTAGTCTAACATTAGTAGTAGTCGAGTGGTTAACGCGCTAGTCTGATAATCCAGGTAGCGCAGGGATCCGTTGGTTCGAATCCCACCCAGTGTATGAATTTTTCCTCGTTAATTTGAGTTTGTGACCACATAATAATTAGACTCTGAGGGTTAGGTGGTAGAAAATACTTTTGAGCATTAATAATAATAATACTCTTTAGTGGAAGGTTACCACCAGGCGAGGTTAATGCTCAAAGCATTTTCTACCACCTAACTCTCAGAGTCTTATTATTATGAGGTCACAAACTCAAATTAATGAGGAAAAATTCATGCACTGGGTGGGATTCGTATTAACGGATCCCTAAGCTACCTTGATTACCAGAGTAGCGCCTTAACCACTTGACTACCAGTGCACATTAACCTCGCCTGGTGGTTACCTTCAACTAAAGAGTGTTATTATTATTAGTGCAGTAAGCGAGAAAAAATAATTTGCACACCTATCCAGTGGTTCTGAAAAAATATTTATTTGAATAATGTTTTTTTCCCACTCCAGCGATGCAGAAATAAGGGAACAATACAGCTGACAGAGCCAATATTTTTTTGCTGTCAAAATAAATTATGCATGTGATTTTTGTTTTTATTTTAATATTGCAATAAATGGGGATAGGATACATCACGTCAATTCTTATATAAAAAAAAAAAACATTTAAGAGAACACTTTCCAGGCAAATTCACCTCTCTAAAATATGGAAAAATAACCTTATGATAAAAGAAACCTGGATATGAGAGAAAAAAATTCCAGACCCTTGAGTTCTCTTACACCCAGGTTCTTACAACCCTTTCACTTACTCTGTCCACAGCTTTCTTCACGTTCTCAGGGTTATGAGCCGTCCCAGGTTCTTGCAACCCTTTCACTTACTCTGTCCACAGCTTTCTTCACGTTCTCAGGGTTATGAGCCGTCCCAGGTTCTTGCAACCCTTTCACTTACTCTTTCCACAGCTTTCTTCACGTTCTCAGGGTTATGAGCCGACCCAACCCTTTCACTTACTCTGTCCACAGCTTTCTTCACATTCTCAGGGTTATGAGCCGTCACAGGTTCTTATAACCCTTTCACTTACTCTGTCCACAGCTTTCTTCACGTTCTCAGGGTTATGAGCCGTCACAGGTTCTTATAACCCTTTCACTTACTCTGTCCACAGCTTTCTTCACGTTCTCAGGGTTATGAGCCGACCCAACCCTCTCACTTACTCTGTCCACAGCTTTCTTCACGTTCTCAGGGTTATGAGCCGACCCAACCCTTTCACTTACTCTGTCCACAGCTTTCTTCACGTTCTCAGGGTTATGAGCCGACCCAACCCTTTCACTTACTCTGTCCACAGCTTTCTTCACGTTCTCAGGGTTATGAGCCGACCCAACCCTCTCACTTACTCTGTCCACAGCTTTCTTCACGTTCTCAGGGTTATGAGCCGACCCAACCCTTTCACTTACTCTGTCCACAGCTTTCTTCACGTTCTCAGGGTTATGAGCCGACCCAACCCTTTCACTTACTCTGTCCACAGCTTTCTTCACGTTCTCAGGGTTATGAGCCGACCCAACCCTTTCACTTACTCTGTCCACAGCTTTCTTCACGTTCTCAGGGTTATGAGCCGACCCAACCCTCTCACTTACTCTGTCCACAGCTTTCTTCACGTTCTCAGGGTTATGAGCCGACCCAACCCTTTCACTTACTCTGTCCACAGCTTTCTTCACGTTCTCAGGGTTATGAGCCGACCCAACCCTCTCACTTACTCTGTCCACAGCTTTCTTCACGTTCTCAGGGTTATGAGCCGACCCAACCCTTTCACTTACTCTGTCCACAGCTTTCTTCACGTTCTCAGGGTTATGAGCCGACCCAACCCTTTCACTTACTCTGTCCACAACTTTCTTCACGTTCTCAGGGTTATGAGCCGTCCCAAGTTCTTACAACCCTTTCACTTACTCTGTCCACAGCTTTCTTCACGTTCTCAGGGTTGTGAGCCGTCACGTAGGCATGCAGTGGCTCGTTCTCTCCAGGTAGAGGCTGCCCATCTTTGCGTCCAACTTTTCCTTCCTTGACGGAGCCCTTGCCACGAATTATGATCTTGGCTCCGGTGTCTTTTTCCATGGCTGGAGAGATAAGAATGAGATCACTCAATCAAGGGTTGGGTGGAAGAGATTGCCATAGGCAATAACCCAGCCCTTTTGTTCGGACATATGTTTTTATATATTTACTATTCTTTTTCATTTTTATTGTATATATTGTTTCCATTTTTTTCATTGTTAAAATAATTATTGGTATGTATAATGTCCATTTATATCTAATAAAGTGTTCTATAATAATAATAATAATCATATACAGAGCAAATTGCAATATAAAACGTTGCCTCTCTATACTATACTGATAAATTCCACGGATATTATTGTAGTAACAATTTGAGCTTACAAGAAGGGAAAAATGATAGTTTAAAAACTGGTTTTCTGTAGGTATGTATATTGTTTATGTACAGTCTTTTTATCTAATAAAATATTTAATAATAATAACAACTAGGTCTTATACCTATCGTTCAGGCTGTCACGAATAACTTTTTAACTTACATTTCAACGTATTGCCACGAGGTCCAATTAACAAACCAACAAAGTTGATGTCGGGGTGTTCGTCCTGGGGAATCATAACTTTGTCGTTCACTTTGATGACAGGGGGCCTGAAAGTAAATCAAACAATATTGAAAACTGAACATTCTTACAAGACACATACGAAAATCTACGGAGGCATTCAAATCAATGAAACAGACTGGAGAATCCGCAACAACCAGGAAATCAATGACATTCTAAATTATGAAGATACCGTCTGATTCATCAAACCCCAGTGACTCAGATGGTTTGGCCACATCCAACGAATGGAAGAAGAAAGAATGCCCAAAAAAATATTAAATGGCAAATTATACAACCCAAGAAAGAAAGGAAGACCACGCCTTAGATTTAGGGGAAATTTGGTGAAGGGCGGACATGTTTGGAGGCATATTGTTGAGGAGGCCAAGGCTCACATCGGGATGTAGTGCCACTTGGTAAGGTAAGGACATACAAAAACACTGAACTATAAGAGCCTAAAGTTATAATTTTTTAGGATTAGATGTATAAGTCGTTCTGAAGAAGTTTTAGTCTCAGCAAAAAGAGGTTATAAGGGTTATGTAATCAACACTTAATTTTATATTTCAATTTTGAGTCAGTCCCGGTAGTCAAGGCGTCTGACTGACAATCCGGAAGTTGCGGGTTCAAAAACCAACCGGGACATGACAATTTAAGTTATCCTCCCATTAGAGATGTTGAAAACATAATAATACGTCTTGGGCTTACTGCTGTAAAAATGGGACTCATTATCCTAATCGGGCAGAATAAATAAGGTGACATTATTATTTTTTTGTATATAAAAAAAACTTGGAGCTCATAGCTTGAAATCCTTTGAACAAATCAGAAGGTGCCTTTGGTTAGGATATTCCCTGCTATCAATGACACCCCGTATTTGAGTATCATTGATATTATTATCTGACATGTAGTCCCTTCCAGAATCACACTCCACTATCATAATATCATAATCTCCCTTTCAACTGACACACAACGCACTCTGATGGGTTAATTTTAACGCAATAACCAATAAGAATGTGTTGTGTCACGGTAAGACCGGAGATTCGGGAATTTTGAGAGTGGAGAACGTTTCTGGATTGAGCTACTGGTTTCAGGGTTTCAGCCGAAACATCAAACAGTTAATACTGCGACCTAAAGAGATTTACGACCACGTCATTGATAAACGGGGTCTTAATTCAAATACAATATTTTCCTTATTATAGGATAAGGAAAGTAAAAATAAAAAGTGGCTGTATGAACTTATTTTTGGTCCACTGCCAAAAAAAAGCACTCACTTGTAGTCGGGCGGAGGTTTGAACTCTGGGTTCACTTTGAGCATTTTCTGAATCAAATCATGTCTCTCTTCCTCCAACTTCTTCCTGGTCCGATATTCTCGCGTATTCATGCGCTTTCCATCACTGCTGTAGATTGGTTCTGGCGAAGGAGACCTGTAACAACACATGGGCATTCCATCCTGATTTCTGGAGAACTTGTTTGTTGAGAAGATAAACATGCAATTAAAAATAATGTGGGGCAAGGACTTCCTATGTTATAGACTTCTCTTTAAATAAATGTTCATTAAAAAAAAAAAAAAAATGTAGCCAGCGTCGATGGCGAGTTGAATGTACCGTTTTTCGTAGGATCACCCAAGTTAATCAACGTCCAGCGAGGTGGAGACTTCGTGATGTTGGTATTCTGGCCCAACCCAGGCTGGTGAGGTTAATGTGAGTAGCAGGTTTGTGAGTTTCTTGCGAATGGAGTGTAACACCCCCATTGTGATATAACAATGCAGTTGAAAGCGACGTGAAACCCAAATAAAAAAAATAAAAAATGTGTACCCAAATAACAGTAATTATTGAAGAAATGTGAGTTTTTATTCATTATAACCTTACAGTAATTCTCAAAGAATGAGTCATTTTTTTACTATTTTTTTACTTCTGACCATTTATATCAATATTGAAAGTATTTTTTATGGACTAATAAATTGTAATTCAATTGGTCTTTTTCAATCTATTATCTCGAAAACAAGCTGTTTGTTTTGGAAACCTTCCGGTGCGCTCGTGTTGACCCAGCACCCAAATGGGAAGTACCGTGTCACTTCTCGCCCATCAGAGGGGAGGCATACTACGGGATGGGTAGGCTACAACACAGATCACAAGCGTCTACAGTAAGTAGCTGCTGTTTCATGGCTTCGAAATAACAAAAAAGCTGCAAAAACTTATTTTAAAGAAAAGGAATCAGGATTTATTTATTATTAAGCTAGTGTTCCTCATGTTATCTCCAACAGTGTTCGGAGGTATGAAATGAATTTTAGAATAACTAGGATAGGTCCGGTTAACGTAACTTAGATTCAGTTGTTGAGGGTTGGCTAGAAGGGACTAATAAATATCTTTATCTACTATTTTGTAATACATCTGTGGACTTCAGTGAATCTGCGTATTGTTTTAAATGGGGCAATATATATAAGAAATGACTAGAATTTGTGGATCTGCATTCGTCTAATAATTCCGCCATTAATGATTCCACTAAAAATGGCGCACACAACAGTTGGAATAGATTGAATAATAAATAATATCCTCAAAGAGGTGTTAATTAAACAAACCTATTGACAATTACTTAGTACATTAAACATTATCACTTGAGAACTATCCACTAGACTCGGTGATCTATTTGAAAATTTTGATCACAAATAATTATTACGTAAAAAAACAATGAAACACCTTGTCAACTGCTGGATAAAATCTGATATAGATAGGGACCAGTCTGTAAATGTATTGGTTATATAAAATTATACTTGTAAAATTATATTTGAAATAAAGAAATTGAATGTTAAAACAAAACAAAAAACTATTCAGAAAGTTTAAATATCAGATTAAGCAAAATAAAAAGACAATCATCAATGGAAATATAAGGACCTAATATAATTAAAAATAATAATTCTCATCCGATCATCGAAGTTTAGCAACGTCCAGCGTGGTGAAGACATGGTTTGGGGACCGTTCGAATCCATCCATAGACAGCATGGTAATGTACGTTCTGCTGAGTAGCTAGGTTGTTTGTCCAGCGTATGGTGGGGAGTGACGTTAAACATAAATAAATAAAAACAAATGTCACTAAATTTTTGTGTTAATTACTTTCGTGATATCACAACTACTCAAACTCTCTTTACTAAATCTACGCTGAAACCGGGACTTGAAGCACCGACCTCCAGGTTACAAGTCCGCCGCCTTATCGATCAAGCTACTGAGGTCACTAAATAGTACTTAATAAAGTAGCTCGCTTCAGCTTTGAACAAAATTAAAAGAAATCTGAATTAGCAATAATGCGACGTTCTTCAATACCGAAAACTTTCAACTTACTCTACGGAAAACGCAAATTAAAATACTAGAGAAATCTCTTCATTACAGTGAACAGCATATGGTCGTAACGTAAATATCATAATACCTAATGAATAAGAGATACATAGTGAAACAATGAGAAGAAATACACTTAGAATTCTTTCGTACATAAAATACTGATGGTAGCACATGGCAAGATTTGAAAAATATGGAAATAAAGAGCTTAATATCAAAAAGAATACCTAGATCTATAATTAGATCGGCATACTTGATTAGATGCGAGTCAGTTTGATTATGATATTCAATAAGATTTGCGCTACAGAAATACATAAATGCAAATTCATGAAAAATCAGCTGAAATTGTTAGGATCAAGACAAGGTTTGGTTGTGAGACTCAGTTATAAACCAAAAAAATAACAATACTCATACTTTGGCTCAAAAAGTCTGTCAATCAGAGAATGAGTCCAGATCTAGCTAGAGTTCAATACAACTGTCAATGTTAGAAATTGACCCACATAGCTTGAGATCGTCAACATACATTTGAACAGAAGAATGACAAAACTAGAAGAAAAGCGGACCTGAATGACTAAATCACCAATTTTGACATTTTGAGTGCAACCGCAACTAAAAAAAGGTGTTGACCCTATCAAAAGCCTTGCCAACATTAGTATGAATATACGAGTATACTGAGTGAAAATCATTACCCGCCTGACAAAAAGACAAAATAAATACTGATAATATAAGAGGTTTGTCACACTCAATCTTTTGACAGTAAAGTCATGCTGCTGCTCAGAGATGATGTTTTTGCATGCCACAGATATTTTGAAAGAAACAAGATCATCGAGTTGGATTTAACACTCCTATCATTTTTCAACAAAAAAACTCTTACACACACCGGAATATTTTGAAAATACAGAATCTATCTTCATTTTGGGGGAAAAAATTGTTCACAAGACTACCACCATACAGCATTTATCTTGTGTTGTTAAGATGAAAAGTATTTTGGAATAATCCCTGAGCCATCTGAAGCACTGTATATTGTTGACAAGGCTCCACCTGTAACCTGGACTAAAGGTATTGGTGTTAGAGAACGGTAAGTGGCAGCAGGCAGTTGTGAGGCCGAACTGGATTGTTTTGAAGAAATTGTGACTTTTCTCTTGGCTGGAAGATTTTTGTACACTCAACCTTTGGATGTTTTTTTTTTTTTATCAAACTCCTCAAAGATGTAGTTGAAAGCGGGCGACCAGATAAAATCTTCCTAAGAGATCAAGAACAGAGAACATTGATCTGCAGGGTTCACCACAAGAAACCATGTATATGTAGTGTGTTCCTTCTTCATCTTGCTGTACTTGACAAATAAAAGACCATCTTTGATCCCAAAAATGTACCTGGGCTTACGATTGTCAACATTGGAATGGTCAACCGCGGAACTAACTATGTTAGATGACGACAGAACCCCCAACTCCTTTGTATTGAGGAGCTGTCTCAAGGTCAAACTTTAAAATATACTGATAAGGGGGTCCATTGGAATAAACATGATGGTAGGCACACTGAGCAGTGAAATAAAGAAGAAGCATAGACAACAAAGGATAACTTTTTTTTATCACACACAAAAATTAGGTAGATATAAATTAATTAACTGTTAGATCTATAATGATTTTTATTGAGAAAATATTTATTTAATATTCAATTTTATTAATGTTTTGTATAATTTGCACAGATACAAACTGTTCGAATGAAGGTGACAAGCACTTGGAAAAAGAAGCCCAAAGCATCAATATGCTACTACATAATGTATGTATATTCTGAAAAATAATTAGTAAACAACCTAATGTATTGACATGTACAAACTAAAACTGAGGGAAGCAAAATGTAAGGACTCTGGCAGTTTTCGGCTTGGTGAATAGCTACTCTGGAAATAATAGATTTTTGTTTAACAAATTAAAACCAATTTGTGTAATGATAGGGCATATTAAAAGTACTGAACAATTTGAACATCACATGACTTCCTATTACTTATAAGAAAATAATAATGGTTAATGGGAAGAGGAGATAAATCAAGTGCTTTATTTGTTTAGAATTGAGTCACGTGGTCTGCATGACATCATTGAAGACAGTAGATCCAAATATATTATAATCTCCGCTAGCAGTTTGTACTCTGCTAAAAATGGGGGAAAACTGTAGGAAATTGATTTCTGTTAGTGTTTAAAATGGTTAAGGCGCTAGTCTGGTAATACAGGTAGCAGTGGGATAAATAAAAATGTAGGAAATTGATTGAAAGACAATTTCTGAATGAAAGTTTAAAATGGTTAAGGTGCTAGTCTGGTAATACAGGTAGCATTGGGGGGATATATTGATTTGGATCCCCAAAAAAACATGAAATTTTTCTCCTGATTTTAAGAATTTGACCACAAAATACGAGTACCTAAACATCAGCGGAAATAAAGGAACTCTTGCTGATCGGGCAACCTAAATAACTGTCTATTGTATTATTTTGTTTATTGCTGTTACATCTTACCGTTTGCGAGAGATTTTCTAAACAACAGAAAGGTCAATTTTCATTAAATTGTTGCGGATGCGTACTATTCACTCCCATGCCAAATTTCAGTTTACTACTTACCGTTCCTGATAATACCGTCCACGCACAGTACGCACACGAACCCACCCGTCGCAGTAATATTTGGCAGGACCTCAATCATGTTCACATTTAGGCAGAAAAAAATAATTTTTCATACAGTGGGGTTCCCAGATATTTTTAGGAATTCCATTATGTTCAAAAGTTATTGATAAGATGCTTTCAGTTGTTGTTATAGTAATTGTCAAACTGCAGTCATTTATCTAGAACCATTATTGTCAGGTTCAATGTAGCTTGAAGAGGATTTTCCATTAACTTGAGTTTTTTGTTTTATCACTCCAATAGGCAACTAATCTCCGGCAGCTGATACTGTAAGCCCAATTGAATATTTGTATAACATCTTTTTCTTGTATTTCTGGAACTTTTCTACTGAGCCCAATGTTGTATATTATACAACATTGAGATTATTTCTTCACAAAATACTATTCTGAAACGATTGTCAAGAAATCCATGTTGTCTTTCTCTAGTTTCTATTGTTTGTTTTTTTTTTTTTTTTTTTTTTTTTCCTTTTGATGTTGAGTCTCTTGTCTGGTTTTCATATTGTACATTATATCTCGAAAGTCTTCATTTTGATAAAAAGTAATCTGGACGTTGGTCTCTATTAGACTCATGTTTTCTGTAAGTCTAGTAGTGTGCTCTTCAAATGTTTACCTATATCTAAATAAGACTCACTCCTTTGAAATGTTGCTAGGAATAAAATTTCCAGGGTACTTTGAGGAGTGGAATATTGAGTTTCATCTTTGTGTTTGTACCTCAAATTTTCTCGCAACATTTCGAATGTGCACCTCAATTTTTTGTTAGTAGAATCAAAAGCATATTCAAATATGTTTTTTTTTTTAATCTCTCTCTTGAAAATGAGTTTCTTGATCTCAACAAAATTACAATGAAATAAAATTGTTCTTTTATACCAAGCATGATATTCGATCTTCCTTCAAAATTGTTACTTAACAATTTTAGCAGCTCATGTTGATTTCTCAAATAAAAAAATATTTTCAATTGGATTTTTTTCTTTTAAATAAAATTCACAAATTCTCACTTATAATAAAGTAAATTCAACAAAAATGATTTTCATCTTACTTAATAAAAAAAGTTAATTAATAACAAATGCAATTTCACTAAACTTTTACAAAATTTAAAAGCTATAAACAAAACACGTGTCATTTGGAGGGGGGGAAAATGTCACCATAGAAATGACACCATCGTGACGTTTATATACTAGCATCTTATCAAGTATTTTTATCTGTCAGATCTTTGTTATAACCTACAGGTTACATTAGTACCATTTTATAAAATATTTATTTTTTTAATTTTACTTAATAAAAATTATATTTAATTTAACTTAAGACAGTTAATAAGTTTGTACACAATCAATAAGTATGCTTTGGTACAAGAATATTGAAATTGAATTGACATATATTTGTCATTGACCTCCAATAACAAGGAGCTAATGTAAACAAACCTCAATCAAGCCATAAGGCACAATAATATTTAAAAAGTTTAATAAAAGGGCACTTTGAATTTTAAGGCTACAGTTTTTTTTGTTATTTTTTTTCCTCACCAAAAATATTGTTGAGCCACCCTTAATCGTCCCGCTAAAGTTCCCTTTTACACTATTACTTCCAAACTGACAATGAATGAAATTCGTGAAACTATGGGTGATCAAGTAACATTTAGAGTACACCTTTTTGTCAGATGAATGGTTCTTGAAAAAATTTGAGAACTTTAAAAAATGTCAGTTTTGGCAATAAAATAAAAGTATGTACAGTGGCTTAGGGAGATTTCTGAGGATGATTTTGGGCCAAACAATTCATTTGGTTAAACAAAATCTGTTGTCTTGGAAAAAATACAAGTGAAATTCTAATTTTCCTACATTACAAATATAATAAAAGATTATCATTAATAAATATATTACCTAATTATTTGGATCCAACGCTTCGGATAATGATTACGCCCTTGTCTTCAGTAAAAAAAAACAACAAAAAATCTATAGGGTGGGCTTGTCGCTCACACGGTCCACTTTGATGACGGCACTATCTCAAACCACCTCTGTGACGGCACCTAGAGGTGGTTCGAGATAGTGTAGTTTATTTGTACACTTTTTGGATATTTTTTACTTTTCTTTTATCATTTATCAAGTTCAGTAGTGAAATACTAAAAACCTGTAGCAATAGTCATTCAATTTGATAATATACAGGGTGTCCCACCAAGTTAGACACCTCAAATTTCTCGACCCCTGATGGAGTTTTTGAAAAATAAAAAAAATCAGGGTACACATCTTAAATATGAGCTTCCCTATCTACCTACCATTTAATAACTGTATCTACCTACCACTCAGGGCCGTATCCAGGATTTTCGTCAGGGGGGGGCCCAACTAGTATAATAATAATTATGTTGTAATGTAGTTAGTTTTTACTGTTTATTGCGTTTAGGAATCAACATGAACGTATGTAGAATATGTAGATATGTAATGTACCTAGAAAAAAATGCAAGGCAGGGGGGGCCTGGGACGAGAGACTGCGTTCAAGTGAGAATTTCGAGGGGGGGCCAAGCTCGAGGGGGGGGCCCGGCCCCCCCCCCCCTAAATACGGCCCTGCTACCACTATTAGTTCTGTGAACTCTAAATCTCACACCGATTCAACTATCGCATTATAAATGCTCAATCAAGCATGAGGACATGGAGACCTTTCATTCAATAAACCACTCGATGGGCTTTAATTAAAAAATATCAACCAGCCCACATTGCGGCCCCCTTAAATTTTACGATCACAAAATTTACTGAACTTTAATATATTTTTTCAACAACTCTACAGAATTTCAAGAGCACTGCTATATAAAATAAATTTAAAAAAAATTCATTTTCATTTTTCAAAAACTTGTAAACTCATGCATCAAAATAGCAAGAATAACATTGATTCACGCCCATACTGTGCATAATTATTATGTTCTCGATATAGAGTGCACATTTTCTTGTTCAGGTCTATCTTTGATTAAAAAATGGCTTCCATATAAAATTAATTAATTTTTCATGGATTTTTGAAATTAAATCCAGTGACTAGATTAATAATACATCAGTAAAATAATAAAAATTTAAATGTAGTACATAGTAAGAGAGTATTTCAATTCACATTTCCCAGCAGGATGTAGAAATTATAGATATTGATTTTTTTTTTTCATTTAGCAGAAATAGTAGTAACATCATGGTCAAAAAAGATATCTGACTGGCAAATGTGAACCGATAAATCTAATTAAGATTATTTAAAAATAGTAAAAAAAGAAATTCTGAATTAATCAAACCAAAGTAGTTAGTAACCTTTCTTCAGGATTGGATGGAATGCCCAAGTCTCCGGAACGTAATTTCCTGTTAATTTCTTCAATCTGTAATTGATCTGAAAAGAAACGGATTAGAAAGGGCAAAATGCCCAAAAGTTAATGACAGAAAATCATGGGGGTTACAATACACACTGTATAAATTTGGAGAGAAAATATGCTGGCAAGATAATAAGATTAATTAAATCCTATTTTGTATTGATTCATCCCTTTGTGATACAATTGTGATAAATATTCTCTCACAATACTCACACAAGAAGTAAGCATTCTGAGGGTTTAATGAGAACAAGTTGCAACGATATGAATGGATGTAATTATACTCAAGCTAGTGGGCTGCACCCACTTTGCCTTTGGTCATCTCTCATTCATATTTTGCTATATCTTACAATTTGTCTAAACAAATTTGGACACATTTTTTTTTTTTTTTTTTTACTGACAGCTTTTGTACTAACTAGTCAACAATATATTTGTAATAAGTTATGATAGAATAAGAAGTCAACAAATTTGTGTTGGTCACTTTTGTGACATCACAATTACTGAAACTCATGCTGCTAATTTTTTTACCAAATTTGGGACTCAAACCACTGATTGATCAAACTACAAAGGTTTGTTTCTCTACTTATATTCTTTGCAAAGCACCTTCTTATATATTTCTGAAATAACCTACAATTTTCTTTTTCAACAATATTATTAATAATCTACATTTAACCATGATGATACCCAAGGTATTTTGTAAATCAAATGGAACTTGTTAAATACTTACTAAATACATTGTCAAATTAAATTGAAAAAAAATTGTTCATCCTACAAGATGGAAGATTAAAACAATGTCAATTTGGGTTTCTAAAATTTAAAATAATTTGATGTTGACCAGACATAGTGAGAACATTGCTGCATCTTAGAAATTAGTTTTATGAAAGAAGTATTAGAGGGTGGGGATTACTGCTCTTAACAGATTGATGTCACCAGTTAGGAGATGTTTTGCTGAATTGTGAGAAAACCCTAAATAGAAAGGTAGGTATTATTAATGGATAAAATAAAGTAAGGCAATAATATCTGACACCAAAAAAATATCTGTAAAATATCTGTAAAAATTGCATTATCCATTTTTATTGGTTGCATTATTAGGTATTGAAGAAGAAATTGGTCAAATTTCTTACAGTTGAAAACAACATAGTACAATCAAATGAAGTTTGAAATACTTACAAAGATATGCTTGTTCCTGATCCTTAGTAAGGTTTGTGGGTATTACAGTTGGCATTCCAGGGATACTAGTTTTATCTGACTCTTCAGCTCCCCATCTTGATTTTCTTTTTCTAGCACGCCTCTCTTCCTTGGTTTCACCTAAAATTAATGAAGTTGAAATGTTAAACTATACAAAAAATTGAGATAAAGCAAGAGCAGCCCCAATATCACACAGTAGGTAATTTAGATTAAGTGCCTTCACTAGATTCTTAACATTATATTCTGATTGTTACTGATAGGTACAAGAAACTACTCAATTTTTCTCTTAGAGAATGATTTTTATTTTTTGTTTTTAACCTCACCCAGAGCCTGGTTTGGGATGGAATGCCAGTGTCACAGTCTTCACCTTACTGGGTGTTGCTTAACTTTAGTGATCCTGAGAGAACCGGTCCATTCAACGTGCCATTGATGCTAACTTTAATAGATTGAAGATGAAAATTTATTGTTTTTTTTTTAAATCTATCAAACTGACTTACCAGAAAAATCTTGGTCATTTGATTGGTTTGAAGCTGCTTTGTAGTTATGATTGAAAAGAGCAATTGCACTATTGTAATCCTGCCCATACATTTTTGGTAGGTATCTGAAAATGTGTAAATAACAAGTTTCTATAAGAATGATGCATCTAATGATCAGGTTTAAAAAGTTATCAAAATCCAAACACGTATGAGACAGGTCCTATTTTCTATAGTTTGTAAGCTGGGACACCTTCAAATTAGGGTATCTGTTCCAAATATGTCAACAACAAAAAAAATTGGGACGGGCAAGTACAAAAATATATTAAAAATTGCATGATCTATTCCCACCGGTGGGTCAGGTTACAAGGGAAATTGAAAAAAAAAACATGAACTACCAGTGGGCACGCCGTCTCATACGTGTTAAAACAATTTATCAAAAATTGTAAGAAAAAATCCATCACAATTGATCTTCACAGGATTGCTTTCTCAAAATTAAATAGTTTTACTTTAGAGTTAAAAAAAAGTTTCTTTCGAGTTGACCCTCGAAAGACCCTACTTCTGTGGCGCTAAGTCTTGGATTGCATACTGTGTAAGATAGGGAAAACCAACTTGTGATATAGAATTTGTCTATTAATTTTGCCCTTAGGGTCTTCAGCTATACCCATGACCACCCTGAGAGTTTCAGGCTTTGCAAATTTGCAATAACAGATATAAATTAAGTTTCATAAATGTTTTGCCATAGAATTCTAAGCTGCATCACTTATTCCAAGTGATGGAAAAGGGCAGCTTCGGTAATTTTATTCATAGAGTATTTTGAGGGTCTCCCATCAAAAACCACTTTGAAGATAAGTACTTACGCAAAAGCCAAGTTCCAAAATAACACGGCACAAACAAGTCGGGCTATACGATGACAAAGAAGTTAGTAAAGTCGAAAGCGTTCTAATCTTACTAATCTAAAATGGGTAATAAGTTCAAAAGGTTGAAAATAGAGATACAACTTTGCATCGGCCACTTTCCAGCTTTGCACTTCCACAACCAGAAATAAGCAATAACTTAAATAAATATAAAATTGAATTGAATGTAGGGTTGCAGATTTGTCGACAGGGTTCAAAAAAAGACGCTTAACATGAAAAAAAATTGGTGTGAATATCACCCGACTTTCTATTACCAAAACTTCAGCAGGTTTTCTTTTAAAATTTCTTAAAATAAATCAAACTGTAAAAAAAATATAACTAGAGAATGAAAAAGAAAAACATTTTTTTTTTAGGAGAAACAAAAATATTGTTGGGTGGTGGGATTGAACCCACGCCACGCCACGGTTGGATATCGGAGTGATGCGCGCAAGAGGTAGCTCTTGCGCCACGCTAGGGAAAATATATATCGGAGATTCATGTGCAAAGCTGCAAAGTATGTAAAATGGTTGTGAAATCGTCAAAAAAGACCATTTATTCTATTATTTTTTTCGATAACTCTTATAGTTTACGAGATATTTTTTTTTTCTCGAGATAGTTATAACCAAAAAACAAATGGCCGATTTTCATGAAATTGTTATGGTTCCGAAATTGTCACACACAAATAAATACATACGAACCACTGAGTATATAGAGAGATCTCGAGTTGAACAAATTTATGCGTCCAACTGTGAACAGCTGATGGTCCCTCTATCAACAAATCCCGGCTTCAAATCTAAAAACTACTTTATTGAAATCAGAACAGTCTAACGAAAAAACCGACCGAGAACAAAACTTTCTATACCCTATAGATAATATAGAAAGTAAAAGGCAGAGTCAAGTTACCTCACATTTTTTTTAGCTGATGTTTGTGAAGTTGACAGGTAATTTCGGACTGTTAATATGCATAATAGGTAGTACAAATTTCAACAAAGCATTTTCATTCCCTCAGAGTGGGACATTTTGTACTGGATGAATAGTTTAGACTTTAGGATAACATCTTCCCATGGTAGAGGTAGCAAGAAATCCCACGGTGATTGTTCAGGACATTTTGCATTTTTTTTTATCATTCTGGTTATAACTAAGGACCAATTTTATTAATTCTAAATTCTAAGATAACCAACTAAGTTTTAATTAAGATATAATTTTCGCTTGTCTTTTATTATTTGAATATAAGGTATTTAAGTTTACCTTAAATTAGGATTTCAATTATTTTAGTTTTCCTTAAGCTTTGTCCCCACATATTTGCTTTTCTTTTCATTTTCAACATGACGCAAGGCTACAGGTGAAAAGAGATAAAAATCTTTTTGTCCGCCTTTATTCCGACTTTTATTTTTGAAGAAATCACGAAATCCATTTCATTTGTTTACATAGGGAATAAACAAGCTATTAGACATGTCAGGAACATACAGAAGCTGTTGTGTGCCACTGTGCGAAAGCACAACTTATAAAACACCCAAGAAACTTTCATCTCCATTCCCAGAGGTATAGAAAAACGGAAATTATGGTGTACCATCATGAGAAGAGATCAACTTTTAACAGCTGCATCAGGAACATACTGCTGCGAAGATCACTTTGATGTGAGTATATTCTTTTTATATTAAGATAATCAAAATGACCTACCCTCCCATAGAAAGTGTGCATTATGTAAAAAATCTAAGGGCGGAATTAATAGACGTTTTTGTAATACCTCTGTGGCGCTAAGTCACGGATTGCGTACTGTGTAAGATAGGGAAAATCGACACTTACCAACGACTTAAGTTATTGATGTTGTCTATTAATTCCGCCCTAAGTATCTCACAGCAAGGTGGCACAAGTTACGTAATGACTGCAGTAGTTATTGCTTGTTAATGCTTAACTGTTTAACATGTGTAAACACATATGTATATTTAAAAAAAAAAAACAAATCAAATCTGTTCAGTGTCATTCCGGACTTTTCATAACCTCCTGGGCAACTTTGGTTTTGTCTCTGTCTGTTGGTCTATTAAATACATTCCTTGTATCACTCAAATCTCAGAAAATACTGAACACATTTCAACAAAATTTAAACCCATAAGAAAAATATTGTATAATTATGGTCCCATTTTAAATCCATCAACTTTGGACTAGTGGTGCTTGGAGCTAGAGACCACGTGCCTGACCTCTAACTCTTCACTTAAACACTTCTTGACACCTGATTTTGATAATGTTTGTATATGTGTAACAGTGGTTTACATAGTGCATTTTTAATTAGTTTTTTTTTTTAAATAAAATATGTGTTAGCTCTGAAATTTAAGAAAATCTAAAATGTTGGACAAAAAAGTCCAAAAACTTCAACTTGCCGATACCAAATGTTTGGTGGTACGTATTTAAAATGTAGGAAAAACAGCATACTACCTTTTTAAACAAATTTAATGAGAATTTTTAAAAAGATTTGGAGATGCAATTGATTTAGTATAAAATCTCAATATTGCCAAGTCCACAATGTGTACCAGTCACAAGGAAGTATTGTGTCCATTATTGGTAGTGTATTTTTTTTTAGTTTAATGTTAATTTTGATGATTCTTTGGACTGAAAATTGTGGAATTTATAGGATTCACAATTTTAATATACTTTACATAATGCATAATAAGCTTGAGATAAGCTTGAATTTGTAAAGATGATGTAGATCAATTTATACTCTCAAAAAAAATGAAAACATTGCCTGTTGTTATTGACATTCTTCTTATTTTTAATCTGTTTCAGTTGGAAAATTATTTAGAAAACAGCATGAAGTGTAGAATGATGCCAAGAACACCAATGATCTTAAAGCCTGTTGTTGTGCCACACAAGTTTGCTTGTCAAGGACGGATGGAAAATATTGTCCAAAGAAAACCTAACAAGTTGTCCACTACCTGGGAAAAAAGAGAAGTTTGTGCAATCAGCATTGCAAGATAGTGAGCAGGTTGCAACTGAACAGATTGAACCAGAAAGAGAGGAGATAGATTTTAATATTGATCAACCTGTACTTCACATCATCAATTTTATGTTGACAATGGTATCCAAGTGAAACCACATTATTGAAGTAAAGAGACTTACTGTTGTTTAAAACCAGACATGGTAACAACTGGTATAATGGCTATTTGTATTACAGCAGATGTTTTGACAAACACCACTGACATTAAAACAAAATTGAGAGTAGAAGATATATTCACTGACACAGACATTGAAAGCTCATCAGTGTAGTCTCTGACTGATTTTCAACCCATGTCTACTGATGGATCCAGTCCATCAACTGAATCCTTAGGAACTAATTATCCAAATACAAAGAGGAAAGTAGAGTCTAATCTTATGCTTTCCTTAGGACTTCCTAACAATGGACATTTTTTAATAAATGCTTTAAAAAATCACTGCCAATGATCAGAGCAGGATATATTCATTTGTTTGAGAAAAAAAATTGCTGGAATGAACCATACCGTGTTCTGGGTTTAGACTTTAATTTATCCCCTGCCTATATTGGGACTTTGTTTCGAATAACTGTACCAAAATTGGCTTTTTTTTCAACAAATTTATTCTCTGGCCAACCAAAACCCAATTTTTTTTTTAAATCAACCCATTCCTTTAGGTCACGGTTTTCTAAAGTTTTTGTAATAATAGATTGTTTCGAAATAAAAATACAAAAGCCAAGTGACAAAGTAAATCAAGCTTTGACTTATTCAGATTACAAAAAATGCAATACAATTAAATATTTAATATGATGCACTCCAGATGGTACTTGCTGCTTTGTTTCTCCTGGCTATGGAGGTAGGGCATCTGTTGCAGAAATTCTACGTGAATCCAGATTTCTAGAGAAACTAGAGCCTGTTATTCAGGAAATGACTGACAGGGGTTTTAAACATGTAGTAAAAGACATAACTCAAAAGGGAGCTATGCTAGTGAGACAGTGTTGAAAGTGCAGGTGCTCTTTTATCAGGTGATGCATGTCTCACTAAACAAATTGCAGCCCTTAAGATCCATGTTGAAAGAGTGATAGGAAGACTTTGGCACTTTTATTTACTGTCACCTCATTCATCTATTGACAACAAATTGATAGGATTGATGGACATTGTTGCATGTGCTTGTGCATTGACAAACTTCCATTCTCCTATAATTCAGTAGCTGTACATATATGATGAAACTTTGTTGTTTTTTTTTTTTATACTTCCAAGAAATTATGTGTTTGACTCTTTTTTTTTAACTTTGTTCTCAAATTTGTATTTTTTTTTTATACTTTTTTTTATTTTTACGAATTTACGGGGTCCAACCCCATTTGCAGAAGCTAAGGAAATATCCTTTGGCAACTGCTTAAGGTAAAAATGTTAATAAAAAATGTTGTATTACATTGTATTTCTTCCATTTTCCCTCTTTTTTAGTCAAAAACTGTTGTGGACTGGAGTAGAGTGGAAAGGTCCATGATGTTTACAGAGGTTAAAGGGAGGATAGATTTTTCAACTGGATAGATACAACTTATTCGTTTGTACATAAATGTCCTGTTAATAAATAATTTAATAATAATAATCTCCTGTTTTTATAATAATATAGCCCTCTGTCACCCCTATGGAGCATGGGCCTCCCCCTATGAGGGGGGTATTGGTATTTGGTATTGCATCTACATGTTATCATACAGTATTTCTATTTTCCCTGTTATATGTTTGTTTTGTTGAATTTTATGTAATCAGTTCCTTATATTGGGGAGATCCCCTAGTTTTTTTTTATTTATTTATTAGTATTTTATTTTATAATAATACTATAAATATGTAGTAGTGGTGTTAATATATTATGATAACATTGAATAGTTTAACTCATGTACCAAATACATCAGTTAAACAAATTTGATACGTTAGTTAGACCATTGCTTTAAACTTGTGTCCACAAATCATCCAAAATACAAGATGTACATAAAGTCTCAACCAGGCCATATCAAAAATTCAAAAACTTGTAAGCCTTTTTATACAGTGTGTTCATAAAGTTTCGATTGATTAGCCAAATCACCGAAACGACAAGAGATGTTTAAAAAAATGGAACAAACTTTGAATATCAATTTCCGACATTATTTGATATTCTACACCATACCAACTTTTACCTGATTTCTACCAACGGTGGAGCGTTGAAGATTTTTTTCTTCTTCTTTTTCTACTTCTTCTAGTTGTGATATTGAGCTATTATAATAATATTTCACTCGGATTTTTTTGTTGATTTTTCAATTAATTTTTAAGAATTTCAGGCCTGAGTGAAAGTGAGACTTTATGTATATAATTGTACATCCTGTATATTTGTTATATACATAAAAAATATCTTTGTGATGTTATATAAACTTTCTTGAAATAATTCAATGAATAAAATTTAAATGATTTTGGTTCCTGTGAAGTGAATTTGTTATTTTTTTAAAGTCCATGAATAGGTAACATACCCTAATTAAGCTAGTTATTCGGTATCATTTGATATTTTTTAATAATATTGAAATTTTAAAAATAAATAAATAAAGCTGGTGAGTCTTGAGACTTCTTAAGCCATTATATAAAAAAAAAAAATCAGAATACCAAAAAAGTGATTTCCGGCCATTGGTCCGTGCGTCTGTCTGTCCGTCTGTGAACAAGATATCTCGAGAACGGTAAGAGCTAGATACTTGAAATGGTATGAAAGTAGATCATATATACCACACGAACCACGAAACTTTTGGTTGAAATCGGCTGCATTCTGCGGCCGCAATAATCGGCCGGAAGGGCCGTTTCTTTGAATTTGTTAAAATAACAATAGGGGTTTACTCAGATCATTTTTTTTGATATCTTGAACTTTTTGGAATCCGGCCCTAATTTACCGGTATTTTCGAGGGTCCTCATTAGACCAACTTTTACTTCCGAGAAATTTCTAATATTAGAAATCGGGAGTATTGTGTTCGTTTTTGTAAAAGAAAATATTTTTTTGCTCCGATTTCAATTTTTTTTTATATTTCTGGACGTTTTATAACCTCCTGAGCAAATTTGGTTTTGTGTCGGTCCGTCTGTCTGTCGGTCTGTTAAAACGATTCCTTGTAACGCGCAAATCTCGAAAACTACTCGACGGTTTTTGATGAAATTTTGCACACATCTAGGAGACATTCTGTAGATGGTTCCATTTTAAATTCATCGAATTCATACCAGTGGTTCTGGGTGAAAGAGACCATGCGCCTGACCACTAACTTTTTACTTAAACGCTTATATCTCGTGAACGGTACACCCGATTTCGATGAAGTTTTGTAAGAATATGCATATTACTGTTTTACATAGGTTATTTATATTTATTTTTAAATTAATTATAATTTGACTCTGATATTTAAGAAAATCCGAAATTTTGGACAAAAAAGTAAAAAAAAAACACTGCCAATTATAGACACAATACTTCCTCGTGATTGCTTCACATTGTAAACACGTGCCAATTTTGAGATTTTATAGAAAATTACTTGTATCTCCAAAACGGCTGAACCGATTTTCTTCAAATTTGTTTTATATGGTAGAATATCGTTTTTTCTACATTCTAGATTCCACAAAAAATTCTGTATTGGCAAGTCGTGGTCCTTATTTTTTTACTTTTTTTTCCAAAATTTCGGGTTTTCTTAAATATCAGAGTCAAACTATTATTAATTTAAAAATAAATATAAATAACCTATGTAAAACAATAATATGCATATTCTTACAAAATTTCATCGAAATCGGGTGTACCGTTCACGAGATATAAGCGTTTAAGTAAAAAGTTAGTGGTCAGGCGCATGGTCTCTTTCACCCAGAACCGCTAGTATGAATTCGATGAATTTAAAATGGGACCATCTACAGAATGTGTCCTAGATGTGTGCAAAATTTCATCAAAATCCGTTGAGTAGTTTCCGAGATTTGCGCGTTACAAGGAATCGTTTTAACAGACAGACCGACAGACCGACAGACGGACACAAAACCAAATTTACTCAGTAGGTTATGAAACGTCCAGAAATATGAAAAAAATTGAAATCGGAGCAAAAAAATATTTTTTTTTACAAAAACGAACACAATACTTCCGATTTCTAATCTTAGAAATTTCTCGGAAGTAATAAGGACCACGACTTGCCGACACAGAATTTTTTGTGGAATCTAGAATATAGAAAAAACGATATTCTACCATACGAGGTCTGTCCGGAAAGTTCGTATAAAACTGTTCTGGGAAGGCTGGAAGGCTAAGTGGGGAGGCCAGGTGGGCTGCGTCCCCTTCTATAACATCCAAACAATACTCAGTGTGCGTCCGACCGCCATTCGAAAAGAACTGGTTTGTCCCGGTACCTGTGAAGTGACCCCTCTCTCTACCACTCGTCGGCATGGAGCTTTCAGTCATTCAAGAACAGCGCGTCATCATCAAATTTCTCGCGAAACTCGGCAACAATGGCCGAAAAATTTTTAATGATCTCAACCAAGTAGTTTATGGAGATGATGCCTTCAAAGAACCAACAGTCCACAATTGGTTAAAAAGATTTCACAACCACTTTTTAACCACAAGTGGTTAAAAAAACAATGTTGATCGTTTTTTTCGATGTTCAGGGCATTGTCCATCAAGAATTTGTCCCTCCAGGCCAGACAGTCAATTGGAGATTTTCCGTCGAAGTGCTCAGACGCCTCAAAGCTCGGGTGGCTCGAGATCGGCCGGATTTGGCGCGAGAGGGGCGGTGGATCCTCCACCACGACAATGCTCCCGCTCACACCTCTCTCGTTGTGCGTGAGTTTCTGGCTGCCAATTCGATCATAGCGACTGAACACCCCCCTTATTCACCGGATTTGGCACCTTGTGACTTCTTTTTATTCTCAAAAACAAAATTGGTGCTTCGGGGGCGGCATTTGGGGACGTTGAGGCCATTAAAGTATCAACGACGAGTCAGCTGAGAAGCCTTCAAACTGAAGACTTTTAAGGAGCCTTCAAACAGTGGAAACGGCGATGGCAGAAGTGCATTGTGTCCCAGGGAGAGTATTTTGAAGGAGACAAAATTGAATTACCCGATTAATTGTTAAATAAAAATTTTATCTCATTTTTATACGAACTTTCCGGACAGACCTCGTATAAAACAAATTTGAAGAAAATCGGTTCAGTCGTTTTGGAGATACAAGTAATTTTGTATAAAATCTCAAAATTGGCACGTGTTTACAATGTGAAACAATCACGAGGAAGCATTGTGTCCATAATTGGCAGTGTTTTTTATTATTTATCGTAGGTGGAGGTTGTGACATATCAAATCCAATGATTTTGAGGTGTTGATTACCAATAAAATTGCACATTTATTTTTAGCCAACTGTTACCTTTGAGTCACCAATGCCTTTTAGTCCTGTTCTTATTCCTAATAGGATAAGGAAAGTCGTGTGATGTTTACACCAGATTTTTTTTTCCTGCCTCCGTGGCGTAACGGTTGTGACTACTGCCCGTAGTCCAGAGATCCTGAGTTCGATTCCCGGTTGGAGCAGACTTTTCGCACAGTAAATTCTGTTCCCTCTAACCATGTGAGGCTGGCAATTCCGGCCCTACCCAGGCTGGGTGAGGTTAATGTGGGTAGCTGGTACTATTCCCAGCGAATGGAGGGTAAAACCCCCGTCCTGTCTACCTCAAGTCAGGACGTTAAAGCCAAATAGAATCAATGGACATGAAAGGAGCCTAGACATTGGATCTGGACGTCCATATAATCCTCTCACCACAGTGATTTAGGTATCAATACCTATCTTACGGACACGGAATTATTATTATACCAGATTTTTTAATATCTTTAACAACATAGTCACCGTGGCAGATTGAGTAGCGCGCTAGATTTGGACACACGGTGACCTGGGTTCGAATCCCAGTGGAGTCAGATTTGTTTGGTTCTGTATTGTGGATGTTACGGGATCCACTCATACTTCGTGAGAGAAAGTGATAACAGGTATTGGTGTGAGCAGCGACCGGTGGACCCGGTGGTGGTATATTATGTTGCAATCTTATAATTTATTGTGATATAATAACACAAAAGAAACAAATTTATCTATTTAGTATCACTAACGAATTAAATATAGTTTTAACCGAACAACATTTTAAAGCGCACGAATAGCTCAGTGGTAAGATACTCGCTTACCATGCGTAAAGTCCCGCCGACGAAAGAATTGTATTAAAAATTTGGTTACAGTTTGTAAGGAATACCTTAAGGACAGTTTGCAATTGCAAACTGCACCACTTCTCGTCCATCAGAGAGGAGCCATACTACACGGGATGGGCAAGCTAAAACAAGGACCACAATCACAGTATAGTAATCAGTAGTGGAATTACATCACACAATACACCCTGTATTGATTTTTTACTTTCCTTATCCTATGTTTAATAAGGAAAGTATGTATGATTTTATTTGTAGTGATGCAATACAAAGAGCAGCCTCCTTCACTTTTCGAATTTTATTACATTCATTTCTTTTTACTCTGGTAATGCCGCCACTGGTCGTTACTCATACAAGTAACTACTCATTTTTCCTCACGAGGTATGCATGGACCCCGAACATCCAAGTACAGAGCAGAAAAATTCCTGTCCCGCTGGGGATCGAACCATATGCGTGCAATGCCTAGCGCGTTAACTCACTCGGCAACGGTGACTACATAAGGAAAGTAATAAAGAAAGTACTGTACCTATTCGTCGAAAACTAGACCTACCCAGTTTTTTCACATTTCTGGACTAATCATATCCTCAGGATACCAAAAAGTTGTTTTCGGCCATAGGTTCGTGCGTCCGTCTATCTGTAAGAATTTATGTGTGTAAACACGATATCTCGAGAACGGTAAGAGCTACAGACTTGAAATTTGGTGTAAATTGAGCCCGGGTTAAAAAAAAGTTCAAGATATTAATAAATGAAAATGATCTGAGTAGACCCCTGTTTTTTTTCTGTTGATCTCTAACTTTTTTATCATTAACTAATTTAAGGAAGCGGCTCTTGCAGCCATCTAGATCAGAGTATTTTTAGATCAAAACATGTGTAAAAGAAAGTTAATTCAAGCGGCCCCCGAAAATAGCTAAAAACGTGGGGCCGGATACTAAAGCGACAAGATTTTCAAAATGACCGGTTGAAAACTCATTTATTTTCTCATTACACGAAAAACTCGCCCCATGATTTACTTTCTTAAAATTTACAGTTTTGCCAGAACTGCCACACGACTGCTTAAATCATGTGTTAAATGTGTTTATATAAAAAAAAGTGACACTTCTGTTGAACCGGCAGAAATTATGTCATAAACAAATATATTGTATTTAATATGGAATTTCAAAAACAGTTTAGTTTGTCCAAATCGGATAAGCCGTTCAATAGTTAGATTTGCTAAAATTTCGATTTTTTTAGAATTATCAGCAAGTATATTCTATGCGTATATAAATCGCCATTTTGTGTCTTTAGAAGTTATTTTTTGAAATTCAAACTGACGCTTCCTGAAGGCAATATTAGTCTTTAGGGTTGATGTGAAACACATTGTTGCATAACTGGTCAAAGGGGCAATATGTTATTTTGACTTTTTCTCGGTTAAAGCTCGTTAACGGTATAGCTGTTATCAGAAAATGATCATTAATTTTTTTTTCTTTTTCTTTTAAAAATGTACATTTTATGTTTTCATATATTATAATTATGTATATATATTTTTTGAGAAATATTGCTATTATTAATGCCTCCCAAATAGCATAATTATTTTTTTGAAAGTAGATAACAAACTTTGGTCAAGAACTGAAGCGGGGTGCTTCAGTTGGGAAACTAGCCGCGTTGCGTCTAGGCCTGCCACGAAATCCTTCAGGCTTTGGCCGTTGGTAGGTAAATGTAAATTACATTCTCTCAAAAGGTTGAATTAAAGATAAATCACAAAATAATACCGTTAAAAACATTTATAAGAATATAAACTTCCTTTTTTCTATTGAGATCCTTTTTATTGTTCTAATTTGCGAAGGATAAAAACAGTGAAAACAGTATTGGAAACTAGCCGCGTTGCGTCTAGGCCTACCACGAAAGCCTTCAGGCTTTGGCCGTTGGTAGGTAAATGTAAATTACATTCTCTTGAAAGGTTTAATTAAAGATAATCACAAAATAGTACCGTTAAAAACATTTATAAGAATATAAACTTCCTTTTTTCTTTTGAGATCCTTTTCATTGTTCTAATTTGCGAAGGATAAAAACAGTGAAAATTTTGTCAAACACACACACAAACATGATTTCCACCATTTTCTACTGAGGAAGTGCTTCACATAATGCCGATAAGTGATGTAACAAGAGGAATGTACACCTATTATCTACTTACAGTACTTACCTAATGACCTTAATCATTACAAACGGAACTTTAAAGTTGCGGGAATTTAAACTATTTATTTAAATTTAGAGGGGAAAAACATTGTTCTAACAAGTACATCAATCTATTTGGTATATTTAGGGCGGAATTAATAGACAACATCAATAACTTAAGTCGTTGGTAAGTGTCGGTTTTCCCTATCTTACATAGTACGCAATCCGTGACTTAGCGCCACAGAGGTATTACAATAACGTCTATTAATTCCGCCCTTAATTCCCTTAAAGCTGCAGTGGGATATTATACTACCCATTCTGCATAAGGTCGTTTTTGATGACGTCATAAAACGACTGTTCTGACTGCCAACTTCACACACTAAAATGTGAGGTAACTTGACTCCGGTAAGTAAAAAGGTCTCATTTTTAATCCTAACTAGAATTTAGAAACGTGGCCGCCTCTCACGCACTCTACACCTTTTTCGTTGATTGGATAATTGAACAAAAAGGGAAAAAGGGATTTATTGGAAATTTAAAATTCCCACATAGTGTATCAATTACAGAATTTCGTCGTACCCTGTAAAAATTCTACATACATTTCAGCTAGGCTGGTAACTCCACTACTCCAATGAGTCCAATGCTTCACTATCTTCAAGGACTCATGACATTTGAAAATTTCAAAATTTGATTTAATTTGAATTTATGTTATCTTAAAAGTTATCAGCAAAATCTCAATAGCTACGTCAATCGTCAATTTCAACTATTCAAAACAAGAGAGAAGTGCATGACCAGTCTCAAGCAAGATTAGAGTGAAGGACTGGGACCTACTGACGTAGAAACAGGAGCCTACACAGTACACTTATCAGGGCCCTATGAACCACTATATTTGAGATGAACCCATCAGAATTTCCTGCAGTTTCACAAATTTTAAAAATAGCCCAAAAGTTTAATAATTTTTATTTGAAAGGTAAGTTTCCAAGTGTAATTTTCCATAGACACACATAATTCACCTCTAAAAAGTAAATGCCAACACTTCAGAATGTCCTACAGTAGATATGCCCATTTTGGAATCATGCAGTAGGTTTTAGTGAAAGGCATGAGTTTTACTTGAGTGAGTTATAGATAATCTAGGTATACTACTTTACACAAATTCTCATATTTTTTTCTAACCCAGAACTACTGATCTGTGATACAACTATTCTGGAGATTTGGCACTATTTTGAACAAATTGTAACAAAGCATTTTTTTAAAAATATATAAGTATACTATTGAAAATCCATGTATGTCACCTCAGATACAATATTGTATTTGTATGATTTTATTTGTGGTGAAGCACAAGGTCTCTTCACAATTTTTGTGGGTAGTGCAGCATTACTAAGAGCCTCCTTCATTTTTTGAATTCTATTACATTAATTTCTTTTTAGACTGGTAATGCCACCACTAGTCTTTACTCGTACAAGTAACTACTCATTTTTACTCACAAGTTAAGAGTGGACCCTGAACATTCAAGTAGGTACAGAGCAGAAAAAATCCTTAAGGGTAAACATAAATAATAGATCTTTTATTTTTTTAAGTCATTTTTTTTACTGTAATGGCTTAAAACTCATTTTTTCACTTTTGCTTCCAGGATTGAACAACAATGATTGTGTACCCTTTGTTATAAATGGGCATCAAGTTGGACTTATAAAACCAGAAATCAAAAAGCATTTGCTATCATATCCAGATGTATTTACTTTTCAAGTCAACAACACTATTCATTTGAATCCATCATTCCATACGTATGAAGCCAGGTCCAAATGTTTGGACCAAGTACTCTGTGAATTTAGAACAAAAAATTTATTCATTGCATTAAAGGGATGGAGAGATGAGTGTTATGAAGTTAGATCCCAGTACTCTTCAGAGCCTTTGTGTAAAATGGAAAGATCTGCAACTTGTAAGTGAAGTTAATCAACGTGAAGATGGAAATATTGTTTGAAACATTTCTAATCATTTATTCAATGTGAAAATGGAAATATTTTTTGAAACCTTTCTAATCACTCCATAAAGAATCACTTTCAAATTAATAAAGAGTAATTTAAATTTGAACTTTACTGTAAAAGCCTTTTTTTGTCTGCATGCTTCTATCTCTTAGAAGCCATATTGTTGGAAACAAGATGTAGGAAGGCATATGAAACATGAATGGAAGGCATATGAAACTTCCCTCTTGTAATATGTCAAATGCTTTAGGCTTCCTAAGCCTAAAAATAATGTTTCAGCCATTAGTCTATGTGTGTTTGTGTGGTATTAACACACATATTATACACCATATAGTTAGTGGGTTATAAGACATAATATTATTCTCTTTGAGTTTGAGAACTATTTTATCTGTTTAAATGACTGAGTAAATTTATAGGTATAGCATTTTTTTTTCTTCTATAACAAGGATTTTTTTATCTGTGCAATCAGGCTTTTACAATCTTATTGAACCCATTGAAGTTCAAAAATATGTCTGAGATATCATTATGTACCTTGCTGTTCCCAGGTTTGTTTGGCATTTGTAACTATGGTGTAGATATCAACGGTTATATTAAGCATCCCGAAAAAGGGATCTGCTTATGGCTTCAAAAACGTTCTTCCACAAAACAGACATGGCCTGGCAAGTGGGATAACATGGTAGGTGTTTTAATCTTATCTGAATATTTTTTTAAATTTTTGTGTGAAAAAATGTTTAACTCTTAGTTTATCAAAAAACCCCACCCTCCTCAACCTCTAGCAAAATTCACCTTAAATTTATATGCAGTTTTGCAGTTGTGTTCCCTGAATTTGTGTGTTTGTTTTTTTACTGAACTAGCTGATACATGGCTAGGCTTGTGTCGTGTTGAAAAAAAAGCCAAGGAAAAAATATTGATAGTTACATAATTTATTATGTATGAGTAATTTTACACATTCAGTTATTCTCACTTGAAAACTATGGACAAATTTTCAAGGAATAATTATTTTTTTTTTTTTTTTACTAAGAAGTCAATATTATAATTAAATGGTGTGAACATGACACAATTTTATTTTAGCATTACTTTGTAATTGAAATGGTCATGTATATGCCAACTTTGATTTCAGGTTGGAGGTGGGTTGTCCACCGGTTTTGGTGTTTTAGAAACTGCATTTAAAGAAGCTGAAGAAGAAGCCTCCGTACCCAAAGAGCTGATGACGAATCTGAAACCTTGTGGTTCTGTTTCTTTTTTCTTTGAAAGCGAACGTGGGCTCTTTCCCAACACAGAGTTTGTATTTGACCTAGAACTGCCCTTGAATTTCGAACCAAGAAATAAAGATGGAGAAGTAGAGACTTTTGAATTATTAACGGTTGATGTAAGTATTGAGCTATCAAGTAATCTTTTGAACTAAATTTATGACTAGCGCATGATTAGCTCTGTGGTAACATACTCGTTTGCCTTGTGATAGGTCCTGGTATTGAAACCCAGAGCTAACATAATATTTTTAAAATCGAACCTGATAGCAGATAACTGTATAAGGATATAAGAGAGGGCTTTCCAGGTCAAATTTACCTCTCATCAAGGGAAATTTCCCTCTATTAAGAGAAACCTGGATATAAGAGAAAATAAATCTGGTTCCTTATGTTATCTTATTTCCAGTATTCCAAATTTGGTTACAGTTGTTTGTTTGGGTTGACCGAGCACCTAAATGGAAAGTAGGTATTGTGTCACTTCTCGCCCATCATAGGAAATGCATACTACGAGATGAGTAAACTACAACATGCTCACCAGTGATATCGTTCTACAGATAGGTGTTTTCACAACCATGTAATTGAATTAACTTCTAAACACGTCATTCATGGAACGTCGAACATACGTTCGATATAATTGAAGAAAAGATAAACACTTGTCTTCACTCGACAGATATTTGAAATATGAACAGTTATAATTATTAAGGAAATAAGTTGCCTTGAAAATGCCTACAGGAGTATGCGAAACATGTCGACTCGGTGAACTTTTATACTTATTTCCTTAATAATTATAACTGTTCATATTTCAAATATCTGTCGAGTGAAGACAAGTGTTTATCTTTTTCTCAATTATGACGTTACTTGACAAAGTATCCTTCCTGCAAAAATATACGTTCGATAGTTTTCGTTCATTTTGTAATGTGAATTGTTATCTTATTCACCGTTTTTAAACAACATTGCAGGATGTACTCAATAGAATACAAACTCCCGACTTCAAAACAACAAGTGCTCCTGTAGTGTTGGACTTTCTCATCCGACATAGTCTCATATCCATGGAAAACGAAAGGCACCTTCCCGAGATCATAGAACTATTACATGTACCCTTGCAGTCGATGTATAAGCCTGAGTACAATACCAGTCTAGAAAATGGAAAATCATAAATACCGAAACGCCTGTTGAAAACATCGCCAATGAATGAACATGACAGAATGTGTTTTAGTGTGGACAATCTCTTCTGGCGTTCAAGCTTATGTATTGTTTTGTTTATTTTACTCCATTTTCCTCGAATTGTTTCTTATCATCAAAGATGTTTTTTATTATTATGAATGATAGTCTGTTGAGATCCATTTCGAGAATTAGCTGAATTTTTTCATCTCATCTTTCCTTGGTTTACTATTCAATATTAGATGCTAATGGTGAATTCTTTCGTCACTGTCAACTGTAATTGATTTTATTTAATGAACATTTATTTAAAGAAAGGTTGTAACAATCGAAGTCCTTGCCCCCTTTTTTTTTTGTTTTTTTTTTTTTTTTTTTCGTTTCGGTTGTGAGGATAGGAAAATCTTCTAAGGACACCTCACTCCCTGGGGTGGGATTTTTACCCACTAAAAACCTATCCTCCGAAGACGTAGGAGTAGTAGTAGATCCCGGAACCGTGTGATACATTACTTCGGGATCCTTTGGGATCTCTACGCTTTGGGCTCCCAGCTATTTTGGGGCCTAAACCTTGCCCTTTTAATTGATTTTTCATTTAACTGAGATGATCATGCAACTTGTTGCGTCGCGGTTCCTTGTGTTGGGTAGGAAAAGTTACATATATGAGTAGTAGTTGAATAGAAAGAGAGTGTTGACTCTTTTATATTGTCTTTCAATTTATTTGCCATTTGGCATATATCTATATTACAAATCTCAAAATGCATTAAGATAATAAATTTGAACTGGAGATCTAATGACGTTTTATTATCTAATCAACAAGTTGCTAGTACATACTATAGAAACATTTGAATTTTTTGTCCAAGGAAGCTGCCCCATGCCCCAATACTTACGGACATACCCAATCCCAAGCAAAAAATCTCTTAAGCTAGGAACTTTCCCAGATAGTAATTTTATTAATTTCATATGCAATGATTGGTAACATCTCACCATACAAACATTCTCAAGACGTTCTTAGCCTCCATTATTTTTCATTAATATGAATGGTTTGACTTGGAATTTCACTGCTTATACCCGTGTCACAGGTACTGCTTGAAATGCTTCTCATTTCCAAAACTGACTGTAGTGCAGTGTGTATCCCTATAACTTCGTTGTCAATCGCTGAGTCCCTAGGTTTAATCGAGTTTGGAATTTTCTGAGTATTTTGAGGACAATTTCTTAGTAGCTACTAGCTTAGATTGAGTAAAGGCTAGTGGTATCAATGTAATAAACAGGCATACATTTATCATATGAATTATGGTTTAGTAACTTAATAATGTTGTGTACATAGTAAATTTGTAACATAATAATAATACATAGGTACTTGTAACACTTTCAGCTAGCCTAGCTCTAATTTACTAGATCGCAGGTTCAATTTTTCCTCATAGCAAATATTACTACCAATTTTCTTTGGCTGACCTCATGATGTCCATGCGTCTTTATGGTAATAAAATGAAAAAGAAAATATTGGCAATTGGTCACTTATTAATGTTTGTACGTAATTAAATGAAAATTGGCCATTTTGTTGTTGAGCTTTGTATCTCGAAAAATAAACAAATGAAAAAACAAGTATATCGTAAACGCTGCTAACCCATACGTATCGAAAAAATATATCGAAGTAAATTGTCTTTTATAGGTAGTTGTCTTACACAAACATATTTTATATTTTGTCGGAATATTTTTTTTTAAATTTTCTTCAACCCTGTAATTTCATCATGATTTGTAAAAGGTGAAGTATTACTTCATATAGGTATATTTATAGTATTTTGTTTAATGGATTTTTTAAAATGTTTTTGTTTATTATTTTAGCTACTGAGTCGGTATCTTTTTTTTTTTACTCAATGTTATTTTGATAAAAATCGGTTAATATTGAGGATATTTTTTTCAACTAGGTTATTATTGTAACAATTAAACTACCGAGGTATATAATATGTACCTATATACCTACTCCCATTAAGTATAATTTGGGACAGCAAAAAAATTTGTTTAACGTTGGCAAATCTACACAAAATAGAGAAATAAAAAATGGAGAACTCTTAATGCCTCAAACCTGTCCCCTAAAATCGGCCATCTTTGCTAGTTTTAACACAGAAAAAAACACTACAATAACTAATTAATATTTCTTTTTACATGCTTTTGAAGGTAATAACGGTATATTGGATAGTTTGTTAGAGGATAGATTCATAACCCATGATATGACGTGTCCATTTCTTATTTCTCCATAAATCTCCACACATTAAAATGCCTGCCTTTTCGCTCAGATCAGAAGAAAAGCTTGTTTGGCAAGAGTAAATGTGTCCCAATTTATACTGCACTGCCAGCAGTAAGTAGAACTTTACTTGTAGGTATGCCATAGTATTAATAATTTTACTGGCAAATTACTTATATTAATAAATTACTTTCAATAAATTGATTTTGTTCCTTCGATATGAGAAACCTCTCTCTAGTCTGGAAAGGGGAGTTGTTAAATGACTTGTTTCCTTTTCTCTCTATTTATCTTATTTATTTACAACCAATTTGTCTCGTGTTTTTTTTTTTTTTGTCTTATCTTTTTAAAAAACCTGTTCCTACCGGGTATGTTAATAATACTCTTTATTGTAAGGTAACCCCACCAGGCGAGGTTCATACTCGAAACATTTTCTACCACCTAATGACATAAAAAAATATTTTTTTTACAAAAACAAACACTATACTTCCGATTTCTAATATTAGAAATTTCTCGGAAGTAATATTCTCAAATAAACGAGGAAAAAAACAAGCATGGGGTGGGATCTGATCCATAAATTACATTTTTGTAATACTTCTGTGGGGCTAAGTCTTCATTTTCGTACTGTCTTAGATGGGGTAAACCGATGATAAGCAATGACTAAGTTGTCGATTTTGTATTTTTTCCGTCTGAGACCAAGGGCGAAATTAAAAGACGGAAAAAAGACAAAATCGATAACTTAAGTCATTGCTAAGCATCGGTTTACCCCATCTAAGACAGTACGAAAATCAAGACTTAGCGACACAGAGGTATTACAAAAACGTCTATTAATTCCGTCCTAGTCTCAGACGGAAAAAATACCTTAGTAAAAAATTAACCTACCTCGGATTGTACCTCAGGTACTTTTTTTCCATGGCGATGCCCAAAAGTATAATTTAGGACAGCAAAAAATACGCTTTGTTTAACGTTGGCAAATCTACATAAAAAAGAGAAATAAAAAACCTATAGTCAACTTGGGCCTCAAATTTCGTTCAAATAATGCACTCTCTGAATGCATTATTCATACGAAATTTGACGGTTGAAAGGGAAATTTGGGTATTTTGAGAGTGCTTGGAATGAGGCTCACCTTTTATTCAGTATTTGTATCGTATTCTATTTATTGGTAACGGGACTCCTATCTACAAATTTAATGTTGACTTCCTCCTTGTAAGGAGGCATTTTGATGAAAAATTTACGTATGGTAAAAAAAACCAATAGCATTAATTTTCTTGTTAACTCGACACATAAAATTGAAAATTATTATTTCATCCTCCTTTGCACAAGATGGCAGGGCCTCCATTACGCATGCACAATGCACATGATCCCTCTGAATGGTGCTTGTAGACTATAAACAGGGAGTAGACCAGCATTGGCTTGGTTCTGGGCGCCCTTGTCAATTATTAGCCTCCTTGTAAAGACAGTGGTAGTAGTGCTGAGTCATTCCTTCACTGTCTGGCTACCATCGTTCACGATGACGCCACCCTATGATGATGATGGTGATAGTGATCCTATGGATTGAAAAGGTTAACTAGATAACAATGGGAGAAAATGAAAAAGTAATAATCATTCTCTTCATAAATTGTATAATATCTTTTATTCTCAACACATAACGAACTGATCTAATTACAATACAATACTTAATATAATAATAATAATAATGTTTTTCTTTGTGTTATTATGTCACAATTTTAGTTGGTAGCGCAGAATCTTAGGACTTTACCACTTTAATGTACAATATCTTGTATTATTTTTTTTGCCTATGATTCTGCCACTGGTCGCTGCTTCACATCAAAACAGCTTCTCATTTTTCCTCACGAGGTATGAGTGGACCCCGAACATCCAAGTACAGAGCAGAAAAAATCCTACCCTGCTGGGAATCGAACCCAGGTCACCATGCGTGCAATGTCAAGCGCGCTAACTCACTCTGCCACGGTGACTACTACCAATATAATACAATACTTCGTTCAATGAAAGCGTCCCTTTATAATCAGTGTCTTAAAACAAAATTAAGAGAAAAATGAATTACTAAGTTCGAGTCCAGTTCTTATACATTTTCCCTTAAAACAATACCTAAGTAAAATTAAGCACAAATGTCTATTAATTAGCTCTGTCCCGGTAGCTCAGTGGTAAAGGCGGCGCTCTGTGAATCCAGAGGTCGTGGGTTCGAAACCCAGCCGGGACATGACAAGAGTTCCCCCATTTGGGTTTTTTACCACATAATAATACGTTTTGAGCTTACTGCTGGAATAATGGGACTTATTAGTCGTAATCGGGCAGTATAAATAAGGCGATATTATTCATTTCACTCATATACCTTTTACCACTCACTCCTGCAAATACAACTTATAAATGATTTTAAGGGAGCACCTCTGATGAACGAAAATTACATGTTACTTAAGGTCGACCAGAGAAACCGACCTCCGTGGCTCAGTGGTTAAGAGCATTGGTTGCTGATCCGGAGTTTGCGGATTCGAATCCCGGCCGGAGCAAAAAGTTCTGACCTAGTTTTTCCGTTTCTGGAATCGCATGGATGTGAAGGTAAAGTAAGCTGAAGTAATGCGCAAACGGTTCCGGGGGACATCTACCTTTCTTTTTTTTAAAAAAAAAAAGAAGAGAAAAGTGCTTTCAAAATTATTTTGGTCGGGTCACAAAATGTGAAGTTAAATTCAACATTTCCTGTTCATATTTTACATTGTCAACTCATATATGTACAATTGTACATTAGGGTGGGCCGAAAAAAAAAAATCTCAAAAATTGGACACAGCTGAGTCAAAAGTGGTTGTCAAACGAGCTGAAAATAATAGCTGTGAAGTTTCAGATCGAAATTTCATCATCTTGAGGTTCCACACTCCATTTGAAAATTTTACCCTCGAAAACCTTGAAAAATCTCTATTTGACCAAATTTATTTTAGTTTTAGTTCATTTTTTGCTTTCAATAAACCAATAATAAGTGATCATGGGATTGCGTCAAATAAATAGTCCACAGAAATTAACAAATGAAAAGTTAAATAATTTTTAATAATTGCTGCCTACCAGAATATGCACAAAACCTGTTAAAAAAATACAATCACCGCAACACTACAACACGGGGATGGTTTTTAATGTTTTCTTTGACGTAAAGAAGTTCTTTCGTGGTAGTTAAAGCACTTACAAACTGCAATGTCAAACAGAGTAGTTCTAGCATGCGCCAAGAATAATTCCCTTTTCCTTTCATAACATGCAGGAACTCTTTCCATGTCTTTGTATTTGTCATTGTAGGCTCTAATCAACCGAATAAGTTCTTTGTGGCTCACTACTGCGATGGAAGCTGCCTTCTAAATTTTCTCCAAGTCTTCAGACACAGTTTGACTTATGTCTTTCACCGACGGGTCTTTGGCATTCCCTTTCCATCGCAGATCCTCTCTAACCCACAAAAAGTGGGTGATGAAGCACTCTTCAAAACATTACCTTTAAATAAATTTCGCCCACACGTTCCAAAGATGGGGCAGGCGGCAGAATTACTGCGGGTAATTTTCTTAGGCATTATGACCCACCGAAAATCGAAGGCTCCCCACATTAATCACTACTACACCATATTACACTGATACCAACCAGACCACTACACTGATTATTAATGGGTACGACAAACAACAAGCAAGTTTGCTCTTCACATTCAACTTGAAACCCAGTAATTCACAAGGATACCAAACGAGATGCGAAAATGGGATTCACAGTGAAATACCATGAATCACAGGGTTCAATCGTCAAAATGGCCGAACGCCCTGGGTCAAAAACATTCCCTTGTCACACAAAAATGTTTCAATGTCCTTTAAAAAAATTCTCACGATAAACATATTAAATTATAACATTTTTTCAATAAAAAATTATGAGAGATTGACATTTTTCAGGGAAATTTCCTTTAATACCAAAAAAATTGAGTGTGGAACCTCAAGATGTTGGAACTATGACCTGTAACTACACCAATTTAAGTGCTTGCCTATTTGGCAACTATTCCTCACTCAGCCTACCTCAATTGCTTAAAAAAAATTTTTTTTGCCCAGTTTCGGCCCACCCTATTGTACATATGCTCAACATGTTTACCTTTCCTGTGCAATTTTTACAATTCATAGGTATAACATAAACATAAAGAAAAAAGACATCGAAAAAAATTATACCTAACTGTTAAGTTATATTTTTTGTGTTCATAACAATTATTTTCATATCACAATTACTCACACTAGCTTTACTAAATGTTTGCCCAACTTGGCACTCGAACCACCGACCTCCAGATTTCGAGACCACCGCCTTATCGATCGAGCTACCAAGGTCGAGCTTTGAAAGATACTTTCCAAATAAGTGACAAACATCAATTTAATGTGGCTATAGTATGAAGAAAAAAAAGGAGAGGAACAAACAATGACCATTTTTTTTTTTTTTTAATTAGGGTATAACGTCCCTTTCAACTGCATAGTCATGTCACGACGGGGGTGTTACCCTCCATTCGCAGGAAACTCAAAAACCTACTACCCACATTAACCTCACCCAGCCTGGGTTAGGCCGGAAAGCCAGCATCACAAAGTCTTCACCTCGCTGGACGTTCCTTAACTTCGGTGATCCTACGAGAACCGCATTCAACGCGCCATCGACGATGGACTGAACATTTTAGTTTGGTGATATGCTGGTCAGATCAACAACTCACATAATAATAATAATACTCATTGGTGGAAGGTATTTTTTGGGCCAAAAATAAGTCCATACAGCGACTTTTCATTAAGGAATTTTTGGGTGAAAGGTAACCGCTAGGGGAGGTTAATGCTTTAAAGCATTTTCTACGACATAAGTTTGGCTGTATGGAATGGCCTTTCCTACCAATGCCAGAACAAAACAAAAAAATACCACATAGGTAAGTTTCAGAATTTTATTATTATGTGGTCACATAAATTAATGTGGGAAAAATCCAAATCATTCAGTTGGATCTGACGCACGTATCCATGAGCTCTATTACACGTCTAGCGCCTTTACCACAGCGACTACCAATGTATTTAAATATTTATTGATGAGCTCATTATGAGATGATCGATGAGCTCATTATGAGAGCAGTTTACCAATAAATATATTGATTTTCTCTCCATATTATTTCAAGGCCCCACAGCTAGATGATAATTATGATTGAGATGTGTAATATTATTACAAGGCCCCACAGCTAGATGATGATTGAGATGTGTAATATTATTTCAAGGCCCCACAGCTAGATGATATCATTGAGATGTGTAATATTATTTCAAGGCCCCACAGCTAGATGATATGATTGAGATGTGTAATATTATTACAAGGTCCCACAGCTAGATGATGATTGAGATGTGTAATATTATTACAAGGTCCCACAGCTAGATGATGATTGAGATGTGTAATATTATTACAAGGTCTCACAGCTAGATGATGATTGAGATGTGTAATATTATTACAAGGTTCCACAGCTAGATGATTATCATTGAAATGTGCAATATTATTACAAGGCCCCACAGCTAGATGATATCATTGAGATGTGCAATATTATTACAAGGTTCCACAGCTATATGATTATGATTGAGATGTGTAATATTATTACAAGGTTCCACTGCTAGATGATATCATTAAGATGTGTAATATTATTACAAGGTTCCACTGCTAGATGATGATGATTGAGGTGTGTAATATTATTACAAGGTCCCACAGCTAGATGATGATTGAGATGTGTAATATTATTACAAGGTCTCACAGCTAGATGATGATTGAGATGTGTAATATTATTACAAGGTCCCACAGCTAGATGATGATTGAGATGTGTAATATTATTACAAGGTTCCACTGCAAGATGATATGATTGAGATGTGTAATATTATTACAAGGTTCCACTGCTCGAAGATTGAGATATCAGGCTCTCCACACACTGAGGACAAGCAGCTTGAATCGTGCCGCCCCATCTTGACCCGGACTCCTGCTCGTAGATTTGCTTGTACGTTTCTGCCGTGTGAATGCGGCCCTTGTCTTCCATAACCGAGGCGAAGTGGTCAACATCTGTCAGGTAGGCGAGCTCACTCGTGTAGTGGTGGCCACAACTGAACACCACTAACTTCTCCGCGTCGGCGATGAGGCTTGGGTTATCTTTACTAGTTGGTGACTTGCCCTGAAAAACAACCAATGAATAAAAACATGGTTTAAAACACCATTTACTGGGCGACAACCCAACACACTTCCAGCATTCCTTTGCTGAACTGCAAAGCTCACAAAATTTATTTTTATGTTTTTTTACATGTGTTAATCACTTTCGTGATGTCACATCTACTCAAACTCGCTTTACTAATCTTTTGCCGAAACCGGGACTTGAACCACCGACCTCCAGGTAACAAGTCCGCCGCCTTATCGATCAAGCTACTGAGGTCGGTTCACTAAATCTATTATGTTTGTAAATACACCAGCTAAAACCCGGCACTTTGCCGCCGTTAAGATTCTTGCCTGTGGCTAGCGTTCTATTTGGATTTTTTAAAATCCATTCTTATTACGCACTGAAATACAAAAAGGGACTTTATGCCCAACTAGGAGTCATTTGGTCCAGTCGTTTCGGAGTTCTGTTGATTATGCAAATGAGGGTGGGGTGGAAGAGAATGCCGCAGGCATCATTAGCACCACTCTTGATCAAGTTTTTTTCTTAATTATTAAATTAATTTCTATATGTTTTATTCACGTCAAGACTATATAGGCCGGTTGGCTGGCGCTAATTGACGAGCGCTCGCCTCCCGGCGAGCTTGATACAGACGAGGCTGGTATGAGATTAGAGTTTTTTTTATTCGCATGAAAAATTTTATTCAATGAAATAGGTATGCATTTCGAATAAAAAAAGCCTTACCTGACAGAACTGAAGACTGATGAACTGGCTGGGCAGAGTAGTGGCTTCCAGTAGATCCAGAGTATTGTCCAGTGTTTCCTTAGAGTTGTTGGACTGAGGGTACAGGTGAGAGCCGGGGTGATGTTGACTAACATTTCAATGAACTCGGGGTAATTCCTATCTGTGGGAAATAAATAACCATAATATTGCCTTATTTATACTGCCCGATTAGGACTAAGGAGCCACATTATTACAGCAGTAAGAACGAGATGCATTATTATTTGGTCAAAATCCCGAATGAGAGCATGATAACTTGTAATGTTCTAATTGGGTTCCGAACCAACGCCTGGACCACTGATCAAAAAAATCTCAATTTTTTTTTTTAACTTTACTGGCCGCTGTTTCAACAGTTTCTTCCCCGTGGTTGGCTTCCCCGTCCGTTTCTTCCCTAAGAAATAATGGAGTAAGAATAATTGTAAAAAATAAAACAAAGTAACTCTTGTTTAAAAATATTCTCTTCAATATTGTAAATATAAGTTACCTTTATTTGATAACTTCTCCACTACAGTGTTGCACAGTTTACAGCTGAATTTAGTGGAAAATTTTCCAATCATTTCATTTCCACAGAGCAGGTCCTTTTTATCTTTCAGCTCGTAGTTGCTGTAACAGTTCAGACAAGAAACAATTTAAATAAATACGAAACTCTTTTACTATACACTCAGGGCGGAATCAAAAGACGTTTTCGTAGACTAAATTCTAGATTTGCGTATTGATTTGAATGGGGAAATTAATACTTAAGTCCGAACTTGTGATATCGATTTTTTCTATTTCGCCCTTAGATTTGCCAGAGCAGAATTTTGACCGTGGACTTGGTGTTAATTTAGAGATATTGAAAATAACGCCGAAAATCATGAGAATGGAACTCCTCTAAATAAAGTATGTATCCCTATTCAATAACCCACATCCAAAATAAATTACAAATCAAGTCTTCGTCTGACGCGAAGGGCGGAAATGGAAAGCGCTATTTCGACTTTTGGAACAATATTTTTGACGAACTTTTAAGAAGCTGTATCTCAAGAACGGTTTTATGAATATAATTTTTTTTATCGAAGTTTTAGAAAATTTAGTGGCCTTTTATTCTGAATGGCTACTATTGTTCTCGATGACGCAACACTATGATGATATGATGATTTATTCTTAAATTTATTTATTTATTTTATCTATTTATTTATAAACATTTGGATCAAGCTTTATTTACATCTTTTATACAGGGTGTCCCGTATACAGATGCAAATATTTTGAGGGTAGGTTCAGCCCACCGTGGACTATCATATGAGCGAAACTTGCAGTGGGGCATTTTCCTTCGTTAAGGAGTTATGGCCAAATCCCTGTTTTTCCCACAGGTCTAGAGGTCACTTGGATCGATGCACGTTTTTAAAGAAATGATAGCCAGTAAGTAATTTTTGACTTCATGTATGGATAGTCATGCATATTTCCCTTCGAATGCAGTTGGTTGCATAAAAAAATATTGAAAGACCAGAGAGATATTTAATCATAAGTTCAATACTTTTCTAAAATTTGATTTTTCCCTTTTTTCCCTTTCGTGAATTTAAAGTACTTCTACAATTGCAATTCTGCGTATCACTAGTTAAAAAAATACCCTATTATGTTTAGTTTTAGAAAAAAGAAAGCTCATTTATATTACTTTAAAAATCATGGAACGCAGTACACACACAGCTCAAAAAACACTTCTGAATCATGATGGAAAATTCAAAGTTGGCTGAATTTTAACAGAATTGGCGCGTAATTTGAGGTATAATTACACTGCTCTGGGATGTTTAACAGAGGGAAATTGATCATTCACAGTGGTCGGTTGGTGTGAACTTTTATGTGAATGGGGTTACGGGGTCACAGGGTTATCATGAGGAAAAATGAGAGAGACTGCAACGAAAGCAGCAACCAGTGGTGTAATTATGGACAAAGAATACACATGGAGAAAGACTCTGCGCTAACAACAAAAATTGTCATTTTATTTTTAGAAGTAAAATTAAAAATATCATTTTTGTGTTTATCACAATCATGATATCAAAAACATAACAAATAGTGCCGAAAATTAACCTTGGGTAAAACTCGAACATCCAACCTCAAGGTTACTATTATTATTAATACTTTATTGATAAACTACAAACATGATACATTTTGCAACACAGGACATGAAATGAAAAGAACCCAAAAGAATATGTAGCAAACCCAGGGCGAGGTTAAAGCTTGTGGCTTTCTCTTCCACCGAACAAATTGATCGCCTTGTTATTTTATCTATTAGATTTGATTGATATGGTTGGTTAATAGAACTATTTGTACTCAGAAAATTTTCATTTATAACTTGCAGTTGGCACAAAAATGGTCACACAGACCGCTCCAGGCATCGAGTGTTCTTCAAAATGCAATAGCGCCCAGATTCAAAATTTGATAGATGTGTTTCTCTCCTTCTGGTGCCGTTTATTAAGGCGTATCTCATTCGTTCCTTCACGCGTCTGAAAGAACTTTATATTTATTGAAACAAAATAGCAAAGGGGTTTTTTTACCTAGTGATACGCAGAATTGCAATTGTAGAAGTACTCTAAATTCACGAAAGGGAAAAATCGAATTTTAGAAAAATATTGAACTTATGATTAAATATCTCTCTGGTCTTTTAATATTTTTCTATGCAACCAACTGCATTTCAAGGGAATTATACATGACTATCCATACATGAAGTCAAAAATTACTTACTGGCTATAATTTCTTTAAAAACGTGCATCGATCCAAGTAACCTCTAGATCTGTGGGAAAAACAGGAATTTGGCCATAACTCTTTAACGAAGCAAAATGCCCCACTGCAAGTTTCGCTCATATGATAGTCCACGGTGGGCTGAACCTACCCTCAAAATATTTGCATCTGTATACGGGACACCCTGTATACAATGAACATAGTAACAAGTTAGAAATAAATATAAACAAAGCCTGATCAAGGGTGGTGATAATGCCTTCGGCATTCTCTTCCAATCTAAGTTAATCTCTATGTTTATGTTAATCTTAAGAAGTTATTAACACAACTGGGTGTGATTATTGAAGAAGAAAAAAATTGAATGTCTAACATCTATTTTTATTTATTTTTTGTCTCTATCTGGGGTGCTGCAGCTTCTAAACACCGACCACGCCTGATCTGTAGAATGTCTCGTGAAGGAGCTCTAAAACAGGAATCTAAAACTAAACGGAGCTCGAAACGGTTGGTTTACTTACCTCAGCAACAATAAACTCAAGGGATAGGCGAATATGTCCCAATGTTTCAGGAGAAGTTTTTCAAGCTTTGCAGTTGGAAGATCTTGGGACAGCCAGAATGATAGACCCTGAAAACAAGACATTCATACACGGATTTTATAGACTTTTAAGCTAGTACAATATTTTTTTTATTTTTTAAAAAAGATGAGTCTTTCACAGCCTTTTTTGTTTCGTAGCCATGAAACAGGAGCTACTGTAGACGCTTGTGGTCTGTGTTGTAGCCTGCCCATCCCGTAGTATGTCTCCCCTCTGATGGGCGAGAAGTGACACAATACTTCCCATTTAGGTGCTGGGTCAACACGAGCGCACCGGAAGGTATACCTTACAAACAACTGTAACCAAATTTTGAATACAGATTTTTGTCGGCGCGAGGGTTCGAACCCGGGACCTTCCGCATGGCAAGCGAGTGCTTAACCACTGAGCTATTCGTGCGCTCTTATTTAATTTATTTAATATAACCTAGATATTTAATTTGAAAGCATTCTTTGTTGTTGTTGCATAATAAGAAGTTTTTATAAAACAAAACATTTCATCGAAAACTCCAGTTTTTGAAATTGCTCCCAAAAATGAAGCTGCGTTTCCTCTCTGGATTGCTAAACCAATCCTCTGCATCAAGAAGAAACTTGAGCTGGGATCTCCAGAGATTTGAGGATTATGAATAAAAGTGCTTTCTCTCTGGTGTATATAACTAAAAAGTTGAAAAACACCACTTTAATATAATAGAAAATAGATAGATAGAGCTTTCAGGAACAATTGCCAGGACGATTTTACTGGGCGTTCAAAGTCTTCGATTCCCATACCAGTCTTTCCACCACCATGACGTTTCACATGGACGCGGAAAGTAAAGTAAGTTAGTAATTTTTTGTTCATAAACTTTTATGTTAGTACCTTAGTTCTGTCCCGGTAGCTCAGTGGTAAAGGCGACACTCTGTGAATCCAAAGATTCCAGAGGTCGTGGGTTCGAAACCCAGCCGGGACATGACAAGTTATCCTCCCATTTGGGATTTTTACCACATAATAATATGTCTTGGGCTTACTGCTGGAATAATGGGACTTTAATAGTCTTAATCGGGCAGTATAAATAAGGCGATATTATTATTAGTTAGTTAGAAGCTTTTATCATTAGCTTAGGAAAAGAACCTTTGTAAAAATCCAAAATTGTTAATAAAAAAAATGTTATATAAAAAATAAATACCTCGTGCAGAAGTAAATAGAGTGCTTTGCTGTCGTTGGCGCCGTCCAGCAGACAGATATAGAACTCGAATATATCCACCACTGAGTTCACCAGCTGTTTGTTGTCTCCTTCGGCCACGAAGTCACTGCTCCAGGCATTGTGGTCCTGACAGCCCGATATGTCTTGTTTCAGAGCGGTGAGAATGTATTCGGACGAATGTTTGTTGTTGGTGGACTCCAGCTCCGAGATGCACTCAGAAATGGAACCCTCGAGTTCTTTGTTGAAACTGTGGTGGTCCTCGGTAATGATATTTTCCTAGAGAAAAAAAGAGGATCAAATCAGTAGAGCTGCTGTATTTTAGTTCATTATTTGTAAAAAAATTACAATAAATAAAGAGGTGCTATATTAAACTATTAGCGTAATGGGACTTCTTCTCTAGAGCCGACAGTCTAAATAAAACACTACTATATTATTATTTCGTTACGATCACGAAAAAAAATCGTTTTCTGATGAAGTTTCATGAATTATTGCATACTGCATTGAGAATTCTATATCTACAATTCAATTTTATTTTATTGTAATATGATTTTACAAAGGTGAATTCTATATCTACTAAGATTGAAACTTTCCCGATAGACTTACCTATGGTTACATACCGAACAAGGTCATATACTCAACTAAAAGAGGAAAAATTCGTGCAATGGGTGGGATTTGAAACAACGGAATCCTACGCTACCTGGATTACCAGACTAGCGCTTTAACTACTCGACTACCAATGCACGGTAAATACTCATAAATAATCAAAATCAAAAGCTTTCGACCCTATATTATAACAAATTTTGTACTTCCTGGGGATTTTTAATGGAGAAATGTAAAATAAAATATTACTTCCGAGAATTTTCTAATATTAGAAATCGGCTCTGATTTCAATTTTTTTTTCTTCATATTTCTGGACGTTTCATAACCTCCTGAGCAACTTTATTATTTTTTTTCCTTACATCAATTTCGTTCATACTGGCATCTTCCGTGGCACTCAACAGATCGTTGGAACTCTTGTTGTTCAGGCAGTCGTTGTACAGAGGCTTGGTGTCGGCTGACGGGGTGGACGACTGGGGTTTCGTGACGTCATCGTTCAGGCTGGATAGCGTCGTGGTGTCTGGAGAATCCAGCAGGTCGTCACTTTCCTCGGAACCTCCGTCCTGCGAGGTCATGGACAGCTCCTCTGTTCCTCCTGAGATATTGGAATCAATAAAACAGATTGATGATTTTTTTTTTTTTTAAACGTATATGGGAGATCAAGTAGCATTATTTTTACTTTTTTTTACACTATAAATTTTACCTTTCCTAACTACAAAAAAATACACATATTATGGGAGATCAAGTAGTAATATTTTTACTTTTTTTTACACTATAAATTTTACCTTTGCTAACTACAAAAAATTACCATGTTTCCAAATCTTTTGTAATGTTAATTTTGAAATTAGCCAGATTGTTCGAATGTTCGACCTTTTTTTCAGACTTTTCACGTTTTTTAAAATTTTAACAGAGACCTACAAAAAAATAAAATTATTGAATGAATACAATAGTTTGAACTTGGTCAAATTTTACTTAAACTAGACCACAGTTTGAACTTGGTCAAATTTTACTTAAACTAGACCAAAGTTTGAACTTGGTCAAATTTTACTTAAACTAGACCAAAAATTGAACTTGGTCAAATTCTACTTAAACTAGACCAAAGATTGAACTTGTGTTATACTGTTTTTTCATATTTGTGTATTAATTACTTTTTACTACTTGTGATATTACTTTTTAACATTATTTTATTTTAATCTTTGTATTTATTGACATTTTTACTGTTGACATTGTAAATAGGGAGTATATTTACGGGAATAGCCTCCCGAATACCGGGTATTATTATAACAATAATAATAACACTCTTTAGTGGAAGGTAACCACCAGGTGAGGTTAATGCTCAAAGCATTTTCTACCACCTAGCCCTCAGAGTCTTATTATTATGTGGTCACAAACTCAAATTACTGAGGAAAGATCCATGCACTGGTTGGGATTCGAACCAACGGATTATTATTATTATTATTAGTTATTTTTTTATATATTTTTAACAAATTATTATTATTAGTTGAATTCTATTTTAACCAGACTAAAGATTGAAATATAGTATTCTAGAGCCTACACTATCTTACATCGAGGTCGCTTGATATTTTCGTTTGTTTACCTTGCAATGAGAACATGTGGATATCAGAGATACTATCACAGGAAGATTGTATTTGTGCGGAATTTTCTACATCTACAGAACTCGAAACATCGGACTGATGTATCTGAATTCGCACGTCTATCTCTGCTTCGATCGGGGAGCACTTGAGATTATTGTTCACAGTGTCATGAAGTACCTCGCCCATCATCTTCTGGCATTGCACACTAGAGTGAGCCACCTGAGGAGAAATATTAGTTCAGATTCAGTCACAATCCACAAAAATACACTTAAATTTTTTTATGAAAACTAGACAAAATTAACAGGTCTGGTGTTCAGAAGAGCATCCAGTCGTAAAAATGTGGGAGTAGGAAGAGATTGAACTTCGCAATGATACTCTACAATTAACTCGATGAAAAACCAAGTTTATTTTTATAACAAATTTCAACACAGTTCAATATGTATGAATGTGTAGAGTTGCCAGCATGTGTAGAGTTGTAGACAGTACCTTAAAAAAAAAAAGAATTTTAATTGTCTATAAATAATTTTAAAGAGATTGACTAATACCGACCCCAAGTTTACTAGTGCCCCGTTTCAGATTAACTCTCTCTCAAAATCCCCGAATCTCCGTTTTAACAGTCACACAACGCACTCTGATTGGTTATTGCGTTCAAATTAATCAATCAGAGTGCCTTGTGTGATAGTTGAAAGGGAGATTATGAGAGAGGATAATGTTTCTGGAACAGGCTACAGCTAGATACACTCCTTGGCAATTATTGTGTTTGAAAAGCAACAGTACTTACCTGATGTTTTGAACTATGGAGATCTAAGTTTGAATGTTTTAGGAACGCGTACAACTGATTCTTGAGGGCAATGTCGTAGTGTTTTTCCAACATTTCCAGTTTCGCTACTGCCTGGAAGTTGTTCAGTTTTGTTGCCTGTGAAGAGAGAGTTTCTTTTTTTATTATTGTCATCATCATTATTATTATTATTGTTGTAAAAAAAATACATGGCAATAAAATGGCCTTTATAGTTTATAATTCAATTGACCCAAATTTTTCCGATTAACATAATTACAATATTTCATTAATAGCCACAAGCATTAGAGTTTTTTCAAACATTTATTATTTGCTTAGTTTTTTTTTAACTGGTCTTACTATTGTAAAACCATTGTATGGAAAGAAAAAAAACTACCTGTAAATAACGACGAGCAAAAACTAGATAATGATTTGTTTAGTCTTAGGAGACGATCACATTGGGGGACGTGAAACCAGCCTTGTCAGGCCACAAGACAATAACACAAGTCATTGGTGCCTTTAACAGGGTTGACGTTAGGAAGGGCAGTCAGCCGTAAAATATGGAAGTAGGAGTGCCAGAACTAACCAACCTCAACCTCGACCGCAAGTAGGGTTGGGAAAAGACAAAGTGAGAGGAGAAGAAAAAGAAGATCAGTGGACCTAGGATATACATTATAAAATATTTTTTTATTATATAAAACAGTATAAGAACACATCATTGAAGTAAAAAAAAATCCTCCATGTTGGAGAAAAAGGGCAGTGTGCCCATTAGTTGTGCACACAGGCAGCACTAGTTTTTTGTATGGCAATTGATATTCTTTGTGATAGGAAAAGTTGTCGCCCGACACTGATGTAAGGAGGTTTCCCAGGTTTTCGATGGAGTACCGCTTGTGATAGTGGCTTTTCAAGGTTGTCGAGTAAGAATACTTCTTAGAGACACAAACTTACACATGATTTTACGGTGCTTGTTTCATAAAAGTTGTGAAATACTTCTAAGGCATAATGAAGTGCGTTACTTTGAAACGCTTTGGGCGAATCAAGAAGAGGTAGCCGTTTTAGTGTATGCTGTAGAACCGGTTTTGAATCTGGTGAGAAGTAGATGGGTAACTTGAGAACAATCTGAAATGACAACGAAAGAAGAAATGAAACATGGGTTTTGGCTTCAAATGTGACTTACAGTTTGATGGGCTGTGATATTGTAAACAGAAAACCCCTAAGAGGACATAGTCAGTCAGACAAGCACAGATTTGAGTTTTATATAAAGAGATATGAGATGAAAGGCAACAAACTTACAGGGTCTGAAAAATGGCCATCGGACAGCTCTACAGTTGAGTAGGAAAAGCGAATAGTAGGTAGGGTTGGGATTTCCCAGGGAACGTCTGCCATGTTGATCGTGCCATGAGGTAACCTGATGACTCGTTTTGAGGTTTTGAAAGTGACCAGTCGCCCTTCCAGAGTAGCTTTCGACGTCAGATCTTCCACGGGCAACTTTCCAAGCTATAGAAAAGAAGAATAAAAATATCGATTGAAAATCTATTTAGACCGAAGGCTCTCTCATAAAGATGAGATGACTTCTTTTATTATGGGCATTTATGATGAAATAAACACTTATGGTCGGTCCCTGCTGATGTAAATCAGTATATAGCAGCAAGGACCTAGCGCCACACCTCGACCTGGCCATTAGATATTGCGTAAAATGAGCTTTGATTACGACGGCTTGCGTAAAATTGAAAGATGCCCCCCATTCTCTATACATTCCAGATATGTTGGCCGGGAATGCCAGCACCACAAAGTCTTCGCCTCGCTAAACGTTGCTTCGGTAAACCGATGCATTCAACGCGCCATTGGCTATTGCCGTCTTTAGACTGTGGAAGATAAACTCACCTGTCCTTGAGCATTGGTTCCCCACGCCCACACCTTGCCATTCTCATCCATAGCCAAGCTGAAGTCTCCTCCACACGAGATGTGCTTGATAGAAGTTGATAGACCTGATCTGTCATCACTTGACGATTCCATGGAAGTCATAACTATGTTAATTGATATGGCAGTGGGGGTGTGGACTTCCTTCCTACTACCATTGCCTAGTTGTCCATCTAAATTACGTCCCCAGGTATACACTTTTCCTTCTCTACTGAGTAACATGGAGTGATGACAGCCACAACATATTTGAAGAATAGGGGACTTTACATGAGAAGTATCTACGAGTGTAGGACTCATATGTGCCATGCCATCATCTGCACCACATAGGAAACTCTGCATAAATGAAGCATATTCTGCAGTTTCGTTCTTCTCACTGCCACTGCTGGGACTAGAGCCCACATGCGACTTGCTTTCACTACTAGAGGAACTAGAGGAAGTAATGTCAGTGCTAAACTCTGTTGGTGTATTTTTCACTTGATTAGAGTAACACATCATGCGTGCGCGCTTCTGAGCTTGAGATTGACTTCGCAAGACTTGTGGACTAGATCCCCAGGTATACAGCCGATTCGATGTGCCCAAGGCAAGATTGTGGAAGTATCCTGTCGCTATCATGGAGATGGGTTCTGGTAGACCGTATAGTTCGATTGGAACTTTGTGCTTATGGTTGGAACCTGTACCCAACTGTCCGAATATACCAGAACCAAACGCCCACACACGACCCGTCTGTGTGAGTACAAGCGTATGCGCGTGGCCTCCCTGCGCAGATATGAGAACCTCGTGTTCCAGAGCCTTGACTAGTTTGGGTTCTGGAACATCTTCCACTGTGTTTAGACCCAGCTGTCCATGGACTCCCCATCCCCACGAGTACAACTTGCCTTGACTAGTGATGGCTAGAGAATGGTATTGGCCTGCTGATATAGAGACAACTCTTACGTTAGCAAGAGCAGGAATAATACGAGGATGAGGACTTTGGTCAATGAGTCCTATACCAAGCTGACCATACACAGATGAGCCCCAGGCATACACACCGGATGATGTCAAAACCAATGTATGTAGTCGTCCACATGCCACACTGGACACATCTATCTTGTTATTCCTGAACCACACGACTGGTTCTGGCTCTGAGATCTGAGACATGGTGGGTCCATTACCCAAGACACCATGTGAAGAGCTGCCCCACGTATGAACTCTTCTGTTTCTCACCAGGGCTACATGACTGAAACCACCACTCAGGGGAACGTGTGGCAAGTCTACGAGAGGTTCTGAAAAATCTTCAGCTTCGCAAGGTACCTGAGTTACAATATAGTTCATAAGGTTGGCAGTGTAACACGTTTGACTAGCTGTTAACTGTAAGAGTAGACAGAGAAATGTAGTGATCCACTGTCTCAGAGGCAGCTCTTCGGCTACCTCATCTGAAGGTTCTGTCAAAGTTTTCTTCAGGAATGGTTTCAGGATAGGATGAGTGGGGTCATAGAGGTTGCATAGCTTGAGTAGAGTTTTCTCGCTTAGTGATTCTCGCTGCATATCAATGAAATTCAATACAACAGACGATACCTTACTCGTTGAATGAATTGATTCTTGTAGACATTGCTCACTCATCAAATCCCAGAAACCATCGATGAAATGAATAGGACAACCGGTATTGTACTGCATTTGATAGTTGATTAGTTTAGCAAGAACTGTAGCAACTTCTTGTATAAGACCACGGTACTTGGCTAAAAACTGTAACATAATACAGAATCTACTCTGTGCTGCAACGTTCACGGCTAGGTTCTCATCATAAGAATGATTTTGTCTGAGAAATGAGAAAAATTGAGCTTTTAGTCTATTTTTAGAACTCGATTCTGAGCGTTGTAGCTGTTCGGTGTAGCTCATCACACAGAGATTAGACAAGTGAACTTTCTCCGTGAGAGATAGGTTAGACACTTGATTATTTTGATGTAGTAGTGAGGTAATATACGTCAACAATCTATCTGTGAAACCGGCTTCAGCGAGTTTGAGAACACTTTTCAGTGGTTGACACTTGGATAGTTTGTACAAGGTGACGGCGTTCTCTAGGTTTCCAAATTCTAACTGTTTCTCAGCAACCGTCTCCAGAATCATTTGCAAGTCTAAACCGAATATTTTCGCTAATATTTCGGACTTCTCCAAGTTTTTCTGTTCGCGAATATATTCGAATACAAGAGCGCCTGGCGTGTCACGAGGCCGTAATTGATAAACTGATTTGTTGGTAACTATGACACAAGTATCCCGACAAATCCTACTGCTCATGTCTTCCAGCGACATTTTAGTCTTGGATTCGTCGGTACTTTGTGATAATAGACTAGGACTAGAGGATACATTTCGCACATCATTATCCTGAAATAAAAATTGACAATTAGCTGATAACAAATGATAACAGTAAGGGTTAACCATTATTTTCCTCTAGTATTACAAAAGGAAAATAATAAGTAATAGGTACATAATTTAATGTTTTACTTCTAATCAAAGCAATTGTAAATATTGTGTTCGTTTTCTTATATGGAGTAAAATTTACTATGAAACCATATTCTTTTGTCACGAAATAATTGGTTTTTAAAAGAATATGTGACTGTTGTTCATGGTAACATTGACTTTTCAAGACGACAAAATACATACAAACTATATTTTTATCGTTATATAAGCACTGTAGTTTCTGGGAGGCGTTCTCCCGCGAAACGACCGTTCCGCTTGATTAGATTATTACATACTTCCGAGAAATTTCTAATATTAAAAATCGAAAGTATTGTGTTGTTTTTTGATTTTTTTTTATTATATTATTTTTGTTTTACTTTATGACAGACGCATGCGTACGTCGCCGGCAAACAGAACTGGCCTTGGTTTTTGTAACGCTAAAAAATAGTTTAGATCGTAACCCATAGATCCTTGCACTAGCTTGTTTAACCCACATAGCACGCTTTTCAAACTTTATGTCTCCTTGGCCTCATTAGAAGAGTTACGTTTTTAAGTAGACATATTTTCAAATCATGTCCCGGTAGCTCAGTAGTAAAGGCGGCACTCTGTGAATCCAGAGGTCGCGGGTTCGAAACCAAGCCGGAATATGACAAGTTTTCCTCCCATTTGGGATTTTTACCACATAATAATACGTCTTGGGCTTACTGCTGGAATAATGGGACTTAATAGTCCTAATCGGGCAGAATAAATAAGGCGATTTTATTATTATTCACTCTTGAACTAATAAGTATCCAACGTTAAATTATTGAAGAATGGTCACAATAGATCTAATAAGGTCGCAGTGTTTATTGTAAGGGTTTCACTGAAAAGCCTGCAACCAGGTCAGATAATAATAAATTATTGATGGACACAAATGTTCACATTTACTTTTACAACAATTAGGCAAGTAATTATTAAAAAGAAAAATGCCATGAACTTACGGCCTGAGTAGGGCTTAACAAATATCGTACTGTCTCTTCATGTTGAAATGTGAACGTCTGAATGTAGCTGTTTTTGTTAAATTCTGTGTCCTCTCCTTTTCTATACTGGGACAATTTAGTCGAAAACACAGCTAGCTGATTTCCATTGTTTTGGGTAACATACAGGAATAAGTCAGTTAATAAGTACTTTGTGTTGGTATCACATTCGTTAAGTTTATGAAAGAGGGTTGGTCTTATGTCCAGGCCTAAAGCATGAATCTGGAAAAAAAAAGAATTGAAGAAGTTATTAAATAATAACTATCATTATTGATTTTAATAAAGTTATTAACTATTAGCCTCCTTGTAAAGACAGTGGTAGAAGTGCTGAGTCATCCCCCCACTGTCTGGCTACCATCGTTCACGATAACGCCACCCTATGATGATATTAACTATGGTATTGTTTCTTTTACTATTACTACACAAAAACCTATGATGTAAGTGTGGAAAAACTTGCTGGAACTTGGCCTGGCGTACTGCCATGCACTGAGAGCAGTAGGTCGAGAGACAAACGGAATCACACTTGCACTTATTTCCCTTGGTGAGTTAGGAGAAAAATAACACATCTAAAAATTATTATTACTTCTTAGGGACTTATTTCCGGCGTTTCCCTTCTGTTTTATTATTGGTTATTACTCTGTAGATTGAAAAAGTATGAATGGGTATATACTTACACTAATTGTACTAGAGGAAGTTTGAAGGCCACTGAACAAATGACGCCCCTGTAAGAGTTGTATAGTGTAGTACACATCTGTTGCGAGGGGTTCAGGTATAGTGTTGTACAAGGGTGAATTAGATCTAAGCATTGCATCATCACTACTGGAACTCTCTGAAACCCAGAGATTTATTTATTAATACAAAGTTACATTTTTATTTCTTTCTTTTTCTACACCATTTGCTTCTGTTGTAACCAGCATGGCTACAGCTGGGTTGAGTGATGGTCTCCAACCAAATTTAGCTCGTTTATTTATTTAAGCAAAATCTCACAAAACTGTTTTCCCATTATCAATAATAATAATAAATCATTTGTTTTATTTTTCTTTTCTTTTTTGTATAGGTACAGAGGACACATCCTAAGCAATTTTAATTTTGCTTCAAAGATTACAAACTATGCTATTCAACTCAGTACACTTATTTCTTCTGATTTAAACATTCTACAATAGAGAACAATGTGAAGTGACAAGAAGTGGTTTCGTAAAAGTTAAAGTACCTCCACTAGATAATGTTCTGTTTTTGTTATCCGTCAATTTGATTTTCAAGTTGTTGAACTTTTCTACTGACATCTGTTTGAAGCCTTGAATTTTAGCTCGAGTATTAGGAAAACTAACTCCAGGTGTTCTTGTGTTATCTTTCTTTGCCTTAGGATTAGATGGAAGAGGCCATGAATATCCTGACTCTTCATGTTCAAGTAAAATTTTCCATTGCATTCTATGAATATTTGTAATCTGTAAGAGAGAAAAACGAGAAGGGTTTAAAATTTAGTCTATGTGATCTTACAATTTGAAATGAACATTAAGTATGCAATAAAGGAAAAAATATATAATTTGTTGCCTACATATACTATAGGGTTATTATTATAATGTTTGTCAATAACAAGAGGGATATCACAATTTCTCAAACCTGGCTTGTTAAATTTTTCAATGTATTTTCACCATGTTACAAGTCTATATACTTTAAAATTGACCAACAGAGATTAGTTTGGTAGTTACTAGACATACAGCTGTAGGGTTCAATATATTTTTTAAAACTTTTACTTCTGAAGAATATCTAATATTAGATATTGGAAGTATTATGTTCGTTTTTTTTTTTTTTTTTTAATTAAATATTTCTGGACGCCTCATAAGTATATCTAAACATTTTGTAACTTCTTAAGCAACTTTAGTTTTGTGACTCTGCTATTTACATTTCTTGCAACACAAAATATCTCAGAAACTACTGAATGGAATTCAACGAAATTTTGTGGACTTAAAAAAAATGAGTGTTTCACAGCCTTTTTATTTCGTAGCCATGAAAAAGGAGCTACTGTAGACACTTGTGGTCTGTGTTGTAGCCTGCCCATCCCGTAGTATGCCTCCCCACTGATGGGCGATAAGTGACACAATACTTCCCATTTAGTTGCTGGGTCAACACGAGCGCACCGTAAGGTATCCCTTACAAACAACTGTAACCAAATTTTTAATGTAATTTTTTGTCGGCGCGGGGGTTTGAACCTGAGCTATTCGTGCACTATTAGGAGATGTAGGTATTGTAGATATGTAGATGATCCCATTATAAATTCATCAAGTTCAAATAAAATAAGTGGGTCTTGGAGATAAAAAACGTGTCCCTGAACTTTAACTTTTTATTTAAATGCTTATATCTCGTCAGCAGTACACTTGATTTTGATGAAATTTTGTATGTAAATGCATATCAGCGTTTTACATGGTAAATTTGTATTTTCTAACAAATAAATTATTTCTTCACAAAGACAAATCTTCTGCAAAAAAGAAGTAAGAAAATTATAATCATCTACATGTCTTTTTGGGTAAACTGATAATGATAGAAAATGCTGTTCTAGGCCACTACCCTAAATACAAGTTAGGATAGAGCTGGTTTACACAACTTGAATGTTGTTTACTGACTTTAACTTACCAGAAGAAAAACACAATCTGTAGGAGAACTATTTCTACAAATTTCCAAGGTCATGATTTCTCCTTTGACTTTGGTTGTTCCCAAACATGTGCCTGAAGATAAGTCCACAAATAAGATCTCTCCATTACTTCCTCCAACTATCCCTGAAATGTTTGATAAAATTTTGGTAAATTGAAAATGATAATCTAGATTTCTAGACCCATAGAGCTTTTTAATTAATTCTCAATCAAACCAGAGGGTGATAACAACTTCATTTTTAATTTCTCAAAATATCCTGATTTTTTCCCCTCTCTCCCCTATTTTCAGTTATGTATAATAATAATAATAATGCTTTTTCTTTGTGTTATTATGTCACAATTTTAGTGGGTAGCGCAGAATCATAGGACTTTACCACTTTAATTTACAATATCTTGTATTATTTTTTTGCCTAAGATTCTGCCACTGGTTGCTGCTTCACATTAAAGCAGCTACTCCTTTTTCCTCACGAGGTATGAGTGGACCCCGAACATCCAAGTACAGAGCAGAAAAAATCCTCCCCCGCTGGGAATCAAACCCAGGTCACCATGTGTGCAATGCCTAGCGGGCTAACTCACTCTGCCACAGTGACTACTATTTTCAGTTATATATATTGTATACACAGTATCTTAGTATGCAAGTTTATCTGTAGTTTTTTAAAATTATGTAACATCATACCAAATATTATTTTGCAGGTAAATATTCCATAACAAATGGACTAGGTGGATACTTTTCAATTTACCTATATTTTTTGCAGATGTTTTTATTCTCCCACCAGCACAAACAACATGGAGTCAAATTTTCACAGCTGACATTTTCTCCCTTAATAGAGAGTGATGTAATGTCACTGATTGTCCATTCAGCAATACCAAAACTAGGAGGCTTAGAATTCTGTATTACTGAGAGTACAGGTATAATGTGGAGGGAACAGTCATAACTAGCAACTAATAACCAAGCTGCACTACTAGACTGAAACGTAATAGCATTGATCTTTTTGCTTGAGTCATCAAACCATGGAATCCACTTTACTGAAGGTCCTTTAAGATCAAATGATAATTTGTAGAAAAGCAACTCTCCAGATCTGTAAAAAGATTAATAGTAAGCAAATCAGTCTACAAACCACATTAAATAGTTTTAGCTATCATATTTGAGTTAATCACAATCATGATATCACAACTACTCAAATTTGCTTTGATAAATATTTGCTTAACTTGAGACTTGAACCACTAAACTCTGATCACAAGTTTGCCTCTTTATTAATCAAGCTACTGAGTTTGGTAACCACATTAAATAATATAATATACATCTCTTGGGCAAAAATGGAATCATTTAGCTTACTGATTAATCTGTACATATGAGCAAAAATATAAAATGATAAATATTTATCATGTCACATTGAAAATAATTATAAGATATGAAATATAGCTTGAGGGGCAATAGTTCAAGCATCAGAGGCACACTTCCTCTCGGTAGTGAGCTGGAAGAAATATTTTACCTTTGAAATATAATGATAGTTATGAAATGAATTATCCAAATGTTAAAAAAAATGACTGGATCAAAATTCAAGTTTGAAAAACACTGTGTTTCAAAACTAATTCTTGCATTAGGTATTCAAAAGTAGCAAATTTAAAGGCATTTAGTAGAATTGTTGACAGAGCTATTCCCTGCTTGTCCTGGCCTACAGCATTTGGTTTATTTTATGTATCAAGACTCTTTAAACCCTTTGAAATCAGATGGCTTGCTATTTTATTAGCTACAAATTAAAACTTCCCATTTTCCTCTTTCAAATGAACCCCTTACCAGACCCCTGCTGTCTATGTGCAGCACATTGTGCCTCTACCAAATCCATCCATCTCCTGCCCTCCACCCTGTACAAATGGGGGTAGGTACCAGACAGAAATAAAAGAAATTGTTAAGTGAGCCAATAAATTAATGGATTTTGCAATAAAATTACAAGAATGAAGATCACATACCCTAAAACCAGAGCAAACAAGTCACTTCCTTCATAGCCTGAGTAAGAACAAAGTTTGAAATTATTTGCACACATAAATGATTGAATTTCAAATACTTCAAGTCCACAACTGGTTGTATCTTCTGAGCTGTCTGATAAACTGCTTTGGCTTTTGTCTGTATCTCCATTGGGAACATTTTCCCAGTCAGATGAAGAGTAAGCTGGACCTATCTCCATCAGAGACATTTGAATTGTGTCTTATTGATTTATAGATTTATAGATACAAAAGATAAAAATCAAGGTGAAGAGAAAATTGATCAATGTAGTGCAACATTGTCTAAATCAACTATTTAAAAATTAAAATGTCACTATTGATCTATATTCTGATGTTCAATAATGTAACGTAGTTTAATGTAAAGAAAATTATTAAGTTACCTAATACCTATTTCAAATTCAAATATTTGAAGAAATTCAAATTTTTAAATGATAAGATGTCTGTGAAGATAACTAGTTCATTTCTTGAACTTCAAAGAAAAAAATCTGGTGTAAACATCACACGACTTTCCTTATCATATTAGGAATGGAAACGGGACCAAAAGCCACTGGTGACTCAAAGGTAACATTTAGCTAAAAATAAACATCAAATTCGTAATCAGCACCTTAAAATCATTGAATTTGATATGTCACAACTCCCATCTAGGATGAATAATAAAAAAGTTAGTCCAAGCGGGTCCCCCCCAAAATACCGGTAAATTGGGGCCGAGTTCAAAAAAGTTCAAGATATCAAAAAAATGATCAGAATAGACTCCTATTATTTTTTTAATCTAAGAAAATGTTGTTCTTTAACTTTTTTTGTATCTTTAACCAATTCATAGAAATGGCGCTTGCGGCCAATATTTGCGGCCCTGCGGCCGCATTCTGCGGCTGATTGCAACCAAAAGTTTCGTGGTTCGTCTGGTGTATAAAATTAATCTTCATACCAAATTTCAAGTCTCTAGCTCTTACCGTTCTTGAGATATCCTGTTCACACACAGACACACACACAGACACACACACACACACACAGACAGACGCACGGACCAATGGCTGAAAACAACTTTTTTGGTATCCTGAGGCTATGATTCGTCCAGAAATGTGAAAAACTGGGTAGGTCAAATTTTCGACGAATACAATACTTTCCTTATTATAGGATAAGGAAAGTAAAAAATCTACAGGGAACGCCGAAATCCTCAATGCTGTAGTTCGAAGGGAGAGGGTTTGGTTTGGCCCCTTGGCCCTCTTCGGTCTGAATCTAGCCCTATTTTCGAGAATCCACCGAAAAGGCCCAAAGTGTGAGTTTAAATTAAAGTACCTCTAATGAGAAAAATCTCTTCAACTCAGAGTATCACCCAGTCACAGTGCACTGTAGCCAGACTTGGGGACAGTCTGGTTTACCTTAAATTAAATTCTGCAATAGGTGTTTTATTAGATGGCAAGATTGGTTATGTATTTTGACGAAAGATACTTAAGTATCTTTCGTTTAGTCACCATTATCTTCAATTTTTATGACTAATTTCAAAAGAAGACTGAAAGCTGAACCTAATGTTATGCAAATTGTGTAGTTTTGATAGAGGAGAAACCAGTTTTACTGTATTAAAATATCGCACATGCAGATTTTCTCAAACAAGTAGTTTTTACTAAACCTTGATAACTACATTTAAAAAATAAATTATATGAACTTATATGTACCTATATGATTAAAATGCATCTTTGTGAAAATTTTCAAGTTTCTATCTGTGTCAAGTGCTGAGATATGACCCTTAAAAGTACCCTCGATGTCCAATCGTGCTCGAATATTTTCGTGCCGTAGCCTAAATTATCCAGACAACATATGAAAATTTTAGCTTTAACATATATGAGTTTTGACTTGAGACAGACAAAATTCAGCATACTGAAAAACGCTCGTTTTCTTTGTATGAACAAAACCCTAAAAAAATCTACACAGATACAAAATGCATGTACAAATTAATGTAAGTTAAGAGGGGACCTTACAAAGAAAGGACCCTTTTTGGAATCTAGCTCTTTTTCTTCCGAATCTAGCCCTATTTTTTTAAAATGGTGCTAGACATTTTAATTACTTTTTTATTCACAGAAGACCCTGTTTATAACTACAGTAATAAGACTTTTGGTGATCCCAGTAGATGGTTTTTTTTCCTTTAAGAAAGGACTTAAGAGTTAACTCCTGAGACATCTGATGATTTGAAAATTTGAATTAGGTAAATGAAAATTTTCAAATAGGTAAACTAACTTTTTATAATTTACTTTACATTAAGTTAAACATTAGAATATAGATAATGTGACATTTTAATTTTTAAATAATTGATTTAGACAATGTTGCATACTACATTGATCAATTTTCTCTACACCTTGATTTTTATATTTTGAAGGTAATAACGGTAGCCATATTGGGTAGTCTGTTATAAACTCATGAGATTTAACTTATGACGTTTCGATTTACTTATACTTATTTCTCATTGCTTTTTCCTTATCCTCGTAAGAATATGCATAGATAAGAAACTAGAGAACGAACTCTGGTCGAGAACTGCAGCACCCATTCTGCTTAGGAAATACTAGAAAATCTTTAGAGAAGATGGCGGACACGTGCTCTTACCATGGTGTGCGCTTTTTTTGGGAAAAATCGCGTTCAAGCCTGTTTCACGTTCGATGCACAGAGAGTATTGGGAGTTCTTTATCTATGTTTGAAATCTATGAGAAGTACTTTCATTTCTCCCCTTTTGAAATAATATACCTACCTATCATTTCCCTCGGATTCACAGATCGCAGACAGGGACAAACTTTTTTAACTTGTGTGTCTAACAATTTCGACCTCATTTTTTTTTTCAGATACATAAATAAAATAGCTAATATTAAAAAAAAGTATACCTACGTACAAGAGCTAAAATAAAGGCCACTTTGCTTTATTAACATGGACGCTGAAATGGAGCTATTTTCATTTCTTGTCCCCCCATATTTCCGCCCCCCATGACTCCGCCACTGATACATATAACTGTGCCAAATGCATATCAAAGAAGAATTAACAACCATCGGAGATTGCATGCAAATTGCATAATCAAGTAAATCAGATAAGATTTTTTACTGTAGAGAAAAGTGACCTTTATTTTAGCTACCTATACACATATTGTTCAAAGATTCGCTAATATATGTTTTCAGTATTGACGTCTTTTTATATCAGTACTTTTCATCCCATCTTTTGAGAAATTACACAACACGAAGTGTATTTTTGGCGATAAGTCATGTGTAGGTAGGTGCAGGTATGCAGATAACAAAAGCTGTTAAGAAAGAATGATCAATGTTACCATAGAAACGGAAAAATCCATTGTCACGTTTGTTCAGTTATAGGTAACTCTCAGATCAGAAAGGTAATTAATTTTACTAACACCGAAGTATTACAATAACTAGTTCTACAAAATTTAATCCTTTATACCATAATAATATTAGGTCCGAGAACATAAGCTAATATAAATATCGGAAGTATTAATGTGTTTGTTTTTGTAAAATAACATAGGTAGGTATACTCGTAGATTGCTCCGATTCAAAAAAAAAATTTATCGACATGTTGTTACCTCCTGAGAATTTGTTGTTTTGTGACTTTTGTGGTTGTCGTCGGTTTGTCTGTCTGTTCATTTCAACTCGAAAAATTCATGAGAGGCATGTCCAAAGCTTTGGACTGCCGTCCAGCCAGACTCAAGGCTTTCTTGTGCGACGAATGAGGCATTTTCGACCCAAGCGGGAAACAAGTCAGGTTGACAATCCTCAGTTTCGGCCATGCCTCTGATGGTTTTTAAGAGTAGTGTGATTCCGGGCGGGGACTAAAGGGGGGGGGGGTCGATTCGAGTCAATTTTTGGCTCTCTGTTGCCGTTTCGGTTGTAGAAGCAGTTTTCTGGCGGAACCTTCGACTCTCGTCTGAGCTAGATGTTCATTCCTTGCCAAAGGCAATAACCCCGCCCTTTAGTTAGGACATATATTATGTATATATTTATTTTTTTTTTCTTTATTTTTTTCTTCTGTTATATTGTATTTTAATTTGTAATTATTTGTGTTGTATATGTATAATATGTCCTATTAATAAAGTGTAAAATAAATAAAAATAATAATAATAAATTCCGCCGCGCGACGGCTAGGAATATATCGGGGACTGATGTGTACTCCTGGCTCTAGTTGAGACCCCTAACAAAGGAAGACCTAAACCCAAAGAAGTAAACGGTTATACCGTTTGGTAGAATAACTCGATACTGGGCAAGCTAGACTCTGGGACCGGAACCTCAATTATCTGCCAAAATGTCTCGATTCATCGCACGAGAAAGCCTCGAGTCTGGACGGCAGTCAACAGTTTCGGCCATGACTCTGATGACTTTCTCAAGTAGTGTGATCGATTTCGTTTAAGGGGGGGTCAACTCGAGTCAGATTTCGGCTATCTGTTACAGTTGCGGGTGTAAAGGCTTTCGAATCTCACCCGAAACGTCCATCTCGCCAGCCTGAATTTTTTCATATAAAGTTTAAAACCAGATATTACTAGGAACACCTAGAAGTTCCTAGAGCACTTAGGAAGAACTAGAAGCTCCTGAAATCGGGGGGTTCTTGCGTTTCAGGATTTTTCACTTATATTAATTCCTTAATTAATAAATTAACATACCTTGATTTATTACGTAATTAGATAAAATCGACTCATTTTACAACTCATGGAATTACCTACTGACTCGCCAAAATTGAGGGAAGGGTAAAACCTCCGTCACAAATTAATGACCATGTTAAAACCAAATTAATCTTAATGACTGAATCCTCCACAGTGACAGAACTGAAAAATATGATCACAGCATACTATTATTAAATGTGTTTAGATTATGTTTATGTTTATTAACAGCGTACGAAGATAATAATATAATTATTATGTATTTAAAGAAGACATTATTTCCATGAAGAAAAATTGCTTGCTGATTCATTTGAAACTTTCATCAACTGAATTCAAGTGAATCAATAACAATGGATGATAGAACAGTGGATTAATATTCATGGGTATTTAAAAAAGACTTTATTTCCATGAGGAAAAATTGGTTGCTGATTCATTTGAACCTTTCTTCAATACCAACTGAATTCAAGTGAATCAATAACAATGGATGATAGAACAGTGGATTTAATATTCATGGGTTCCCTGCAGAGTTTGCCCCCTGTGAGCTCCAAGATAGTGCGAATATTCACCAGTTCTACGTTTACAGGTAAGAGATAATCATTTTTTCTTTATTGTTTAAATGAACCTACTATAATGGAGAAATTATATTTATACTGCCTGCGATTAGGACTAATGACTCCCATTATCCCGGCAGTAAGGCCAAGACGTATTATTATGTGGTCAAATCCCAAATAGGACGATAACCATGCGCGGATATAGCCCTCTTGTAATGGGGGGGGCACAATCACACAAAATACCCAACTAGCGGGTTGCATCCGCCGCTTCGCAAGCCCATCACACACACACACAAATGCACACACATACACACACACACACACAAAATGTCAATATTTTTCGTGTCACCCATCCATTTCTGGTCCTTACTCGACGTAGCTCAAAAACGGCTCATCAGGATTTCGCGATCAATATTCCAAATGAAAGCTCCAATCCTTGCAAAAACATTAAGTTGATAGATCGTCACGACAAATTTCGAGAAAAAATGTCATTCAGGTCAAAAAACGTATATAATTTTTGTTCACCCATCCATTTGATGTCTAACCTCGACGTAGCTTAAGAACGGCTCATCAGAATTCCGTGATTCTCAAATGAAAGTTTGAACCCTTGCTTAAAACTCTCCTGTTTTGAGTTGATACGCCGCCGCCGCGGCGCAGTCACGACAAATTTCGAGAGTTTTTTTTTTATTTAAGTCGAACAATGTGATTTTTTTTGTGTCATGCATCCATGTTTTGTCCTTACCCCGTGTAGCTTAACCCTAGAGATTATATTCCCTGGTCCAAATGACCTATAGTTAAAATTTCAGGTTCCTAGTTTCTAGGACTTATTTAGGTATCTCTAATTTGTTTTATGTATAATGAAGTTTAAGAAACACCGCTTGCCGAAAAAACTGGGGGGACACGTGCCCCCGTGCTTCCCCCCTATATCCGCGCATGACGATAACTTGTCATGTCCCGGCTGTTTCGAACCCACGACCTCTGAATTACCAGACAGGCGCTTTGATCAATGAGCTACCGGAAAACACTTTGTCTTTTTAATGTTTTTATAAACTTTTACTGTATGATATATCTGTCTGGCTGAAGGACTATAAACAGTTAATAGATCAGCAGTCTGTCTGGGGGACTATAAACAAGGATTAGACCAGCATTGGGCTTGGTTCTGGGGGCTCTTGTCAATTATTAGCCTCCTCGTATAGACAGTGGTCAGTGGTAGAAGTGTTGAGTCATTCCTTCGCTGTCTGGCTACATTCGTTCACGATGACGCCACCCTATGATGATGATATATTTACATTATGTGGTGGTAATTAAACTCCTTTCTATGTCATTAAACTCCCTTAAGAGGCTGGCCCGATGTTGATCATTTTCCACCTAGGGTGTAAAAAGGGTAAGTCATTTTACGTGAACCAGTCTAATTTATACAGTTGCAATTTAAAAGGGGCTAAATAAACATCTATTTTCAGACACAACCATGGAAAGAAACACACTTATGGCACAATGCTATCCGAAGCTCAAGGACTATTGTCGGGAAAAACACGGGCTGGAATTTCAAGTAAGATGAGACTTTTTCTTGTTAACTTTTACTATCTCTTTTCATGATTAGGCGGTTGCCATTTATTTTCCAGCCTCCCTTTTTTTCGTTCCAATAAGACTTTTGAAGGGAACGCTCCTTGAGAGATCAATCGCCATGATATTGAGTTCAGGTAAGCTTAAAAGACTTTTGAAGAGAATGCCGAAGGCATTATCACCACCTTTGATCAGGATTTGTTTATATTTATGTCATTACTTATTATTATGATCATTGTATATAAAAAAAAAATGTAAATAAAGCTTGATCCAATTGTTTATAAATAAAAGACTGAAACCCTAGAAATTGTCCTCGGCATTACTTCAAATGATGTATCTCCTTCCTCCAGCTTTCATATCTCTTTTTATGATAGGTAGTTACCGATAAAATATATAAGTAGAATTTATTTTTAAAATTATTACCTAGGTTAACTTTAATAAGTGTACAAATTTGAGAAATAGGTTTCATCATATCTGTATTGCACATTGCATAACCCGAAATAAATATTGGGCGCGCATAGAAATATTTTTTTCTTGGTATATTATTATAAATATTGGTAATTATTAGGACATTACTTCGAATTGACTTTAAATTTAAGTACATCACTAGTTTATATAACAATAGTCGTTATGGTTATGTTATGCTGTTTGTTTTTAATCATCTATATTTGTTTATAATCTCCATGTTATAGGTAATATTAGATCTTAAAAATAATCTAATTTTATAACTTTAACAATCAGAGTTTCACAACCTAAATAATTGCATACTCATACAACAAGAGCTTATTCAGATTCAGGCTTTTACTTATGAAACTTACTTCTTTTTCAAGAAATTGTACATGTGTAGGTGTAGGCGTTTTCCTTTTTTTTAACACGATGTGTAGTTTTTGAGGATAAGTATACTAACACAATGAAACACATTTATTAATTTTTAATAATAAAAACATTAATATCGCTTTATTTATACTGCCCGACTAGGACTATTGAATTCCATTATTTTAGCAGTAAGCCAAAGACGTATTATTATGTGGTCAATTTACCAAATGGGAGGGTAACTTTTGTCGTGTCTCGACTGGGCTTTGAACCCGCGACGTCTGGATTACCAGTCAGACGCTTTAACCTCTGAGCTACCGGGACAGACTAACATGATTTTTAAAACTTTCCAGGTTGTGGATATGAGGTGGGGTGTCAGAGACGAAGCTACTGATGATCACATGACAACTGAGCTATGCATGAGAGAAATCAAAAACTGTCAACGACTATCGATGGGTCCAAACTTTGTTGTGAGTTCAACAGGGCATAGCTTAATAGGTTTTAATGAATATGGTATATGACCATAGATAAATCTAATTACAGTCGAAACCTGGATATGAGAGACTTTGAACAGGAAATTATTTCTCTTATATCCAGGTTCAACTGTAAATAGTTTTTTAATAGTTTATTTATTTATAGGAACATTTTATACAAAGATACTTTTCTTAAGCTTTCAAGAGCTATTAATATTTTATCGAAATTCCATCATACTGCTCATTGATTAATGAATGCATACTGATTAAGCTGGTGAGCACATAATATTGAAAAATGCCAACCCTTTCTTCTCAGTAACAAGAAAACAACAGAAGCTTCTTCACAATGAAACAACATCTTCTTATACGACGTTTGTGGTAGTTGATGCTTAGTATGCTGTCTCTCAGAAATATTATATGAACTTGTGCATTGCCGACTTGTGGTCAAATAGAAACTTGCGTGTTGGGTGATTGCACGAGAGTACCTTCATGGATTGGGTGGGATTCGAACCAACGGATCCCTAGTCCAAATTCAAGGATATTCACGTTTACAGTTAGTTTTATTCAAGCTTGCTAAATCAAGCTTTCTTAATGTTTACTTTAACTAGTACTAAGTCAAGGATATTCACGTTTACAGTGAGTTGGATTCATTCTTTCTAAATCACTCTTTCTTTAGCGGGTATGTTTACTGCAAGGTGACGTGCTATCTGAGGACTATTTTTTCTCTCCTTGCAGTCCTTGCACTAACCGCTAATGATGCTCAGTCTGAAAATTATATTAATTACAGGTATTTTTAGGTCAGAAGTATGGTTACCGGCCCATCCCTACCTACATTGTCTCATCAGAACTTCAACTTCTTCGTGATGACTTGGCGGCAGGTGGAATAGATGTGACTCTGTTGGATACTTGGTATCGCAAGGACAGTAATGCAGTACCACCCATTTCCGTCCTTCAACCGATTTCATCCATACTTGTCAACTTCAACAACAAGGTAAGTTTTCGTAGACAATAATGTGAATTTACATTTTATGTGATGTGTATCTCATATTTATTCGACATTTGAAATTATGCTCCAATTGTAATATTTATTAGTATGGTCTCTTTGTGTTATTATGTCACAACAACTTTAGTGATTAGCTCAGTACGAAATTTCTATACTCCAAAATTTCTATACAAACAAATAATGGTAAAAATTAAAAATACAAAATTGACAATATAAATATAAACAGGAAAAAAATAAACAAAATATATACAATATACATACAGGGTGCGGCAATTAGTTCTCCCACTTTTTAAAAACTCGTGGTGGGGGGAGCGTGGGGTTTGTAATATTCAACTCCGAAACACTTCTAGTTTTTAGTTGTATTTCCTAACTAAAGGGCGGGTTTATTCCCTATGACAATCTCTTCCACCCAACCCTTTGGGTGGAAGATCAGAGCCGCTACTATTTTTTTCACGAGGAATGAGAATCAAACACCTCGGCCGAGGTGTGAAGAACGCCTATACAAAGAAAGAGACAGCCCGGCAGAGTGTAAGGTTACGGAAAACATAGTTCCCATGCATTTCATGTACTTTCAGCCAGCGAAAAGTGCAACATGAATTTCAAAAATCGCGATTTTTATTGCAGAAATGGGCTCTACGTTGAAAAATAAGTTGATTTGACTCTTTGTTTGACTTCCTAGGCCACCGGAAACCCTATTTTCGAGACCCCCCAACAATCGTGAAAGACATGAAAAGATTCATAATTTTTTTTTTTTTTTCTGTTTTTTTTTTTCATACGGATCCTTTGAGACCCGACTTCGTGTCTTTAACTTGGCACTGAAGATTAGGTAAGGTGTCTAAAGTGATCAAGATATAATGGAGATGAGCCCGGACCAAAAAAAAATTCTAAATTATAAGCGGGCGGCCCATTTGGGCGGCCTCGGGTTTTGGGAGCCCAAATCGGGAATTGAAGGATAATACTAATCTTAAGTGGTATCAAATGAAAGATCTTGATGAGCAGATACCAAATTTATTGATTTTATTCCTTCATCCGGTCCACTGGGTGGCTCCTGGTGGCCTTTTCATTTTCTTTGGCGGGTAGGTACCTTCGAATCCTTAGCTTAGTGGTCAGATCTTGGCCAGTATGTAATTTTCGAGATGACCTCGCTCTCTCACTGCAAAATTTTAATGTTTAAGTTTCCAAGTATTAATTTAGTTTATTTTCCGTCCGTTTCTTTAGAAGATAACTTTATCTATTGGTAGCATGCTCGACCTGCCACCCAGTCAGCATGGGTTCGAATCCAGGCGGGGACAAAATTTTTTAGCTCTATATTTTCAATTTGGGCTTAACGTTGTTTTGTTTTTCCGATCTTTATATTTGATCTTCATGACAAACCCATTACCCTCGCGAGGAAAATTTTAGTAGTTGCAGAATTGGGTAATGACCTGTGGCGGCATTACGAGATTGATTTTGGACAATCATGGTTGGATGGAAATAAAATATGATGAATTAGCTCCCATAATGTCGATGCTACTCACTAAAAGTTGTGACAAAGTAGTGACTTTGGCCAAGTGGGTAGCATACTAGGCTTGCACGCATGATGACTTGGGTTCGATCCCCTTCAGGGAAGTTTTTTTTCTCTGTCCATTATGTCCGGGGTACACTCATACCTCGTGAGGTATTGATAAGGGACGTCACCACCGAGTTCTCTCCCGCTCATGGTTTTATCAACACCAAATTGTTTCCCGTCGCGTCGCTTGGATTTTTACCTGATTTTATACCTACATAGTTTAGGCCTAGCATAAAAATTATAATCGAAACACCTAGGAATCATTGATACAGACCTGAGGCATAGCCTTCTATGTATTTTTCCTAACCCTATGATAAACCCAAGGCATGGCCTATATATTTACCTAACCCTACTATAAACCCGAGGCATTGCCTTCTATGTATTATCCCTAACCCTACTATATTCCTGAGGCATGGCCTTCTATGTATTTTACCTAACTCTACTATACACTGAAGGCATTGCCTTTCATTAGTTAGAGATTTAAAAGATTTCCTTATAAAAGGCCGATTTTTATATAAAAATGATAATTTTATAGTTTTCATTTTCTTAAATACCTAATGTAAAAAAGCATGGTCTTATTTGCGGGAGAGATACTCGTGGTGACCCCTGCAACAAGCCGGAGAGAATTCGGGTAAGAAAAGGTCAACGGGAGAGAACTCATTACCTCACCTTGATGAGGTGATTACAAATTAATTTCTTTGGCATTTGTAAATGCAGGTGTTTTAGTGTCCCTCATAGGAGGCTCCGAGGTCTATTTAGCATTGAAAATTTATATATTATTTACTCACTTTGGGGACTCAGGGGGCCAAATCTCTGATCCAAATACATATTGACCTTGGAAAAATTAAATACGTACTGCTAAAACTATATCTAAAAAAAAAAAGACAACTTGGTACATTCACATTTTCCCAGCTTATTTACTTTTGTTATTCATAATGTTTCAGTAGTGTATGAACCTATATTTTCGTACAAAAAGAACTGATATCCCCCCAAAAACACCACTTCGTGGTTAAAAAAAGAAGAACGCCTCACTCAAAAGAATGATTATAATTAGCTAAAAATAAATGATATCAAATTGAGAACACCTTACCACCTCTCTTTCTATATCTCTGCACTCCTCTCTGAATTTATTCCTCTTATGTTTATCTTTCTTTATCCTTTCTAGGGGTCATCCTAAACTTGATTTCTCTTTAAATTTACTTGTTGTACGGCAATAAAAAAGGCGGTCGCGGTGTAATTTTCTCGATTCAAATCAAATAAGTTCAGGAAAATCATACTCCGACCGCCATTTTTTATTGCCGTACAACAAGTAAATTTAAAGAGAAATCAAGTTTAGGATGACCCCTAGAAAGGATAAAGAAAGATAAACATAAGAGGAATAAATTCAGAGAGGAGTGCAGAGATATAGAAAGAGAGGTGGTAAGGTGTTCTCAATTTGATATCATTTATTTTTAGCTAATTATAATCATTCTTTTGAGTGAGGCGTTCTTCTTTTTTTAACCACGAAGTGGTGTTTTTGGGGGGATAACCTTTACATCCCCTTAAACAAAAAACAGTCTCGGAACCATCTCCGAGATCTAGGAACGAGATTGTATCGTCCTGTCTCGGATCCCAAAAAATGATATCGGAGACACCTAGGAGACCGTTCGGAGACTGCTCCGGGACAGTCTACGTCCGCACCGTAGCGTCGATTGCTGGTGCTCGAGATTGCTCCAAGATCGGTCTCGGGAACTGTCTCCGAGATCATTCTCGGGGACCGTCTCCGAGCCTTCTCGGAACCGTCTCCGAGAACATTCTCGGGGACTGTCTCCGAGCCTTCTCGGAACCGTCTCCGAGAACATTCTCGGGGACTGTCTCTTCTAGACCACAGACCGTTTTAAATACCCTGGGAATTTTAGCTGTAAAACCACCTAAAAATAATACGACACATTTTTATAATAGAACATTTTTTTTATTGTGAAATTTAAAATAAAATAATTAAGAACAAAACAAAAAAAAAAGAAGAATACACCTTAAAGAATGAAAAATCCCAATAAGAGACTAGAAACAATTGGAATAAAGAGATTGCCATAGGCAATAACCAATAACCCCGCCCTTTAGTTAGGACATATGTATAGGACATTGGATACGAATTCAATTTTTAATATTAATTTTTCGAGTTTAAGTCAGTTCTAACTCAGTTAGGGTCCATTTCTGACCCCTAGTTGATAGAGATAATCCATGCTTATTTGACCCAAGGAATCTAAGGTATCAATATATTTATGCAATCAATTTAGAAACATTAGAAAAAAAATTGACATGAAAATAAAAGTATCACATAAGTTCACATCTTAAAAGTATCTCTATCTTTAGTCACAGCAGACTACCCAGACGGCCACAGAAAGTGTTTAAAAAGATTTTAAAAACACTTATTTTGACAAGATTCAAACATTTTATAAAGCTTATTTTGACAAGGCTTAACATTTTAGAAACACTTTTATAAGCTTACTATTTCCTCCCCCTGAGCATTTTATTAAGCTTATTTTTACAAGGTTTTGGAAATTGAATACCTAATTAATAATTAAGGGGCTCCATATTGAATTTCATACCACCGCCATTGCCCGGAAAAATTTGAAAATTGTGATTTCACAGGAAATTTTTAAAATTAATTTGGATTTGATGAAAAATATACTATTTCAAGGCAATTTCGTTCTACAATGATGAAAAGCTGTTGATGAAATGCTAACATTAATAAATAAGAAGACAATTTGTGTTTTTCAGTTTTATATTTTTCCATTTTCATGGTAAAAGAATTAAAAGCAAAAATATGTAACAAACAAAAACATGAAACAAACAGAATATAATACATAGAATCAGCAGATAAATTAAGCCAAGTGGACTTAATTAATCTAAATCTATTATACATATAGGTAATTAAGAGAGAGATGTGCTGAAATGCCATCTTCCTGCCCAGCAGCAGGCTGCCTGAAGACAAAGAATACCAGAACAGAAGTTGAGATTATTAAAGATGAAATTAGGAAATAGAACCCAGAGAGAATTTTGACTATAATATGGCATTCATAAAAAAAGAACAGTCTTCCAGATTTTTTTTTTGTTTGATTAAAGTGGGTTTAACCTCAATTGCATAGTCATATCATGACCAAGGTTTTACCCTCATTTGCAGGAAACTCACAAACCTGTTACCCACATTAAGCTCACCGAGCCTGGGTTGGGCCATTTTATTCTGAATTTACTGGGAATAGTACCAGGTAGCCACATTAACCTCACCCAGCCTGATAAAGGCTGTGTATACACATGTCAGCCTCATATTTTCTAAAGAAGGAGAATTATCTGTTTCACAACAACAAAAATGAACCAAAATCTTTAGATTACGGGGAGTAGTCAAATCCTGAATAATGCAAGCTACTGTTTTAAAAATTAAAATTAATGAACACATTATAGTAAAAAATGTACTTATTACAAGTAAAAAAACTGTCTAAATTTGCAACATTTAATACTTCTTCTAAACTTACAATATTTTTTTTTTTTATGTTATAGCTGGTTCATGAAAAACCCCTGTCCTGATTTGAGATAGTGAGGATGGGAATTTCATTCTGAATTTAATGGGAACAGTACCAGATACCCACATTCACCTCACTCAGCCTGAGTAGGGCTAGATATACCAGCCTCACATCTTCGGAGAACAGATTTATTTATTTAAAATAAAAATGGGGGTTGTATACTGAATTTACTGGGAATAGTCCCAGCTACCCACATTAACCTCACTTAGCCTGATAAGGGCTAGAAATGCCTCATTTTTAAAGAGGAACAGAATTGCTGTTTGAAAGAAAAAAAACTGTGAATTGAACACAGGATCTATTGATTATGGAACAGTATAGTCAAATCTTCAATAATGTGAACCTATTAAAAAGCCTTTAGCTAGTCAGTTCTCTGTTCATAGTTGTCTAGCAAAACACTGGTCTTTTCCCTGTTTAAAATCCCCCAGTCAGACACCTGTTAAGAGTGTGATTCTGATTAAGTGGAATATCTGGAACAGGTTAATCTCCAGCATTTCCACATACATATCCTGGTTTGACTATAAAAAAATGTAAAATGTAAGATATTGTTTAGATATTGCTTACCCCACTTATTGGAGTGTAAAACTCACTTATGATTAATGCATGGAAATTGGTACACTTTAGAACAGTAAACTTTTTAAAGTAGAGAAAAATTTCTTTTTAGTTACACCCTAAAACTATGATGTAGGAACTTTAGAAGAGTCAACTTGTTGGACTTTTATCAGAAATTGTTAGATATAATTATTTTGTGTAAATCATCAATTTGTAGTCACTTTCACTTATCCCATGTCAGGTTCAATATGTTTGAGGAGGGAGGCAGCTTCAATAGGTTTCTTCAGGTTGAAGCTATGTTGGATTGGATGCACAATACATGTAAACAGGTGGAAAATATCATGTGGATTTCCTCCATAGATCATAATTATTTTAGTAGTAGTATCTATTGATTGCAATCAATAGATACTAACACAAGGGTATGTCTGTGAAAACCAAACACTTTTGCAAAAGAAGAAACTATAAAAAGATTACACATTACACCTATTATGATATGATAAAACAACTTACGACTTTTAAAAAGATTACAACATTTACCTACAGGAGATTTTTTTTTAATTTATGTTTAACGTCGCATAAAACAAAGAACTTTAAAAATTAAAAACAAAATGCGTGCACGCTCTTAAGATATGGAGCCAGGCGCATTGCGGTGTTGCCACAGGGTATTGGATCTCGTTCGGAGACCGTTCCGAGACCATGTACTCGGGACGTTAGCTTGGAGTTAGCTTGGATCTTGTCCCGAGTTAGCTCGGGCATAGATCCGGGATAGGTTCCGAGTAAGTTGTTAAACATTCTCCGGGAGAGTTTCTATCCATTCCCGCAGTACTCCCAGAGAAAGATGTTTCCGAGCACGCTTTTTTTACTCTCTCGTAGTACTCCCAGAGAAAGATGTTTCCGAGCACGCTGTTTTTACTCTCTCGTATCAATCTCCGAGACTACTATATCGGAGTTAGTAGATCAGAGACACCTTTTTGTTTAAGGGGATCCAAGTACAGAGCATAAAAATTCTTACCCTGAGGATCGAACCCACGTATTCGAACGTGGGAGCCTAGTGTCCTATTCCACTCAGTCACGGTGACGAATTCTCCTCAGTATTTCACTTTCCTACTTCTGTGCTAGTACTTTACAGAGCTTTTACGATATCAAATTATTGCGTGTCCATATGGACACCTTGGGCAGTTATGGGTTAACCCAAGGTCCAAGGTTAACTTAACATACGTATAACTGCCTCTTTCAATAATTTACATTAATGAGGTAGGATGTCTCTCAATTTTCGGTTATTTTTCCTCACCTTTTAAGTCTTCAAAATATACATATAAAAATAATTAAATAATTATTTCATTTTTAATAACTTCCATTTCCATTACAGAGAATTCCAAAGCTACAGCAACATGATCAAGGAATCTGGTGGGATACTTTGGCTAAAATGCAAAAGCTGTTGAGAAAAGCTGCTCAAAATTTAGCAAACAATGGAAAAATAGACAAAGAAACTATGCACAATTATTTCATGTCAGGTAAAAAAATCCTAATTTTAACTTTACTTATCTTATTGTGCTTATTGAAAAGAAAAGGTAGATAGGTAATGTAATTTATCTATTGATTTTCTCAATGCTTAAACTAAGAATAACACTAATCCTTAAAAAAAGGAAAAAATATATGGTTATCGGCCTTTATTTTGAATTGTTCGATTTTTTTAAATGTTTTTCAGTGACGGAGCGAGAAGTGATCAATGGAATTTTGGACGTGAAAAACACGAAAAATCATTGTCTAGCTTACGTAAGAATTATCAACAACATAAATCTACAAAACTTGAAAAAAGCGTCCCTATTCATTGACATATTGAATAGGAGTTTGGACACAGAGGCTATCAAACTCCTAGCTGATTTGAGAGACGAGAGACTGACGGAAAAAATTGAAACAGCTAATTTTCAGAAGTAAGTAAAAATACAATGCCAACTTCCATATTTTTTTTTTTGAAAAACTTGTACTCGAGGTTATCGAGATTTCAACGAATTTCAATTTTGTTTTACTTGATAGAAAGCGTTTTTACTGCATTCTCAGTCAGGTATACATATACAAAAGAAATTGTGGCAGAAAGTTGAAACTCTTATTTTTTCATTTGTTTGCTCTAATTTTTTGGTTTTCTTAAATATCAGAGCTCTAGAATAGTCCAGTCATTAACAAGCAGTCCCTATAAAAAGATATTACGGATTCAGATACAAAATTTTACCTTTCTTTTAATATTTTAAGATAATTCCAATTCGACCGTCAAAAGAATTTATACAGAGTTGTGTAAAGTGAATACAGATGAGAAATTATTTCGTGATGTCCTCGTTAATGTTCCTAAAATGAAACTGTTCAAACCTATTTTTCACAATGATTTATATTTTTTACGTAGTTTTATACAGTTATAAACCTTTAGGCCTGTATGAACATAAAGTGCGGAAAAACGTAATTTGCCCCTTCAATTAGCATATATCTAAACTTTAAGCTCCCGGAGGCACGTGTTAACAATTTTCGATCGAGCAAAAACTTTATTGGTATCATTTTTTTATGAATTGGAACCATTTGAGGGGGAAAAATCTCAACACAGAAAAATATTCTGATTTTTTCTCAACTATATAGCAAAGTATAATGCACAATACATATCAATTATTTAACATGTCAAGTATTTTGTTCCAGGTACCGACCTCAGTAGCTTCATCGATAAGGCGGCGGACTTATAACCTGGAGGTCGGTGGTTCAAGTCCCGATTTCAGGGTAGATTTAGGAGAGCGAGTTTGAGTAGTTGTGATATCACGAAAGTGATTAACACAAATATGATAACTTATATTTTGTTCCAGGTACAACGTGGAATGGATCGGGAGAGAAGGGCTGGACCCAGAAACTCACGAGGAATACCTGCAACATTTCATCACCCATTTCTACAAGAATATAACCAAACTAGTCGACAGAGCAATGCGCAAGGAAGACTCTAGTCCACAAGGACAGATTGTCACCGAAATATTGCAACACTTGCATGCTTGTAATAACTCAGTTCAGGTTAAAAAAATACTATTACTATAAAATTGAGTGAGCTGCATGGGAATCTTTGTCACCTATGGCCTACCCTGGGTGTAGTTTAATATACACCTGCACATTTAAAATTCCTTGTTACTTTTTGAAGACTTTAAATAAAAATTTATACCAAAGCATTTTTAATAAGATAAATTAAGTGTTTCACTAACTGTTGTGGTTAAGCGGTTAGGTCATCATTCGCGGAAAATTGACTCGACTTTTTGGTTTATAATATGTATTATTGTATTACTTTTGTATTACGCTTGTGGTCTGTGTTGAAGCCTACCCATCCCGTAGTATGCCTCCCCTCGGATGGGCGAGAAGTGACACAATACTTCCCATTTAGGTGCTGGGTCAACACGAGCGCACCGGAAGGTATCCCTTACAAGCAATTGTAAAAAAAATTATGAATACAATTTTGTTCTTAGCTCTATAGGGTTCAAACTCCGTACCTTCTGCATACAAATTTCTGTCGGCACGGGGGATCGAAGCCGGAACCTTCCGCATGGCAAGTGAGTGCTTAACCACTGAGCTAATCGCGCGCTCTAAATTTAGATTAGATAAGAAAATGTTGTTGTTGTTGTAGCCAGCTTGGCTACAGCTAAAGGGTTGAGTGATGGTCTCCAGCCAACTTTATTTCAAAGTTGGCTTGTCCTGAACCACATATTTCTATGTGCGATCAACCATCATGAGGACTTCTGTCTGTTTGATAAGAAAAACTTTTTTTACCCAGGTGTTCTACGGCCGTGAGGATACCCTTGAGAGGATCAAAGACTACATGACGGGAGAAGACGAAAAGCCCATCATCCTCTATGGCGAAGGGGGTTGTGGAAAGACGTCACTGCTTGCGAAAACAGCAGGTCTAACTTCATCTCAATGGTTTGCTGGAGTGAAACCCATCAACATAGTTCGATTCTTGGGAACAACTCCGGACAGTAGTGCTCTGACCCCGACTTTGATTTCATTGTGTCAACAGGTAATTGTAGCTTAGGTCTTATGGAGCAATTTTTTCCACAATATATATTACAGTTTATTGAAAATACAAACGATGCTGCCTAACTTTTGTCAGGTTGCTATAACACAGCATAATCATCAATACGACCGTACATTTTTTTTATATATATATATACTTATATTCTTCTTTAGAATATAAGTATTTTATTCTGAATATAAATACTCATATTCAGTCTACCTGCAAGTGGAGAATTGTTTCCAAATTAGAGACATAGACATTATCATTTACGAGATATTTGAAATTAATTTTCTTGTATGTACCAAATGGAAAAATCTCAAAGAGAAGGATAATTATGTTAAAACCACAGTGACAGTCTGACAGAGTTAATAAATTCATCAATACAGTAATTAACGACCATGCTGATTATATAAACTTAAAAAAATCCCTTGATATCTAATTTCTAATCCTTTCTTTAATTCTTTTTTTCTGACGGGTCATTGATAATTATATGTCAAGACCATTTGTCAAAAAAAATAAAAAAATAAAAGTTACATTTGATTTCAGATCTCTTACAATTACATGTTGCCATTTGAAGACATTCCGGATGACATTGTGCCCCTGACAGCTCATTTCAAACAATTATTGACCAATGCTTGTAAGGAGCAACCATTGTTTGTGTACTTAGATTCAGTTGATCAATTGACAGGCTCTCAAGATGCAAACAAAGTGTCTTGGTTACCAACAAAATTACCTCCCTTTTGCAAAGTAAGTTAATGGAGCAATCCTCATAGGTAAAGGTATTTTATAAATTGAACATATAACTCATCTTAGAAGCCAAATAAAAATGTCTTAGGACGGGTCCTCTGTATACAAAAAATAAAATAAAACAAATGATTTATTTATTATTATTATTATTAATAGTCGGTATCCATAACAACTGCTGGAACTTACAAGGCATTATCAAGCTCAGTGTTAGATTTTTAACAAACAAAAAAACTTGTTACGCTAAATATAACTTGTAAGTATTTTTATAGGTCGTAAACACTAACCCTCTCAAGAATTAATTGCCCTCAAAGGCAATGTACCCGAAACCTGTTGACTCTACAAGATGTGATTCAGGAACTTAGGTCCCAAGCTTTTTGATGATACCAACAAAAATGGTACATTGCCATATTTTTCAAATGCTCTACAAACGGCTTCATACTGATTGCATTATGTCCATTCAGAAGTGAAATTCCTTTACTGTTACTTCTTCAATTTTCTAGCTTATGGCTTCATAGTGATTGCATTATGTCCATTCAGTAGTGAAATTCCTTTACTGTTACTTCTTCAATTTTCTAGCTTATGGCTTCATAGTGATTGCATTATGTCCATTCAGAAGTGAAATTCCTTTACTGTTACTTCTTCAATTTTCTAGCTTATGGCTTCATAGTGATTGCATTATGTCCATTCAGAAGTGAAATTCCTTTACTGTTACTTCTTCAATTTTCTAGCTTATGGTTTCGGTGGCAGCGGAAAATAATAACGTTGAAGTGTCCAGAGACTATAATATCTTAAGAAGAATGATAGATGTAGAAGATAATTTCATCGAAGTTACAGCATTAGGAGAAGATTTAGCAACTCAAGTAATCAAGTAAGTGCGATCAGTTTCGACAAGCCACTAAGGTCAGTGTGATTCGGTAGAAAGTTGCATATATTATTATAAGTAATTTTATGCATTACGTATACTTTTTTCTCACTTAATGAAAAATATGTTATTCAGAAAAATAATAGAAGACATCACTTAGATTAACTAGTCAATTAAATATGATTTAATTGACTAGGCAATTAAATACCTAGTCAATCCTCAAGTATGTGATCTTCTTCACGAACTCTAGTTCCTTGGTTTGAAACAAACAAAAACTGGGCCTTGTGTCAAAACCATTCTGGACGTTTACAATTTAGGAATTTTGAAAAATTCAGTTGTGTTAACTCTTTGTTCATCTAAGCACTCTTATTTCATTTTAAACATCATTTTCATGTGTCTAAATTGCTACGTTTTACGATCCTGATAGTAAACATATATTTTGTCACGAATGACACTATAGGCACAATTACTTCCGAGCAGTCACCGTGGCAGAGTGAGTTAGCGCGCTAGGCATTGTACGCACGGTGACCTGGGTTCGATCCCCAGCGGGGCAGGAATTTTTCTGCTCTTTACTTGGACGTTCGGGGTCCACTCATACCTCGTGAGGAAAATGGGTAGTTACTTGTATGAGTAACGACCAGTGGCGACATTATCAGAGTAAAAAAATTAATGTAAATGAATAGTTCGAAAAGTAAAGGAGGCTCTTAGTAATGCTGCGCTACCCACAAAAATTGTAAAGAGGCCTTGTGTTTCACCAAAAATAAAAAACCATACATACTTACATTACCTCCGAGAAATTTCTTATATTAGAAGTCGAAAGTATTGTGTTCGTTTTTGTAAAAAAAAAAAAAATCATATTTTTTTTTTCATTTCAACCTCCTGAGCAACTTTTGTTCTTTGTCTGTCTGTCGGTCTGTTATTTTTTATTTGATCCATAGAATGTGGATGAAGACAGCGGCCCGAGACTTGTCAAATTACCAGTGGAGATTGGTTTCGAATGCCATTGGAAAATGTTCGTTGCCCATTTTCGTCAAATTGGTTTTCGCTGAGATTTGTCGATGGAGAAGTTACACCAAACCACAAGAAACTCACCTAGCGTCGACTGTGATGGATTCTATAATGATGCTGTTTGAGAGAATTGAGAAGCAGGTGAGATTTGAGACCGAGTAGAGTATTAAGAGTAGAGTATATTAAGAGTTGAGTATTAAAGAGTAGAGTATTGAGAGTAGAGTATTAAGAGTAGAATATTAAGAGTAGAGTATTAAGAGTAGAGTATTAAGAGTAGTATTTTTAGTATATGTACTGCCGAAGCAGTACAATACTAAAAAATAAATTTAAAAAAAACTTAAGACCGGGGTTAAGTGGCAGAGAATGCCTAAGGCATTAACTTCGCCCCGGATTATTGTAATTAAAAATTAATATTGATCTTTATTTTTTTATTTTTTGTACATACTTCTAAGTTTTTTTTTTTATTGTTATTAATTCTTTGTTGATGATTGTTTTGTAAAAAAATAAAGTGTAAATAAATAAATAAGACTTTGATCACTTTAGACACCTCACTTAATCTTCAGTGCCAAGTTAAAGACACGAAGTCGGGTCTCAAAGGATCCGTATGAAAAAAAAAACAGAAAAAAAAAAAAAAACTAGAGGATGACAATGATAAATCAATAGCAGTCTGTGTGTTGTGTGAGAGATTGTAATGTGTAATTCTTTATAAACTGCAAGCTAGCCTGGCTTGTAAGGGTTGGCTAGTCTGTTCTCTGTTTATAATCATCTAGCGAGACACTGGTCTTCTCCCTGTTTAACGAATAGAGTTCGAGTAGGATTGCTTACTAAAAATCTCATTTTCCTTTCAGCATGGTCGAATTCTAGTGTTTCACGCTCTCGCATACATCACAGCATCCAAAAGTGGACTCTCAGAATCGGAACTAGAGGACCTGATATCTCTGGACGATAAAGTGCTGGACGATGTGTACCAATATCACTTGCCACCTGTCCGTCGCATACCCCCACTTCTGTGGACGAGAATAAGAAATGATTTGCCGAACTACTTGTCCGAAAGGGAAGCGGATGGAGTCAACGTGATGAACTGGTATCACAGGTAGACGATGCTAACTTGTGTACCAAAAAGTAATGTGCACTGGTAGTCAAGTGGTTAACGCGCTAGTATGGTAACCCAGGTAGCGTAGGGATCCGTTAATCCCACCCAGTGCACGAATTTTTTCTCATTCTTTTGAGTTTGTGACCACATAATAATAAGACTCTGAGGGTTAAGTGGTAGAAAATGCTTTGAGCATTAACTTCGCCTGGTGGTTACCTTCCAATAAAGAGTATTATTACTATTATTATACAACTCGAAGGTCCTGAGTTCGAATCCCAAAATTAAAAAAAATATTTGTGTTCAAATTTTGGTTACAGTTGATAGTAAGCTATGCGTAAGGTCTCGGGTTCGATCCCCATAGGCGATAAAAAAAATGTATTAAAAACTTGGACTTTCCCATGTCGGGACGTTAAAACCAAATAGAATCAATGGACATGAAAAGAGACTAGAACTTGAATCTGAGCGTCTATACAATAAAGCTACTCGCTTGCTATGCGTAAGGTCCCGTGTTTGTTGATTGTAAAGGATACCTTCCGGTGCGCTCGTGTCGACCAAGCACCTAAATGGTAAGTATTGTGTCACTTCTCGCCCATCACAGATGAGGTATACTAATTATATTGTTTTCTCTTAAATCTTGTAGGCAATTTCGAGATACTGCCAAGGAACGCTATTTCAAGAACATGAACATGGCCATCTATTTTCATTCAAGCATTGCTGATTATTTTCTGGGAATATGGGGAGGAGGAAATCCCAAACCTTTCAAATATACCGAGATACAAAGACATAGGTAAGTAAGCGTTTTTTCTTATTGAACATAATCAATTGATTAATTTTAATAGGTAACAATTTTCATTCAAGCATTGCTGATTATTTTCTTGGAATATGGGGAGGAGGAAATCCCAAACCTTTCAAATATACCGAGATCCAAAGACATAGGTAAGTAAGCATTTTTCTTATTGAACATAATCAATTGATTTATTTTAATAGGTTCACACTAGTTTATTCTTGAGATTAACTAAAAAGAAAAATAATTTATGACATTTGTGTTAATCACTTTTGTGATATCACAACTACTCAAACTCGCTTTAATAAATCCACGCTGAAACCGGCACTTGAACCACCGACCTCCAGTTTACAAGTCCGCACCCTTATGGATCAAGCTACTGAGGTAGGTCTTGAAATTAAACTATTTATTATTTCAGATTCAATCTCACCGACAAAGAGGGAGTTGCCGATCGCAAAGTTCCCATTCAACCGCTTGTGTTTCAATCCAAAGAAGGAGGCGTTTGCAGATATAACTTGAGAAAGGTACCTACAAATTTTCTTGGAAGAATCGTGAATAACATTATGTATGATATAAAATTGACTTGCATCCAAAAATGCCCTTCAAAGGCATGAAATGACCAATATACTTTTATATACTTTTAAACCAAGACTTCCAACTTTCCAAGACCAAAAAAGTACCTGGAAACTTGCAGGTTTCGTTATTACATCTAAAAGTTAATTTAAATTGAAGATTCTGTATACTTAATTCTTATTACATGTTTTACCTGTCCAATACAAGGGGGGACCCAAAAGTAACGGTAATTAGGTGGTAGGGGGAACGCGGAGGGGGGGAATCGGGTTCTCCAGTGATTCTATTCCAAGCGGCCACTCTCCCAAGTCAGTGTGCAATGTCAATTATCTGTGAGTGCATCCGTTCGTCTGTGAGAATTTTTCTAGTGAAACGACTTTTTCCGTTTCGACGAAAACGTGAAATGGCTGAGTGCGGAGAGCAACGAGCGGCTGTAAAATTTTCGGGGTCGTAGCCGTAGCACTATGATTCATCAGCACCAGTTAAAACCTTGAGAAAAAAATCTGGGTCTTCAATTCTTCATCCAACTGATTTTGCAGATCCAGACAGGCCGGAAGTCGACGCTCCTTTTGATCGTCGGAGAGAAGGCGAGGAACAAATTTGGCCTTAATCCTCTTCATGCTCAAATCTTCAGTTAAAATCCTTCAAATTGAACTCCATGACTATCCAGACATCTCACAAAGTTGATCGATGGTTCGGCGACGGTCTTCACGGACAAAAGTGTTGATTTTGTTCAATATTTTCGTCCGTTCTTGAAGCCATTTCACGTTTTCGCCGAAACGGAAAAAGTCGTTTCACTAGAAAAATTCTCACGGACGAACGAATGCACTCACAGCAAATTGACTTGGGAGAGTGGCCACTTGGAATAGAATCATTGGAGAACCCGATCCCCCCTTCCGCGTTCCCCCCACCACCTAATTCCTGTTACTTTTGGGTCCCCCCCGTAATTCCGATTGTTTTACCTGTCCAATAATTTTACGGAAATAATTATCATGTAGGAACAATATCATTGCTTCTTCTTTCTCTTCCCAGTTTGGTGAGATGCCCTATCATATGGTCCGCTCTCGGAGATTTCAAGATCTTTATGAACACGTCCTGTTTAACTATGATTGGTTGCATGCAAAGTTATCATCATGTCCTTTACAAGCTGTGCTGAGTGACTTTGAAGACGCATGTATAAATATTGATGATCCTGAAGCTACCAGGTATTTTTTAATTGTAATAATAATATCGCCTTATTTATACTGCCCGATTAGGACTATTAAAGTCCCATCATTCCAGCAGTAAGCCCAAGAGGTATTATTATGTGGTAAAAATCGCAAATGGGAGGATAACTTGTCATGTCCAGGCTGGGTTTCGAACCCGCGACTTCTGGAATCTCTGGATTCACAGAGTGCCGCCTTTACCACTGAGCTACCGGGACGGACTCCGGAGCTCTCCGGAAATGAGTTTATGCATAATTTCAAGAAGAAAAAAAATCCTTTCAAATGGCTATCCTTATCCAACCGAAAAGCTATCAAAATCAGAAATTGGGAATTCACAACACACGGTATTTGTGGGTATATCCCTCGTTATTTTTTCTCTACCTCGTATAGACTTTGAGAATAAAGAGACTCTTCAGTATCATTCCCGCAGGACACACAGAGTATTGTACCTCTATTTAGCAAAGTTTCTCTAAAAAGCATCCGAATTTTGTCTCTAGAAAGTATAAACCAAATGTAATTAGAATCCTCAAAAACTGGATTTCTGTACTCATACATCAGGGAGCTCATGCTGGTTGCAGATGCCCTTAGACTGGGTGGCGCTGTTCTGAGTCTCTACCCAGACATGCTGGCTCCCCAGTTGGTTGGCAGACTACTCCCTGAGATCGGTTTGAACAAGAACATCAAGAATCTTCTCGTGGCTTGCGATGCTTCAGGATCAGACCATTGTGCTTTGATTCCTCTCTACCACTGCTTGCATACCCCCGGAGGACCCCTGAAGGTGAGAATGGATCGGAAGAGAATGCCGTTGGCATGAGCACCGCCCTTGATCAAGTTTTGTTCTATTAATTTCATTTTCTATGTTTTGTACATATTCCATGTAAATAAAACTTGATCCAATATGTTTAATAATCCATAGACGGATAAAAAGAACTATTTAAGATAAATCAACAAGAAAAAAGTGTAGTCATTGGAACAAAGCAAATCTTAAATACAGCGTTCCCCAATTTAGACTATACCCCACCATGATTCAGAACCTCCTATGAACATGAAAGAGATTTGGTGGAAGAGATTGCCATAGGCAATAACCCCGCCCTTTAGTTAGGACATATGTGTTTATATATTTTTTATTCTTTTTCATTTTTATTGTATATATTGTTTCCATTTTTTTAATTGTTAAAAATAATTATTTGCATATACATAATGTCCATTTATATCTAGCGTTCTATAATACTAATAATAATGAAAGTACAATTTTACATAGTTGTAAATATAGAGTTCAGTGTGTAAGTTTGAAAATGAAACTTTCATATTGTATTGATAAATAATAGATAGTTCACCAAAGAATAGACCAATATACATTTTCCTCTTGTCAGAGTTCATGACTAACATGAGGTTATTAATAAAACACTATCATCAAACTTGAAGATTATATAAACAACATTGCAATGAAGATTATTCAATGTACGTGCACGTGCATGTAGGAAAATAAATAAAAACAAATAAACAATTACACATGAATTAAACCCATTGATTTATTTTAAAAAATAAATGTAAAAAGACTATTTATTTACATTATCTACGAGTAAATCGGTAATTATTACACTTTTACATCTTAACGTTTTCAGTACTCTCTGGAAGGTCATCAGTTTGCTGTGTTTGACTTTTGCTTGACAAGTGATTTCCGCTACATCGTGTCCATATCGAATAAATTCATCACGTGGGATCTATCAACCAGTGACATGACCCGGGATGTGAACCCGGCACTGGAAGGTATCATGCAGCAGCTATGCTTATCTCCCGACAACCGCTATGCTGCAGCGTACACGAATAATAGCCAGGTAGGTTGCTTCTATTTGTGTGGAAATTCTTGCATCACCTACAAAGGAGTTTCAGGTTTTATTTTTAAAATTTCTTTGAATTCAGGTTGTCGAAAATAGATAAAATTTGCTTAGAAAGTTTTATTTTTTTTTTACCGGGTCTATTGGTGATTACGAAGTGGCTTTTTGCTGGACCATTATGTCATGTTTTTTGTCAGAGAAAATTATCCAACTCCTTTATCAATGCATTTAAGTAAACAAACACAATCTTGCTGATAGTGTTTGTTATAATACTCTTAAAGACTGATAATAATAATAAGATCGCCTTATTTATACTGCCCGATTGGGACTATTAAGTCCCATTATACCAGCAGTAAGCCCAAGACGTTTTATGTGGTAAAAATCCCAAATGGGAGGATAACTTGTCATGTCCCAGCTGGGTTTCGAACCCGCGACCTCTGGAATCTCTGGATTCACAGAGTACCACCTTTACCACTGAGCTACCTGTTGCCTACTGAAGAGAGCAAATTATCTCGAAACAGGCTGTCCAGGTATATTCTGATACTCATGTACTTCTAATACAACTTCTCACATTTTTGTTTAACTGATTGACTAACTCATGACTCTGACCTTATATTTCAGTCAGTTTTACTCAACTGTCTCACGAGTGAATACATAATTATTGAGAATCCCTTGTCAGAAGGGGAAGACGTGGTGGGTGTCAATCTACTCAACTCTCACTTATTTATCCTGGGTCCTCTCACTTGGTGTCAATTCAATATGCAGGGCAAGCTTGAAAACAAGTAAGCTTTATTAAAAATGCTCTCTTCTAGAGTCATCAGATCACTCTTCTAGAGTCTGTATACAATTGACATTGCAAACTGTAAACATCAACTATTATTATTTTACAAAAAAATTGACTACAAAATTCATTTTATTTGAGAGAGGCTCACTCTCTGTGAATAAAAGGGTTGGCCATCCTGGGGAACCTAAGCTCCAACTGTTTTTTGTTTCAACTATTTAGTTTGAAGCTACCTTTTTTTTTTCTTAGTATAGGGAAATTTTTTGGCCAAATTATTGTGATTCTTCAATCTGCAGATTAAAGGTAGAAGGATGTATGTAGATTTAAAAAATGTAAACTTGTTCTTTAGCTGAAGATTGCATTTAATATTTTGAAAGCTATTTTAAATGAGATATGAGATTAATGGACTAAATATGCTAACTTTAATGATAGCACTTTTAGAAAATAGGTAATCGATTTAGCTAAAACATTATTTTCAAAACTACATTCTTCTCTCGATTCTTTCTTTTATTTGTTTTGATATTAGTTTCACATATTGAAAAAATATTTTTCTTGATTTTTCTTCAGATTTTCAAGTCCAGAAGCTGATCCAAATTGTTGGCCAATGATGAAGATCGAATATTCGACACTTCAAAACTTTAGAATATTCTTTTGGTTGGGTACTTTGGACAATCCTCACATGAAGGTTCGATGTTATCAACCAGAGGGAGACATCGAATCATTTGAATTTCACAGGTTTGACCTTATGAATGATGAATGATAAACCTTGAAACTTAATATTTGAGCACTAGTAAGCTTTTGCTTAAAGCCCTCAGTGCTCTTTGGGTATGACTTCAAGTGTTCTTATACATATTATAATTATTCATTACTAGAAAATAGATATTTGCAGCATAGTAGTTGATTTTATACAGCAAACTGCACTTATGTGTCTGTAGTGGGACTAAAATCCCGCGTTTTTCTCCACTGGAATGTGAAAGTAGACCCCTGGAATTTTTAATTTAGTACTGCACAGAATAATAAAACTTTATGATAAGTCTGATAAATCATAACTGATCCTCTAATTGTCTTTATTTAGATTTCTGTCAAAAGGAACGTTATCTGGAATGAATCAAAGTTGAAATTCAATAGCCTTATTTTGTCTGCTCTTGGGGCAAGAGAGATATCAAAACTTCTTTGACCATTTTTAAACACCCGTTTTAGTTTTTTGGAACAGCTCAAAAAATTAAGAGTAAAAAAAGTCTGACTAGTAGCGAAATGTGACGGTGAGATGTTCACGCTTTCTTTTTTTCTACAGTGGTCTCGTGTTCTCTTCAGATAGGAAGAGAATGTTCTGTTGCGTGGAAGCAGGAAAATTTTCCATTTCTGAATTCATTATAACAAAGGGCTGCTCGAATTGGACTTACGTGAGGAATCTTCCACCTGTCTGTAAGTGTTATTTGTTTTTAATTAAATGTTATTAATTAAAATTAGAACCAAATTTTCTTTATAAACTTGTTTATAGTCTCTAAAGTGTGGTTTCGCTATTAATTATCGTACCACAATTCACTAATTTAACTAATTGATCTCTTACAATTTACCAAATTCCGAATTTACCATAAGTTTAAAAAAATCTTTTTAAAGGGAGATAATTATGTAGAGGTCTAAATATTGAGATCCAGCTTTTAAAGAAAAATATCATTCCAACCCATAATTTATTTCTTGGGCTGTAATGCCTCTGTTTATTTCTTCAATGAAGATTATATTTCTTATTTTTTTAATTTTTTATTTATTTTAGGACCACCTCATGTCAACTTTCTTCTAAACTCAAAAATGCTCGCATGAATAATCATTAGAAAATATTAATAAAATCTTTTATTGCTTGTAAATAAAAGAAATGTAAATAATATCAATAAACGGGAGTAAACATTACATGCCAATTAAGGAAGATATTTTAACCATGGTCTAACCAGAAAATTACTAAAAATTGAATATCAGAAATTAAAAACGAACACGTGATTTACGTGTCAGGAACTCATTTCGTCAGATTTTTTTATTATATCGTCAGATTTTTTTATTATACTTTTTATGTACAATGTTCAATGCGCATATACCTATTTCATTATTGAAGAAATAACTGTGGTTAATTAATTTAATTGAAACACGTTGTGCGTTTTGCAAGGAATACGCATTTTAAAGTCGACGGTAAACCCCCAAAATAGGGAATATAAATAACAGAAAAAATATAGATGTAAAACTTCTGTTGCTCATCTAGTTAAGACATGTTCATTTTGTCGAACCCAAAGAATAAAAAGTTTGTTTTTTAATGTTCTTCAAGCCCATCCATTATCAGAAAATTTAATAATTCACAGAATATTTTAAATCCTGACTTGGTAAAATGAATGTACGATGACTTTTAAAAAAATATTCAGAGAGGCAATGCGGCCAGCATGCTGGGCAGTCTGCCACAGAATGGTGGACTGGAAAAGATATTTCTTTTTTAATGTTGATTTTGAAATATAATTTTACTTTTCTAACATTAAATTTTTGTGGACTGGAAGAGATATTTCTTTTTTAATGTTGATTTTGGAATATAATTTTACTTTTCTAACATTAAATTTTTGTGGACTGGAAGAGATATTTCTTTTTTTAATGTTGATTTTGAAATATAATTTTACTTTTCTAACATGAATGAAAATTTAATTTTCATTACAGACGATGAGTCCGTGGAAACACTTTTGCAACTCAAGTTTGACAAAAACGAGACCGTGGTTCTCGCATCCACAGCCAACGGGTTCGCAGTGTGGTTCCTCCTTCCCAATGACGAGAACGATAATATTAGAGGCATGTTTCTCCACTTACCTCATGGTGTTCGGAACATTACGACAATAATGTTGAAATCCAATTCAGTGATGATATCCGGTGATGACAACTATGCCATAGCTGGAGTAAGGTAATGAAAATTAGTAATGTAATGAAAATTAGAGGTACCATATATGCACATTGTAACTTAACAAGCAATTCATAACGGATTTTATTAAATGCAAAAAACAATGACATACCTCGTAAATTCGAAAAATCATCATCATAATCATAGGATGGCGGCATCGTGAACGAATGTAGCCCGACAGTGGAGGAATGACTCAGCACTTCTACCACGGTCTTTACAAGGTGGCTAATAATTGACAAGGCCCCCTAGAACCAAGCCAATGCTAGTCTACTTCCTGTTTATAGTCCTAGTAGTTGGTAGGGCCCTACCAACAGTAGTTGGTAGGGCAACATCTGCAATAAAAACGCTGTGTTTATTGTACATGAAACGTTTTAGCTTGTTCATTTAATTTACATAAATATCATGCATATCATTTAACAAAGCTAAAAATTGGTGGTAATAATAATAATAATAACACTCTTTAGTGGAAGGTAACCACCAGGCGAGGATAATGCTCAAAGTATTTTCTACCTCCTAACCCTCAGAGACTTATTATTATGTGGTCACAAACTCAAATTAATGAGGAAAAAGTCATGCACTAGGTGGGATTCGAACCATCGGATCCCTACGCTACCTGGATTACCAGACTAGCGCGTTAACTACTTGACTACCAGTGCACAGTAAAAATTGGTAAAAGTTGAAACAAATGTGAAATTAGAATACCTATGAGCAACTTTGGTTTTGTGCCTGTCTATCTGTCTGTTGGTTGCTCTGTCATGTGCATTCCTTTTAAACTACTAAACGAGTTTGAATAAATTTTCCACACATATAATTTAATTTATTTACCTGCTTTTAAGTGCAATACAAAACAAGTGTATGACAATTACAATGAAATTTGACATACACCCAATGACATAATAATACACTGAATAGAAGACGTATTGGATGGTCAAATAAAAAATTTATTATTCGATACAAAAAAAAAATGTTTCTTAACTTTCAGGAAAAGTCTTTACGTATGGTCAATGAAGACTGGTGATTTGGTGAAAGTTTTGGATGCCCATTTTGGTCGAATAATTTCCCTTGAACCTTTGACATTAGGGAATTGGAATTCTGTAAGTCAATAGAGTCTTTTAATTTTCCGTTACAGTGCAATAATTTAAGAACCAATTTTCAATGTCTCTTTATCATAGGAGTTTTTTTTTATTCTTATTGAATTCAACATTGTTGTTTATTAAACATAACATAACTGCCTACAAGAGTCTCATGTCCAAATAGAGTGGTCATGGTCTCCCATCATTTCTAACTTTGCTTAATGTTACTTAACCCAATGAATCGTTTGAAAAATGGACGCAGTCTATTTTCCTGGTTCCTGTTAGAAATATAAAGGTTTTAGTCTATGTTATTTCATATGGGGCATTTTCGTAACAAGAAAATATTTAGATATACTAAATTCTGTGATAATATTTAAAGTTAAAAATTCTAGTAGCAGTTATGAAATTACAACTCGTCAGCTTTTTGTTGCATACACAGTATTTTTATACATACATTAAGTTAATATTAAGTATTTCCATCACATCCACAGGTGATCACTTCTTCTATAGACAGATCAGTGAAGGTATGGAATATCAACAATATTTTTGAACAAGTTCATGTCATAGATCGACACGAATTGCAAATTGATTCCATCAGGTAAGGTGAAAGTATACTGTATCAATGGGAATTTTCCTATCTGCAAGCTTAATGACGTCATCTAAAGATATTACCCAAAAGTAAATATTTGGGTTTTAAAAAATTGTTCCACCAGTGAAGATTAATGGGACTCTCTTTTGGGACATTCATGTTGAAAGTCTACGTACTTACAATAAGCAGGTAGCCTATGGATCACAACCAATAAATGAATATTTCCTTGTTTACATAAATGAGAATTTGACCACGTCATAATGGCACCAAACAACTATTGCAATAATTAAGGGACTCGATTAATAATGGGGCAGTATAAACATTATAATAGTCTAATAATATAATTCACAGCATATCACAAGAAGCGGGCGTAGCAGTGACAGTCACCAGAGCATGCGTCGGAGTGTGGGATATGCTTAGCGGTCGCCTGCTATCTCAGCTAGCTGATAGTCCTTTGGGTGCCATTGTGACACATGCCATCATCACTCCCGATGGAAAGTGAGTCGGTATAGTAAATAATATCTTTTTACAGATGAGAAGTCAAATGATAAGGTCGCACTGAGAATTCGTGAATAAAAAAGTGATGGAAAATACACATTGTGAAATAAATAAAACATGCATTTGTGGTCAAGTGTTTAGGGCGCTAGTTTGTTATTTCAGGTATAGCTTGGGGATCACATCCAATTAATGAAATTTTCTTTGTATATTTGAGAATTTTCGTTACGAAAAAGTTCATAGTAAAATGCATGATCAAAACAAATATTTTATCACTTCTTTTATGTAAGCTATGTAGACATGGAATTTTTCTTGGTTGAAACTCAATTATTCTTACTTACTCCCATATACAATTATACATATAACAATTTCGGTATTTTGCCTCGTCACATCTCTATTACAAAGCAATTCTCATCACAATAAATATCTTTTCATAGTATATTTCCTATGTACAATTATGTATTTATAAAATATAAAAAAATCCCTCCAAGTCTGAAGAACGAGGCACTGTGCTCATTACATCTGCCGCAAATTCTCTTTGGATACACAGATAAATCCTTTTTAAAAAGGAGGTTTGATCTTTTTCTCCTGATGATTCATACAGTTGTAACAATAATAATAATAGAGTAGTTCTGGGATTTCTAGCTTTACTTATAAACCTTTGCCCTTATAAGATTTACTATTATTATTATAATTTAAAATAAATTGTAATAATTTCAGATACATTGTGTCTTCAGAGTCAGGTAACGTCATCATATGGAACAGACCTACAGAACAAGTGTTGTTTCGAGAATCTCAACCTGGTATCGAACAGTTATCTTTTCTAGAAGAGGGAACCAAATTTGTTTCTATTTCGAAACCAGTGACCCCGGCTGGCGTTGAAGTGTCCTCTAAAACAACTGCCACTGGCATTGTGAGAAATATTCCTGCAGGTGAGTGTATTCCATCCAAAACTCTTGTCACAAAAGATCTATCTAAGGTCACAGTGACAAAGAGAGTTCGTTGCCGATCAAAGTCAAAATGATCATACAAAGTTTATACCAGTTTATTTTTATTTCGATTATGTAAATGACTTTTCTTCTGTTTTAACCATTTTGTTCGTAGGTGCTCAACTTTTTTCATTTGACTACCCGGTAAGGAACATTACAGGAGTAGGTTTCAAAGAGTGCATTTTTACCAGTGATTCCCAGAACATTGTAGTCCTAGCAGCAGATAAAGGTCACCACAGAGAGGCCCTCCACATCATCAATGCGAAAACTGGAGCGACTGTCCGTAAACTTCCTTTGAAACAAGCTGGTGTGAAGGTAAAGTTTTTGCAACAATAAAACTTATTATCACTTTTATTTGATTGTAATTTAAAAAAAATACCTCCAGAATATTATTGAAAGTGTAAAAGGAGATTAACTTCAAATATCGTTTGAGTATCTACAGTTCTACAATAATCCATTTTAATTTTTGTGAAATACTGGGGTCTCTAGGTAATTATTTCACTTTAGTCGGTCCCGGTAGCTCAGTAGTCAAAGCGTCTGACTAGTAATCCAGAGGTCACGGGTTCAAAGCCCAGCTGGGACATGACGATATAACATCCCATTCGGGATTTTGACCACATAATAATACGTCTTGGGCTTACTCTTGGAATAATGGGACTCATTAGTCCTAATCGGGCAGTACAAATTAGGCGATATTATTATTAGTCAGTTAAGATATTGTGTGATAGATTTAACATCTTGTACACTATATTCTTTAAAGGATCTGATAAGTATTGTACCGTATCCAATGAAACCAAATCAAGTTGCCTTGATCGACGCTGAAAAAGCTACAATTGTTGACATCAAAAACAAGAGAGTTGTCCGAGATGTGCCGAGATGGGGTGGTTCCTGTACGAAAGATGGAAAATATGGACTGTATGCTCCAACTAGGTGAGTGCTTATTTGTTCCTCACGTTTTTTTTAATACTTGGAAACTAAGTGATAGTTTATTCAATAAAAAATCTCTTCCAATGATCTTCCACTGGGCAGAGTACCCAAAATTGATGTAGCATTCCCTCGTTATCTCTTCGACGGATACTTCAATTTTCAGTAAATTTGTAGTTAGGTTTGTTCATTGGTCTACTGAAGTTTGCTGTATAGTTTTTGGACCACATTGCCAGACCGGAGCCTCTTTTCAACCCTTTTATTTGTGTGTGTGAGTGAGGTTTACAGAAATACTAGTTATTGTTTTATTTATTTTGTATACACTATCTTCCAGGGGTGGTCTGGAGCTGCTGGAGCTAAAGAAGGGATCAACTGTACAAACGTTTATACCCAAAGTAGCGGAGGGGGTGTTCAGTGTGATTTGTATGTTCACTAAAACAGACGAGTATGTTCTGTACTACCATAGTGGCAAGAAAACGTTACGAGTGTTCAGGTACAGACCTCATTCTCTTTTATATAAAGAACTTAAAGAATCCTAGTTTTATATAAAATATTACAGGGGGACGCAGTAGAAGCCTCCTCGAAGATTGTTATATTTGTAATGGAGTTGGTCGTCCCCTGGAAACGTCAAATAAATACCATATTTGCCGGCTAATTCTACTACTGACCAGTTCTTTATGCCTTATTTTCAATGATTATATACGAAATAGAGCTTTGAACCAAAGGAATACGAGTATTACATAATTATACCTAACATTACTTTGGATTTCTATTATGAGCTAATATAACAAATAATTCTCATTCCCTTTGGACTATTACTATTAATTAAATAAAAGGTCCCTTTAGCGGTTCTCAAGTCATAGTTCTACGTGCCCGCCTCCGTGGCTCAGTGGTTAAGAGCATTGGTTGCTGACCCGGAGGTTGCGGGTTCGAATTGCGGCCGGAGCGGAATATTCTAACCGAGTTTTTTCGTTTCCGGAATGGCATGGATGTAAAGGTAAAGTGCCTTGAAGTAATGCGAAAGCGGTTCCGCGGCAGAACTACCTTTTTTTTTAAAAAAAAAAAAAAAAAAAGATTTTACGTGCTACCAAACAAAATGACTGAGAATTATTGACGAGCAAATTACAAATTAAGATTTAAAAAAAAAGTTTAGGGAAAACTCTTTGTAAAGTTTTACTTTCAACCAATAACACCATGCTTGGATAGAGAACTTATCCTCATTATAATTTAAAATTGGCCCTAAGTGTGTTTTGAAACGCGCTCTCAACTATTTTTCACAGAACAAGTGACGCTGTAATGATTGCAAACTATCGTGTCCAAGCTGAATTGTCCGCAGTGGAAAGCACCGACGATGGGAAAGCTATTGTCCTGGGCACTGTAGATGGATGTTTGTCGGTTCTTGCTATAGCCGATCCTCAAAAAACCGAAATGAAACATTTTCTGTCCAACCTGCCTACCCGAGATGAAAATGTAAGTGATTACATCTAGATAATAAATTGTCATGTAGGTACTAGTATTTTTTTTTTTTTTTGGCATTGGTTATTCTCCTTATGAAGGGAATTTGCCACACAGCCTAGTACTAGTAGTTCTTCTAGTACTAGTAACTATCTAGTACTAGTACTCGATCTAGAACTAGAAAAATCAGCTAGAAAAATCAGCTAACTAGATATTTAATTCGCGAAGCTTTTTTTTCCGAGTTTTTCCTAAAGCTAACTGTTCCTAATCCAGGTATGTTCTGTGAAATCTGCATTCGCCTGAGAAACTTCTCACATTTCTATTTTGATTGACTGACTGATTTCAAAACTCGCTAATTCGGCAAGAACGACCTCTTGTAATACAGAGTTAAAGCGCCTAGTTAGAGAAGAAACTGCCTTACATCCAATACTGTTGTAACATGGGTGTTTTCATTTTGATTTTCAGTGGAAGAAGAAGATGGAGAGGGAAAGGGCTTCAAAAAGATTCAAAGCTGCAGCTTATCTATCCAAAGTTTGCCTTCACATGAACCAAAACAACAATCGCCATAACCAAACTGCTCCCAATGAAGCCATTTAACAACCCATCATGCAAATCCACGTACCTACTCATAATAACACTCTTTAGTGGAATGTAACCACCACGCGAGTTTAATGCTCAAAGCATTTACTACCACCTAACCTTCAGAGTCTTATTATTATGTGGTCACAAACTCAAATTAGTGAGGAAAAATCCATACATTGCATTACCAGACTAGGGCGTTAGCCACTTAACTATACCATTGAGCCATTGACCATGTCACTTTAGAAGACATACTCCGACCTACTATCATTTTTTTACCCACTATTATACGTATACAACCATACATATTCTGTAGATCTCGAAAGTATTGGGTTCGTTTAGTTTTTTTTTTTTTTTAGATTTCAAGATGAAAATCGCCTGTCAATTTTTTTCCCTCATATTGCATCTCTGTATTCTTAAGTATAGATACCTATTCACTGTGAGAACTCCGCTAGTCGATCCACTAAACACTATTATTTTATAGCTTCTAGCAACGACAAAGCATTTTCTACCACTTAACCCTCAGTCTTATTATTATGTGGTCAAAAACTCAAATTAGTGAGGAAAAATTCATGCAAATGCGATCCACTAAACATTATTATTTTATAGCTTCCAACGACATTTTTTTTTCATTACCAAATGCTATCCTAACGAAGGATTTTATTTTTAGATATTTAATTATTTATCAATGTTTTTGTTCATAATAATACAATTAAAATATTATAAAAAGAGTACCTACCTACTTATGTGATATCAGTAACGAAAAATATAACTATATTATTTACTATAGGTTTTAGGAAATCTAATAATTCCTTGGGCACAAGTCGGGCTGCAATATTTTTCACCCAAAGTTCAATTCTAGTCTAGTTTCTAGGTGTCAAAATAAGGCAGATAACAGAAAAATCTGGTGTAGTTTTGCTTTATTGGTACCTACCATACTTTATTTTGAGCTGCTAAACACACTAAAAGAAAAGTGTTCTAGCTAAAAATGGGACTTTTTACTGTTCTTATTCTATCAAAAAGAAAATAATGTTATCACAAGACATATTATGTATATTATATCGAAAAGAAAACAGTATCTTAATGTTCAATATGTAGCAGATTTATTTACAAAGAGTTTTACTTAAAAATGTTTTTGAAACTCTTAGATTAAAATTAGGTCTAGATATTAATGAAGGTACCTTGAGTTCAGTTTAATTGTTATTAAGTAGACTATTCTTAAAAAAGGAAATACCTACTAATAAAATTTCTTGAATTAAAAAAATAACTTTTAAATTGTGTCAGTTCGTTGTTTCAGGGGTAAAGATGAAGGTAATGTGGATTACTGCAAGATGTTTGAATATTGGCGCTAAAATATTTTGAGAGTTGAACCAAAAACTCAAAGTTGAACCAAAAACTTAAATAACAACTGTTCAACTTTATATTGTAGATTTTGTGAACTTGAAATATAAAATAAAATTACAATATAAAATTTACAAGATGCATACAGGATTTTATTCACCAGAAACATCAATTTTGGTGAATTGTAGTATTTCTGGCGAAAGTATTTGAGAATATAAAAAATTGTGATACTCGACTTCACATACTATGAGTGAAAAATCCAAAAAAAAAAAAATATGTCTTGAATGTCATCAGAAGAGTTATAGACCAGAAACCGTTTCATAATAGATCGGCTGTAAAATGTTTGACTAATTCAATTTGAAAAACTAATTTTCTACAACTATGAACAAAACATCACAAAAAATACATAATTCACGCCTAAAAAGCAAATTAACGGAAGACAGAAGAAAAACGAAAATTGAAAACATTCACAAGGAAATAACACTTTTACAATAAAAATTTATGAGAGAGAGATTTTTTTTTTTAAATATACAGTGGAAACTCAATTTTCTAAACTGCAGCGTAAAAAGCACAGGAGACTTTCATCCAATAACATTTGAGCGCACGAATAGCTCAGTGTTTAAGCACTCGCTTGCCAAGTGGAAGGTGTAGGGTTCGAACCCCGCTCCGACAAAAATTTATATTCAAAATTAGGTTACAGTTGTTTGTAAGGGATACCTTCCGGTGCGCTCGTGTTGACCCAGCACCTAAATGGGAAATTATGTGTCACTTCTCGCCCATCAGAGGGGAGAAGGAGTGATGATCTCCAACTAACTTAAGTTGGCGCGTCCCGAACCACATATTATATTCCCACGTGCGATCATCTTCCTCTCAGTACCAAAAATAAAAGGTAAAGTTATCATATTTGTGTTAATCACAACTGTGATTTTACAATTTTACTCAAACTCACTTAACTAAAATTTTGCTCAACTTGCGAATTGAACCACGGACTTCTAGAATGCAAGTCCGCCGCCTTATTGATCACGCTACTGAGGTCGGGTTTTTTTTTGTATGAGGAGGAAAATCTTTATGATGGTCTACACCAGGCATGTCAAACTGGCGGCCCGCGGGCCGCATGCGGCCCGCCTGGTCAATTTGTGCGGCCCGCTGCGAGCGTTAGGATATAATACAATACTTCCTTATTATGAGATAAGGAAAGTTAAAAAAAAAAAATTATGGCTCGAGACTTATTTTCTTGATTTTTTTTTCAACTTTACGAGACTCTAAAAAAAAGTAGATACTTACCTACCTACTTATTGGCAAATGAATAATAATAGTACTTAAGGACATAGGTACTTTACCTACCACAAACCTCACTGAATCTAGTTCAGATGTACGAGTGTTGGACACACCAGGGATAGGATGTGTATTGCGCATGCTCAAAAATTCATTGGGCTGATTTCCCTTATTTCCCCTCTCCAGTCTCCTCTGTCTTTCTTTTCTTCTCTTTGTACCTAAATTCATTGGGCTGATTTCCCTTATTTCCCCTCTCCAGTCTCCTCTGTTTTTTTTTCTTCTCTTTGTACCTAATTATTTGTTTGTAGATTACTAGATTAGAGATTAGTAGTTTATTAGAACAATTTTGCTCTGTGCTTCCTCCGTGCGTTTTGTCAATCGCAGAATACCCCTTGCTGTTGTTAAACCTGTTTTGAATTTTTCCGTCTTTGTTTTAATCAAAAGTGGGATTTTCAGTTGCAGTTTGTGGTATATTCTGTTCACCTTTTCGCGATGTCTCTTTCGAAACCAAGCAGGAAAAGACAAATTGAAGTGGAAAATAGGCAATTTCAAGAAAAATGGGAACTTCTTTACTTTTGTACAGAAATTAATAAAAAGATAACGTGTCTTGTTTGTAACAATAACATTGCGGTTTCAAAAGAATACAACATTAAACGTCATTATGACTCTCAGCATGCTAGTTTCTCCTGTTATGAAGGCAAAGTTAGAGAAAGTAAGTTGAATGATTTGAAAGAAAATGTGAAAAGACAGCAGAATGTGTTTACTAGAGGTCAGAAAATTCAAGAGGAAGTTGTGACAGCAAGTTTTGAGATAAGCTATCTGATTATGAAACATAACAAGCCATTTTCTGATGGGGACTTTGTTAAAAAGTGTGTAATGAAAGCTGTAGATAACGTCTGCCCAGAAAAAGCAAAAGCTTTCCAAGATATTTCATTATCAAGAAATACTGTGGTTGCAAGGGTTAATGAGATGGCAGACAATTTGTGAGAACATTTAAAAACTGCACACTCCACATTTCAGTATTTTTCAATTGCAATTGACGAAAGCACTGACAGAACTGATATTGCACAAACTTCATTGTTTCTAAGAGCCTGCTTATCCGATATGACTGTCATTGAGGAGCTGCTAGAAGTCATTCCTTTGCATGACACTACAACAGGAGAAGATATTTTGGATGCTGTGTGGAAGGTTCTTGAAGAGAATCAACTCCCACTGGAGAAGCTGGTATCCGTTACCACCGATGGAGCTCCTTCAATGACCGGCAAAACCAAGGGGTTTGTCGCCCTTCTCAATGCCAAACTGAAAGAAAAGTTTCCTGAAAAGCCGCCTCTGAATAGTTTTCACTGTCTCATACATCAAGAAGTTCTTTGTTCAAAATCATTGAAAATGGACAGAGTAGTTAAGGAAATTTCAAAGATTGTTAATTACATCAGAGCCAGAGGTCTTAACCATCGCCAGTTTAAAAGTTTCCTGGCAGAAATGGATTCCGAATTTGAGGACTTGCCTTACTACACTGAAGTACGTTGGTTATCTTGTCACAAAGTCTTGCAAAGATTCAATGCTCTCCTTGAAGAAGTGAAACTATTCTTAGAAATGAAAGGGGAAGACGTGACTTTGTTGGAAGATTTAAATTGGCGTCAAGATGTAACATTTTTGGTTGATATCACAGGTCATTTACAGGAGCTAAATTTAAAACTCCAAGGTGTTGACAAGCTAATAACTAACGTTGATGAGATTCTATCAAACTTCATATAACTAGATTGCACTTATGGACAAATCAATTGAAAAAGGACAGTTTGATTAATTTCCCAACAAGCAAAATTTTTATTAAAAAAAACCTAAGCTTCAGTTTTGCTAAATATATTGACAAATTGGAAATTCTGAAAGCGGAGTTCGATTCCCGCTTCCAAGATTTCAAAATACACCATGACGATTTTGCGCTATTTTCAAGTCCATACTCTTTTGAGGTGGAGAAAGCTCCAGGCTGTCTGCAATTGGAATTAATTGATTTCCAAAATGATTCAAGATTAAAAGAAAAGTTTCATGAAGTAGGGGTCCCAAAAATTTATGAATACTTATCAGACGAGAAGTACAAAGAGCTTAAGAGTTTTGTAGCTCAAATCTTGTGTTACTTTGGTAGTTCATATATATGTGAACAGCTGTTTTCTAAAATAAAATGGACTAAAACCGAGCAGAGGACAAGATTAACAGACAAAAACTTGTCAAACGATCTCAAAGTTAGTGTAAAAAGCTCTTTTGTACCTAACTTTAAGTACCTCGTTGCAGAAAAGCGTTGCCAAGCATCTGGCCAAAAATAAGCCGGTTCATAAGGATTTTTCATTGGTTTTTTAATAATTATAGGTACTTTTTGTGTAGGTATTTTCTGTATTATTTGAAACCAATAAAACTTCTATTTTTAAAACAAATTAAAAACCCTGAATTTTTCTTTCATTTTACGTCAGGATCTTTTTTTTTACGAGAGGGGGAGGGGTTGAGTACCTGCGGCCCGCCAATGATCAGCACAACTGAAAAATAGCCCTTCATACATTTTGAGTTTGACATGCCTGGTCTACACAGATGTTGTGTGAAGCGTATGCGGGAGTCACCGTCAGGGTATGGTGTTTCGCCCTTCTTCGGCACCATTCCTGACGGCTCAACCCGCTAAAAAAACCCCCGCTCTTCTCTCTGGTTTATGGAACAATTTTGGTAGTACTCCGGGAGTCGAATCCCTCTGAGGTCGGGTTAGTTATCATATTTGTATTAATCACTTTGGTGATGTCACATCTACTCAAACTCGCTTCACTTAATCTTTTCTGAAACCGGGACTTGAACCACCGACCTCCAGGTTATCGATCCGCCGCCTTATCGATCAAGCCACTGAGGTCGGTCAATGATTGGTAACATCTCACCATACAAACATTCTCAAGATGTTCAACTTAGCCTCCATTATTTTTTATTAATCTGAATGGTTTGACTTGGAATTTCACTGTGGTGAAGTTTGGACCCTTGTCACTGGTACTGGTTGAAATGCTTCCGCCGCCTTATCGATCAAGCTACTGAGGTGTCGGTAGGTCGGGACGTTAGTACCAAGAAAAAACCCCCCGCTCTTCTTTCTGGTTCCCGAAACACTTTTGGTAGTACTCCGGGAGTCGAGTGCCTGAGGTCGGGACGTTAGTACCAAGAAATGTACGGGTTGTGTCCGGGGTGTGTCCGGGACTGGGGCGACGACATGAAGGCGGTAGAGTGGTGCAGGTAGTTGGAGTTGGGGCTGAGGGGGTTGAGGATGGAGAGGGTCGGAGGGGAGCTGGCACGGTGTTGCAGGGGGTGGGAGGAGGAGGAGGAGTTGCACATGGTGAGGGAGGACCAGGAGGCGCCGGGGGGGCTGCCGGTGAGGGGTATCGTGTCGGAGGGGCAGCCTCCTGTGACGAGGGGGTCGGGACCTGGCGTGCTGTTACCTGTGAAGTAATATGAATTGAATTGAATTTTTATATTGTGACAATATACAATATTGTATGAACAATAATAATAATAATGCTTTACTTTGTGTTATGTCACTAGTGTAGTGGGTAGCGCAGAATCATAGGACTTTACCACTTTAATTTACAAAAAGTTAAAAAAAAAGTTATTTGTGTTAATCATATTTGTGTTAATCACTTTCGTGATATCACAACTACTCAAACTCGCTTTACTAAATCTATACGCTGAAACCGGGACTTGAACCACCGACCTCCAGGTTACAAGTCCACCGCCTCGCCTTATCGATCAAGCTACTAAGGTCGGTGTGAATAGTAATAATAATAATGCTTTACTTTGTGTTAATATGTCACAATTTTAGTGGGTAGCGCAGAATCATAGGACTTTACCACTTTAATTTATAATATCTAGTATTACTTTTTTGCCTATGATTCTGCCACTGGTCGCTGCTTCACATCAAACCAGCTATTTATTTTTCCTCACGAGGTATGAGTTGACCCCGAATATCCAAGTACAGAGCAGAAATATTCTTGCCCGGTGGGGATCGAACCCAGGTCACCATGCGTGCAGTGCCAAGCGCGTTAACACACTTGGCCACAGTGACTACCTACATTTTTTGCCAGGTTCCAGCGAATGGAAACTCACAAAAAAATATTTTCTCATCTGCCCCCACAGTCCCCCCAAAATAAAAATGTTTTGAACCTACCAGAAAGTGGTCCAATGAGTGAGAGACTTCTAGTGTTAGGAGGTAACTGGTGATGGGTAACAATTGCCCCTGGACTAATCGGGTAACTACTGGTGGGAGAGGGCATGATGTTGGGAGACACGTTGCCTACCCGGGATCCGCTACTGACAGGGTGTATCTGAGAGAAGATAAGTAGATTATATAATAGAGTAACTACTGGTGGGAGAGGGCATGATGTTGGGCGATACATTGCCTACCCGGGATCCGCTACTGACAGGGTGTATCTGAGAGAAGATAAGTAGATTATATAGTAGAGTAACTACTGGTGAGAAAATGGCTGTATGGGTTGTTTTTGCCCAATGCCAAAAAAAACTACCGATGGGAGAGGGCATGAAAAAAAAAGATCTATATTAATTTATTAATATTAACGTCAAGAAAATGGCATATTTGAAAATTCTAAAGTCAAGTGAAGACTTCTTGATTTTGACATTCCGGTCCAACCCGGGCTGGTTGAGGTGAATGTGGGTAGTAGTTTTGTGAGTTTCCTGCGAATGGAGGGTAACAGCCCCGTCGTGATATGACTATGCAGTTGAAAGCGACGTTAAACCCAAAAAAAAAAAAAAAAGATCTCTAAGTTTACCATTTTTACCCCATTCGCACTATATTCGCACTATATTATTATTTATGTATTTGTTTCAATGTATTATTTTCAAATAATTGTTATTTTTAGAAACACTAGCTATAAGTTTTATTATGTAATTTATGTATAATGTATTGTAAAATATGACATAAATCAGTGGTGCTCAACCTAGGGGTCGCGACCCCCATGGGGGTCGCGAATCTAAATCAGGGGGTCGCGAAAAAGCTTCAACCACTGAACTGGGGTCGCGGAAAAAGCTCAGGGTTCACATTGAATTGCACATTACGTTTGCACTTTATTATTAGTAAGTAACGGAACATTTAAACTTTCAATAAAAAACCTTTTTTGTCAGGGGTGGGGGGTCGCGATTTTTTTTCCCCTCCGAAGGGGAAAAAAATAAACAATTAAATTATATTAAGTTAAAAACACCGCTCAAGCTTACCTGAGAAGTAAGGAAAGTGGATGTCTGCACCGGAGGGTAGGAGGCCCCACTCAGGCCGATGTAGGAACTGGAGGCGGCCCCGTGGCCAGGGCTGCTCTCACAATGCATCTCCTCCACATAGGCTGGGCCGCCCATGTGGGACCCACACATGGGACTGTACTCCTGCTTCAGATCATGCTTGTAGTCCACTACTGAAACAAGACAATAATAATTATAGTACAGTCGAATCTTTCCTGTTTATAAGAAAGAGAATGCCGTTGGCATTAGCACCGCCTTTGATCAAGTTTTGTTTTCTTAATTTTAATATCTATGTATGTATATATTCTACTAGCGGGCTGTCGCCCGCTTTGCGGGCCGAGGCATGGCCGTGAAAGCAAAAAATCCTTTTTCGCCAATGGCAGGTGTTGTAGTGGGAGTTTCGAAAAATCCCGTCTTATTGCACATCTAGACTATAAGACAAAGCTACCTACCAAATTTCAGCTTCCTAGGACTTACGGTTTGGGCTATAGAGCGATGATCAGTCAGTGGTCAGTGGTCAGTGAGTGTCTTTGACATTTATATATTAAGATATGTCATTATTTTGTAAATAAAACTTGATCCAACTTATTTAATAATAATACTGATTAAAATAAATAAGTTAGTTGATGGCATGGATATTCAGAACTATTACCTGCTGATGAGAGCAAATAAGCTCGAAACAGCTGTCCAGGTATGTTCTGATATTCATGTACATCTAATACAACTTCTCACTTTTCTGTTTATACTGATAATGATCTGCATATCATGTACAATATTGTACATCCTTGAGGTTCGAAAAGCTATCGAATTGCGCCACTAGTGACTTTGGGATTCAAAAGAAAATTGCATGAAACAACAGCTAGTCTGTGTATTTCTTCTTCAATGAATTTCTTGTTCTACTTTAGAGATGAAGAAATTCATTGAAGAAATTGGAAACAAATCGATTGAAATTGGAGACAGAAGAGCTAAGGCATACCTATACCAGCGTTTATCCCTGGCAATTCAGAGAGGGAACGCTGGAAGCACTGAAGGCTCTTTTCCCACCAGCGCAGCGCAGCGATGCCCTCTCTGAAATTTTTATGATCAAACACCTCGGCCGAGGTGTGAAGAACGCCTATACAAAGAAAGAGACAGCCCGGCAGAGTGTATTTAATTTTACCAATGTATTTTTCTGTTTTAGAATAAATATATTCTTTAGTCTCTGTTGTAGCTTACTTGTTTTCTATGTTATAGCTTGCCCACCCCGTAGTATGGCTCCCCTCTGATGGACGAGAAGTGTCACAAAATATTTTCCATGTGCTGGGTCATCACGAGCTAACAGGAGGGTATCACTCACTAACAGTAACCAAATTTTGAAAACATTTTTTCTTCTTCTCGTTTTGGGGTTCAAACCCGGGACCTTCCGCACGGCAAGCGGATATCTTACCATTGAAATAAGATAAAAGTATATGTGCCTTTATCTTAGCGGTGAAATAATAATGTTTTTTTTTTGTGTTATTATATCTTATATCACAACTTTAGTGGGGAGAATCATAGGAGTTTACCATTTTAATATACAATAGGTATCTTGTACTATTATTTTTTTGCCTATAATTCCGTCACTGGTTGCTGTTTCACATTCGCAGCAACTAATTTTTCCTTACGGTTTATGAGTGGATCCTGAAAATACAAATACAGAGTAAAAAAAATCCAGCCCCGCCAGGGATCGAACCTAGGTCACCATGCGTGCAATGCTTAGCGCGCTAACTCACTCGGCCACGGTGACTACTTCTAGCGGTGAAATGACATTTAGGGTTGTATGCAGAGTCCTCACTGTAGGGAAGCCCGGGTTATTTGTCCCTTCAGCTGATTTTGTTATGCAGAGACGTTTGTTTAAAGCGTCTGTGCGCATGTACAATCAGATGTTTCTTTAATAAATAATTGTCAAGGTCGAAGTATTCCCTATAGCAAGCTCGAGACCACCCTACAGTGAACCCTATAGGGATTATAACGCACACCTAGTGCAAAAGGTATGTAACTAAAAAAAATCGATTGTAAGAGAAAATTCTTAAAAATCCTAAAAATAATAATAATAATAAACGATTTTAATCGCTTACTGAAGAATCGTCTTTTTTGAGTTACATACCTTTTGCACTAGGTGTGCGATAAAATCGTCTCTGCATACGAGCCTTACCTTGTGGTGGTGAGGCGTAGCCAGGATCAGGCATGGACTGCGGAATCATGTAGGAAGCACTGTTCACGGGGTTGGTATTGGGGTAGGAGGAAGTAACAGGGAGACTGGGTCCTGGGTTGTAGTTGTTGCTGCCATTGCTGCTCATTTGCTTCCGAAGTCGCGCCCGGCGGTTGCTGAACCAAACCTGGCAGAGAATAATAATAATAATAAAAATACTTGTCAACTCAGTCAAATATTAATTTAACACAACTAAACAATCTTACATATGCTGTAGCCAATGTAATAACGAAAAAAATTATTGACGTGAAAGAAAGAAGTGATGATAATATGACCAGGCGTGACTTTACACCAAATTGCAAGAAAAGGATAGATAATAACATAAAAGATTTAAGGAAAGAAGCATCTTTACTGTATGAGATAAAGGCCAATCCTCAATCATTCCGAGTAAGAAAGAAAGTACACCAAATTAAAAGAAAATATGACTTATTCAATTTACCACAGCTTGAAGAAATAATCAAACAAAAAATTTCTGCTTATGCTCAAAGAGTTCGTAGATACACGAAAAGAAATAATTGTTATAGACAAAACAAACTGTTCAATAATGACAAGAAAAAATTCTATCGATCTTTGGGAAAGAAAAATATTGTCATTACAAACCCACCCCAACCTGAACAAGTTGAAAGTTTCTGGAAAAATATTTGGAATCAAGAGACAAACATAAACCGTGAAGCAAGTTGGATTCAAAGAGAGAAATCACGTATGGAAGACGTGATACAAATGCCGGAAATGTATGTTGGCGAAAATGATATAAAGAATGCAATAACCGACATGCAAAATTGGAAAACCCCCGGTTTTGATATGATTCCTGTATTCTGGATTAAAAGATTAACCTCACTATACAAATATTTATCCATCTTATACCAAAAGCTCATTGAAAACCCGGATTTATGTCCAGAATGGTTCACACAAGGTAATACGGTATTAATTCCAAAAAACAATAATACTGAAGATCCAAAGAACTACCGACCTATTACCTGCCTCCCAGTGCTGTACAAGGTTCTGACATCGATTATTAAAAGAAAGATTTACCATCATTTGGATCATAACAAGATATTACCAGAGGAACAAAGAGGTTGTTTAAAAGGCTCGTATGGATGCAAAGATTTGTTAATTATAGACAAGACCATCACAGAAGATTGTTATAAAAACAAGAAAAACCTATGCATGTGCTGGATTGACTTCATGAAAGCGTATGACTGTGTCAGTCATGAATGGATAGAAGAAGCATTGAAAATTTATCATGTAGATGGAAAAACGATCAATTTCTGCAGTAAGATAATGAAAAAAATGGAAAACACGACTTGTAATTAATATGGACTCTTGTGACTTCCAAAATACATCAGTGAATGATAGTAATGGTACATCAAAAATTATTACGAATAATATTCATATTGAGCGGGGAATTTTTCAGGGGGATTCTTTGTCCCCCCTCTTGTTTTGTATGACCCTCATACCTATATCATCTGAACTGAAGAACTTGAAAAAAGGGTACAAATTGAGAAACACTCCTGATGATGTGAGTCATTTACTCTACATGGACGTAAATAACATTAAGTTATTTACCAAAACTGAGAATGATCTGGAAAGCTCAATCGACATTGTAAAGACAATATCAAATGATATAGGCATGTCATTTGGCTATGATAAGTGTGCAAAAATAATAATAAAGCGCGGAGTGATAACATCTCAAAATGCACAAGATCTGAGAGACGATATTGGACACAATATGATAAAAGATTTAGATCAAGACACATATTATAAATATCTTGGCATGAGAACTCGCGTCTTCAAATACAACAAATCAAACAAAATCTTAAAACTGAATACCTAAGAAGATTAAGATTAGTTCTAAATACAGAGTTAAATGGAAGAAACAAAATAGAAGCGATTAACAGCTTAGCAGTACCTGTTGTCGAATACAGTTTCGGCATTATTGACTGGACACAAGAAGAAATAAGGAATTTTGATTTCAAAACAAGAAAATTACTCACAAGTCACCGTACGTTACATCCTAGGTCCAACGTAAAAAGAATATATTTACCTCGAGTTGATGGTGGGCGGGGTCTAAGAAATATGGAAAACATATACAAGTTAGCAATTTTACGATTTGCCAAGTACATCAAAAGAAAAAGTCAAGACGATGCACTCATTGCAATAATGTTCAAATACATGATGACTTCAAACCAAAGTAATATACTGAAACAGGCAGAAAAACTAGAACATGACCTCAACATCAATGATGGAGAAATCGCACCCACATCATGCAATTTTCTAAACAAGTATAGATCACTAGTAAAAGAAAAAATCAGAGAAACAACAAAGGAAGAGTGGAAAAACAAAGCATTGCATGGCCAATTCATCAGGAACATTGAAGAAAATATCTCAATTGACAATAATAAATGCTTTGACTGGTTAAAGTTGGGAAAAATAAAAAGCGAAACTGAATCCTTCATTTTGTCAGCCCAAGACCAGAGTCTCAGAACAAAATATCACGAAAAACACATCTTGAAAATAAGTGATGATGACAAATGCAGATTATGTAAATACAAACCAGAACATATAACCCACATAATCAGTGGTTGTGAGATTTTGGCAAAACACGAATATTTAATACGACACAACAAAATATGCTCGTACCTTCATTTCGAAATCTGTAACCATTACAACATTCCCGATATTCCTGACAAGTGGTACAAATATAGTCCTGAACCTGTCCTGCAACATGAGGATATCGTGATGCTGTATGACCAACAGATTAGAACAGATCGAACGATTCCCTGCAATAAACCAGACCTGATAATCAAGAACTTTAAAGAAAAAACTTGCCTTCTGATTGATGTATCCGTGCCTGCTGATTCGAATGTCGTTTCCAAAGAGGCAGAAAAACGACTAAAATACAAAGATCTAGCCATTGAGATTGAGCGCATGTGGGGACTGAAATGCACAATCATTCCAGTTATTATTGGAGCGCTGGGGTGTGTACCAATATCATTAGAGAAAAACCTGTCCATGCTACCCGGAAATTTCAACCTGTCAGAGATACAAACCTGTGCTGTTTTGGGGACAGCACATATATTACGGAAATTTGGAATTTAATTTTATAATGTAACCAATGTCTAAAAAATATTGTTTATTTTTGATGTTGGTTGTGATATACAGATATGAATAAATATATCTTGGTTATTTATGCCATAATAATAATAATAATAATAATAATAATATTGCCTTTTTTTTATACTGCCCGATAAGGACTGTTAAAGTCCCATTATTCCAGCAGTAAGCCCAAGACATAATTATTATTATGCGGTAAAAATCCCAAATGGGAGGATAACTTGTCATGCCTCGGCTGGGTTTCGAACCCACGACCTCTGGAATCTCTGGATTCACAGAGTGCCGCCTTTACCACTGAGCTACCGGGACAGAGAAGATCATTATTGAAACAGAATCCTCATAAACTGTAGGTCGGTTTGATTCCCCAGTGAATCAAAAATTCAGTAAGTTGATGTCAATGATTCTAAAGACATGACACAGTGATCAACACATTTTTATTTTATTTTTATTTATTTATTTTTTTTTTTGGAAGAAAAAGAAGAAATACCTTTGGAATAAAGAAAAGTTTTTTATGAAGAAAAAGAAGAAATACCTATGGGATGAAGAAAAGTTAAAAAAAGAATTGAAATCGACACGATTTTTTTAATACAAAAACGAACACAATACTTCCGATTTCTAATATTAGAAATTTATCGGAAGTAATACACACTAATGATCTGGCCTTTAGTTTCTGGCGTACCTGGATCCTAGCTTCGGTGAGTTTGGTTCTCTGGGCGAGCTCCTCCCTGGTGTAGATGTCTGGATACTGGGTCCTCTCGAAAGCTTTCTCCAGTTCGTCGAGTTGCTGAGCGGAAAATGTGGTTCGACTGCGCCTCTGCTTTCTTTTCAACGGGATTCCGGGTTCCGAATCGCAGTCTGATCCTTCGCCTTGAATCAAAAAAGATTTTGTAATAAATAAATAAAGAAATAAATATATAAATAAATAATTAAATAAATGTATTTTTTTGTGTCATTATATCACAAAATTTAGTGGGTAGCGCAGAATTATAGGACTTTTCCGTGTTTTAATATCGCAATATATTATTTTTGCTTAAAATTCCGTCGCTGCTAACATTAGAGCAGCTACTCATTTTTCCTCGCGAGGTATGAGTGGACCTCGAACACCCAAGTACCTACAAAGCAGAAAAAATCCTGCCCCGCTGTGGATCAAACCCAGGTCACCGTGCGTGCAATGCCTAGCGCGCTAACTCACTCTGCCACGGTGACTACTTAATACATTAAATAATAATAAATCAGATTTGACTATTGCCTGTAGTCCAGAGATACCGAGTTCGATTCCCAGTTAGGGCAGACTTTTCGAAGAAAATTTTGTTCCTTCCAAACACGTGAAGCTTTCAGGCTGGGTGGGGTTAATGTGGGTAGCTGGTACGGTTCCCAACGAATGGAGGGTACAACTATCTATCTCAAATCAGGACGTTAACATTAAATAGAACCAACTGGTCACAATAGATCTAATTAGGTCTCAGTGTCAACTATAAGTGTTTTCAATGAAAACTCAGCAAATAGTTCAATAAAAATAAATAATTTTCTATTTATACTACCGACTTCAGTAGCTTGATCGATAAGGCGGTGGACTTGTAAGTCGGTAGTTCAAGTCCCGGTTTCAGCGTAGATTAAATTTAGTAAAGCGAGTTTGAGTAATTGTGATATCACGAAACACAAATGTGATAACTCTTTCTTTAATATATTTATATTATGTAGGTAATTCGAAAGGTGGTTTTACCCGTCTATTATTAGATTTAAATGGTGCTTGTCAATATCTAGGTTGATACAAACCACAAGATTTCTTTAAAATAATGTGGTATTGTTCTGTTCCACTATTTGTTTTGACATCGAATTTTCAACATGGAGTTAACTAACGCGGAGACTTGAGAGTGAATTTGAATAAGAATAAATATACATAAAAGTAAATCAAAAAAGAGAATGCCGTTGATGGTATTAGCACTACCCTTGATCAAGTTTTGTTTCTATAATAATTGTAAATATTCCTTGTATGTAGAAAGTCTTACTCATCTTACTGTAAATAAAACTTGAACATTCTCGTGACGCTGGCTTTTCCCGGCCCCACTCAGGCTGGGTGAGGTCAATGTGAGTAGCAGGTTTGTGAGTTTCCTGCGAATGGAGGGTAAAACCCCCGTCGTGATATGACCATGGCAGTTGAAAGCGACGTTAAACCCCACTTAAAAAAAAAAAAAAAAAAAAAAAAAAAAAACTTGATCAAATTTGTATAATAATTTGACATGGAATTTGATGATTGAAGTTTATTGTTCTATTCGGTTCCTCTAAAAATAGATGAGGTATTCCAACGGTATTGAAACCCGTTTTATATTTCACTTGAATGGTTATAGTTTATAGTTTACGTCATGTAATGGTTTATAGGTTTGTGTGATATTGTAAAATAGGACCCCAGTGACACCAAAACCGGCAAAACCTATTGTATTGCTGGCTTAAGAACGTCTGGTTGTCGGTAGTAAATTTTATTTATATGTAGAAGGTGTACCTTATGCTAGCAGTACACTCTCGCCGAGACAAGGCGAGGCCAGCCGAGCGCGAGAGTGAACTTGTGCACCTCGCCTACACTCGGCTCGGCTAGGCAAGTCTCGGCTACGTCTCGCGATCTCTCGCCTCTCGGGTGTATCAATGTCATTAGGAATCATACTAAATTTCACGTCAATCGTATTTGTATTTTGCGAGATATGCTTAGATATGCTAGTATTTGAAAAAGCTCAACTTTTGGAAAATTGACGTTTTTTTCACGCCAAAGCGCTAATGAGCCTGTCATTGGTAACCATGCAAAATTTCAGCTCAATCCGACTTGTGGTTCTCGAGTTTTACGCAACTAAACATACAGACACACCCACATACAAATGAATCATTTTATAATAATATACGTATAAGATAAGTTATTACGAGTATAATTGTGTTAATCACGATGTGATATCACAATTACTTAAACTCGCTTTACTAAATCTTTACTGAACTTGGGACTCAAACCACCGACCTCCAGATTACAAGTCCGCCGCCTTATCTATTAAGCTACTGAGGTCAGTATTAGAAACTAGGTGTTCAGCTCTGAATCTAGCACTAAAGCAGGAAATTTTATCATGAATGACTTTAGTCTAAAACAGGCACAATCTGAAGCATGCTTACCGGTGTGTGCTCTATCTTTATTTCAGTCCACCATAGGTACCGTAATACCTACACGAGGGAGCTAGATTGCTTTTTATCATACCTAGTCATGTCGACCGGTTTTTCGGGTGTCTGAAAAATTATCTAAACAACCATCACTATCCCGCGTTGCAGTAAGCATTCTCACTTTCATAATCCCAAAATCTCTTTCTCAAAAAAATTGTTCAAATGGAGATTTGGAGATTATGAATAATGAGAGTGAGAGTGCTTTTGGAACGAAGGCCCATAGTCCATTTCAGAAACACTCTCCACTCTCAAAATCCCCGAATCTCCGTTTAAACCTTCGAACAACGCCCTCTAACCGTTTAAACCGTCAAAAAACGCACTTTCATTGGTTATTGCGTTCAAATTAACCAACCAGGGTGCGTTGTGTGACTGTTGGAAGGGAGATTTGGAGATTAAGAGAGTGGAGAGTATATCCAGCGAACAAAATAAAAAAAATTCTGAACTAAGGCAAAAGATAACTTACCGTCACTGACTTTTTTCTCCGAGGATGTGTCGTACCCTTCCTGACCCCGCAGCATACGTGAGATAGCACTGACGGACGGCGCACTGCCCCTATCACAGTGGCCCTCTTTGATCAGTCTGTCACCCCAGCACATGGAAAGAGAAACAACACGTTCACATTATTAATCTGCACGGTAGCTCAGTGGTAAAGGCGGCACTCTGTGAATCCAGAGATTCCACGGGTCGCGGGTTCGAAACCCAGCCGGGACATGACAAATTTTCTTACCATTTGGGATTTTTACCACATAATAATACGTCTTGGGCTTACTGCTGGAATAATGGGCTTAATAGTCCTAAGCGGCAGTATAAATAAGGCGATATTATTATATTATTATTATACACCAAATTGTTTCATCAGTCTGTCACCCCAACACGTGGAAAGAGAAACAACACGTTCACATTATTAATCTACACCAAGTTGTTTCATTAGTATGTCACCCCAAACATGGAAAGAGAAACAACACGTTCACATTATTAATCTACACCAAGTTGTTTCATCAGTCTGTCACCCCGACACATGAAAAGAGAAACAACACGTTCACATTATTAATCTACACCAAGTTGTTTCATCAGTCTGTCACCCCAACACATGGAAAGAGAAACAACACGTTCACATTATTAATCTACACCGAGTTGTTTCATCAGTCTGTCACCCCGACACATGAAAAGAGAAACAACACGTTCACATTATTAATCTACACCAAGTTGTTTCATCAGTCTGTCACCCCAACACATGGAAAGAGAAACAACACGTTCACATTATTAATCTACACCGAGTTGTATCATCAGTCTGTCACCCCAACACATGGAAAGAGAAACAACACGTTCACATTATTAATCTACACCAAGTTGTTTCATCAGTTTGTCACCCCAACACATGGAAAGAGAAACAGCACGTTCACATTATTAATCTACACCAAGTTGTTTCATCAATATGTCACCCCAACACATGGAATGAGAAACAACACGTTCACATTATTAATCTACACCAAGTTTGTTCATCAGTTTGTCACCCCAACACATGGAAAGAGAAACAACACGTTCACATTATTAATCTACACCAAGTTGTTTCATCAGTTTGTCACCCCAACACATGGAAAGAGAAACAATACGTTCACATTATTAATCTACACCAAGTTGTTTCATCAGTATGTCGCCCCAACACATGGAAAGAGGAACAACATGTTCACATTATTAATCTACACCAAGTTGTTTCATCAGTTTGTCACCCCAACACATGGAAAGAGAAACAACACGTTCACATTATTAATCTACACCAAGTTGTTTCATCAGTCTGTCACCCCAACACATGGAAAGAGAAACAACACGTTCACATTATTAATCTACACGAAGTTGTTTCATTAGTATGTCACCCCAACACATGGAAAGAGAAACAACACGTTCACATTATTAATCTACACCAAGTTATTTTATCGGTACCTATGTGACCCCAACTCAGACAAACTATCTGTAAGATCCTCTTCTTGAAACTAAGTAAGACCCAATTCACACAGAACGGACGTCCTTTCAGCGTCTCTCCTATGTAAACAAAGGCGCGGGCGGCGGCCCTCCCACTCTCGCCACGTTCGTTTGCCGTCTCTTGTGGCGTAGAAGAAGAGGCACGCAAGTTTATTTATTTTGAAAAGGTACTTGTACCCCGGAACCGCTCAGGCATTATTTCGGGGCACTTTACCTTTACATCCATGTCATTTCGGAAACGGAAAAACTTGGTTAGAAAACTCGGTTAAAAAATCCACGCTCCTCATTAATGCTAAACCATACCGTTATGGCACTGCTAAATATTAAAATAAGGAACAATATACAACATAAAACATCAATACCAGATACCTTTGAAATGTTTACAAACACTTATTTTATAATTTGACCTGGTTGTAGGATTTTCATTTCAAACTTCATGCAATCATAACACTGTGACCTAGTGAAATCTATTGTGTGACCTACAAACACTGATAACATTTGTATATAATAATAATATTATTACAAAGTACACTCCCGGATAACAAAAAATGTTTTTAACTATTTATAAAATATAAAAAATGCCTTCCAAGTCTGAGGAACGAGGCACTGTGCCCATCACTGATAACCCTTCTTTTTCCCTGTTTTAATTGTAAATATTTTCTTTTGTTTTTTTTTCCAACTGTTTTTGTTTCCTGTAATCAAGGGTGGTGTGGAAGAGAATGCCGAAGGCATTATCACCACCCTTGATCAGGCTTTGTTTATATTTATTTCTAACTTGTTACCTTGATCCAAATGTTTATAAATAAAATAATAAATAAATAAACACTGTGCCCATCACTGATAGCATGAGAAGTAGAAGAAAATAGTCACCTGTCGCGAATCTCCCAGCTGAACATGCCCGGATTCTCTCCCTTGTAGTCCTCGATTGTACAAGGGAGAGAATCCGGATTCTCTCCCTTGTAGTCCTACAAACACTGATAACATGAGAAGTAGAAGAAAATAGTCACCTGTCGCGAATCTCCCAGCTGAACATGCCCGGATTCTCTCCCTTGTAGTCCTCGATTGTACAAGGGAGAGAATCCGGATTCTCTCCCTTGTAGTCCTACAAACACTGATAACATGAGAAGTAGAAGAAAATAGTCACCTGTCGCGAATCTCCCAGCTGAACATGCCCGGATTCTCTCCCTTGTAGTCCTCGATTGTACAAGGGAGAGAATCCGGATTCTCTCCCTTGTAGTCCTACAAACACTGATAACATGAGAAGTAGAAGAAAATAGTCACCTGTCGCGAATCTCCCAGCTGAACATGCCCGGATTCTCTCCCTTGTAGTCCTCGATTGTACAAGGGAGAGAATCCGGATTCTCTCCCTTGTAGTCCTACAAACACTGATAACATGAGAAGTAGAAGAAAATAGTCACCTGTCGCGAATCTCCCAGCTGAACATGCCCGGATTCTCTCCCTTGTAGTCCTCGATTGTACAAGGGAGAGAATCCGGATTCTCTCCCTTGTAGTCCTACAAACACTGATAACATGAGAAGTAGAAGAAAATAGTCACCTGTCGCGAATCTCCCAGCTGAACATGCCCGGATTCTCTCCCTTGTAGTCCTCGATTGTACAAGGGAGAGAATCCGGATTCTCTCCCTTGCAGTCCTACAAACACTGATAACATGAGAAGTAGAAGAAAATAGTCACCTGTCGCGAATCTCCCAGCTGAACATGCCCGGATTCTCTCCCTTGTAGTCCTCGATCCGCCTCTCCACGTCTGAAGTGGCGACCCGGGGCTTGCTGCCCCCGATGACGCCCGGGCGAATGCTGCCCGTCTCTTGGTAACGGTTCAGGATTTTTGATACACAGCCATGAGACACGCGCAGTTGTCTTGAGATCACACAGGGGCGCACACCGGCCGCGGCCATTTCGACTATTTTGAGGCGGATGTGATTCGGAAGAGGCCGCCCGTTGATGAACACCCCGCCCAACTGATTCACCCGTCCCTGGCCTGAAACATCGAAATCTGCTAAATTCGTTAGGGCAAGTCGGACTTTGGCCATGTTGAATTCCTGAACAGCCAGAGTCAAGTGTATGGCGATGGCACGTTGATGACGTTGAATACACCAGTTCTCATTCTGTAACCTAAGTGGAGCAACAACCAGCGAGGTTTTCACTTAAAGGGTTTGCACTGTTTGCACTTACATAATGGGACTACCTGTCTTGCGCTGACAGTCTAAATAAAGCACTACTTATACTTAAATGGGTGACTATTCCAATTCGGGTCCTCGTGACTCTCGGCTCAGCCCAAGCTAGGTGAGGCTAATGTGGGTAGCTGTTTTGTGAGTTTCTAGCAAGGCAACTGGTTTGTTAGTTTTAAGCTAGGTAGCTAGTTTGTGAGTTTCTAGCGAAGGAGAGTAAAACCCCCGTGTCGAATGATAATAATAATAACACTCTTTAGTGGAAGGTAACCACCAGGCGAGGTTAATGCTCAAAGGAATTTCTACCACCTAACCCTCAGAGTCTTATTATTATGTGGTCACAAACTCAAATTAATGAGGAAAAATTCGTGCACTGGGTGGGATTCGAACCAACGGATCCTTACTCTACCTGGATTACCAGACTAGCACGATAACCACTTGACTACCAGTGCAACAATTTATTTATTTTTTTAATTTATTTCTCTTTAACATTAAGATTCTAGATGTTAAAGAGATGTAAAGTACAAATAGCTCCGGCACAGAATTATCAATACTATATTCTATTATTAATAAATTATTTATTAATTAGGACATAATTATGTACAAACAAGTAATTATAAAAATTAAAATACAAAATTTAAAACAATATAAACAAGAAAAGAAAGATAAACGACAAAGATAAAATATAAACAGATGTCCTATCTAAAGGGCGGGGTTATTGACTATGTCAATCTCTTCCACCCAACCGTTAATAGTGGTGGATAGTCTCTAACTTTTTGATGCTTCTCATAATTGGGTAAAAGAAAACGGGCTATCACAGAAAAATGCGAACAGATGACTTATGTTAAAGGAAAAAATGCAAGATTCAATCACCAATATCATCTATGTAATAGGTAAAAATATTTTGGTGCAAAAAATTGTGACTTGTGCCCGTGGTTCAGATTTTTAGCTCCATCCTAGGTTTGCGCAGTATCTTCGAACAAAAATTTCTGTAACCTCGCCAAAAAACAACAAGTGAGGTTATCATTTCTGACCGAAAGCTGGTTGAAGTAAATGTGGGTGGCTGGTACAAAATCTACACGCTGATTCAAAATTCCTCTTGCTGCTTCAAAATTCTACTGCTGAACAGAGCAACTTGACCACGGTGACTGTGACTGTGACAACACTACTTTTCTTCAATACAAATTAGTGGATGTGAGAACACTACTATTCTTCAATACAAATTAGTGGATGTGACAACACTACTATTCTTCAATACAAATTAGTGGATGTGACAACACTACTTTTCTTCAATACAAATTAGTGGATGTGACAACACTACTATTCTTCAATACAAATTAGTGGATGTGCCAACAAATTAGTGGATGTGACAACATTACTATTCTTCAATACAAATTAGTGGATGTGACAACATTACTATTCTTCAATACAAATTAGTGGATGTGAGAACACTACTATTCTTCAATACAAATTAGTGGATGTGACAACACTACTTGTTCCCGCCGCGCCGTGTACCTACAACTTACTATTAAATCTGGCCGCAAGAAAACTGTAATTGGTTCAATGAAAATTCGGGCAGAGCAGTTCTCTGGCAGAAGCGCTCAACAACGTATCATTCTAGCGTAATAATTGCATTCCAAAGTTTTTCCTTTCCAATAAATAAAGTATAACCAAGTTTGAATACAGAAGTTTGTAGCCTATTTTTGCCAGGAATTCACATAAGGTCAGCACCTTATGTGAATTCCTGGCAAAAATAGGCAAAAAAAGGGTGGTGCGGAAGAGAATGCCGTTGGCATTAGCACCACCCTTGATCAAGTTTTGTTTTGTTAATTTTAATTTCTATGTATGTATAAGTATATATTCTATGTTATTTGTAAATAAAACTTGATCCAAAATGTTTAATAATAATAATAAGGTCAGCACCAACCATTTTGGTCAGCACCACTCAATTTTGGTCCTTGGATCAACCAGTTTTGGTCCTTTGATCATACATTTTTGGTTCTTCGAGACGGATCAAACACTACTATTCTTCAATAAAAATTAGTGGATGTGACAACACTACTATTCTTCCATACAAATTAGTGGATGTGACAAAACTACTATTCTTCAATATAAAATTAGTGGATGTGACAACACTACTATTCTTCAATACAAATTAGTGGATGTGACAACACTACTATTCTTCAATAAAAATTAGTGGATGTGACAACACTACTATTCTTCAATACAAATTAGTGGATGTGACAACACTACTTTTCTTCAATACAAATTAGTGGATGTGACAACACTACTATTCTTCAATACAAATTAGTGGATGTGACAACACTACTATTCTTCCATACAAATTAGTGGATGTGACAAAACTACTATTCTTCAATATAAAATTAGTGGATGTGACAACACTACTTTTCTTCAATACAAATTAGTGGATGTGACAACACTACTATTCTTCAATAAAAATTAGTGGATGTGACAACACTACTATTCTTCAATACAAATTAGTGGATGTGACAATACTACTATTCTTCAATACAAATTAGTGGATGTGACAACACTACTATTCTTCAATACAAATTAGTGGATGTGACAACACTACTATTCTTCAATACAAATTAGTGGATGTGACACTACTACTAGATATTCTTCAATACAAAGTAGTGGATGTGACAACACTACTATTTTTCAATACAAAATAATTATTGTATGTGACTATTCATGTTTACTAAACATGTTTACTCCCGTTAATTTGTGAGAGAAAAAAAATATCTTAATTTTTACTCATACATTGGTATTTTAAGGTAAAGAGATGTTTTAAGCCTCTTCTTTTAATTATCTATCAAAACCACTTCGATATACGAGGTCTCAACTTTCTCCTAAAATTTTCCATAATTCGTTAACACAAAATCACTAGTTCTTTAAAAGCCTATAGATTACAATGCAAAAGGGATTTTTTTATTACGATAGGTGTACCTATCTATGTTATACCTACATAATAATATATTATACCAGGTGCCTACAATTTTACATACATACATAATTATTATATGTACATACATATTATATTACTACATACATATTATATTACTGTAATTCTTATTGGAGCAAATAAAAAATTGGCTTTTCCCCAAATAACTCTTAGATTCAAATTTGGGGTGGGGGGCACTAGCTAAACGTCGCTTTCAACTGCATGGGCATATCACGACGTCGGTTTTACACTACATTCGCTTGATACTCACAAACTAGCTACTCAAATTGACCTCAACCAGCCTACGTAGGGCCAGGGATAGCCATTATTACTAAGGTTCGAATTTGAATTTGTCATCCATCCATGTCTTAACGTCGCTGGACGTGGCTGAACTGCAGTGACAGAACAAGAACTGATGTATTTAATATGCCATCGACGCTGGCAATTTCTAATCCAAAAATTAACACGTATGACATCCTATAGGGGTGAGAACTGAAGGGTTTTTGAATTTTACTGTCTTCCACTTTTCATATGGATAGTAGTGTCTCGGTTTTAAATCTATTATATATTATGACTAGCAGTACAATGCTATATTTCCATATTGCAGGGCGACATTATCGCTGTAAATATGTATGTAAATCTCTGAATGTAACCTGACGAATCTGGCTATTTATTAGAGTTAAAGTGAAAAATATGGGCAAAGTACCTTGAAAAGGGTATCCAGTGTAACAGGGGCGCATCATTCCAAAATTTGTAACCGTCATCTTCTAGAACTTTCATTCACTCCTATGAGATTCCAAGGGAACATGATTCACTTTCACGAAAACAGTCTTATGACGTCATAACTAGACCAACACTTTCCAACGGTAATGCCTTATTATTTATTTATTAAATACATATAGATTTTTGATTAAGGGGTTCTAAACTGAACAAAAGCTTTCGCTGGTCAAAAAAAGTAGCATACAACTAGAGAAATGAGTATTTTATTTAAAAAAATAATAATTTATTTTTCATTGTTTCCACGCATCAATAAATTACCTTTGAGAAAATCACTCGCATCAGTAAAATCATTTCAATAATTTACAAAAAAGGTACTCAGCATGAGGATTTCAAAAAAAAAAAATTACATAAAAATATTTAAAATTGTCTACCCGATAGGAGATACGATCAGGAACTGATGTGCTCCAGAGCCATCAGATCAGAATTGGGTGGGGGTTCCATTACCATTTTTCTTCTTCACCAAATTGATCGTCCATTGGTTGGCTCCTCCTAAAACCGCTTCTCATTGGTTCTGTTATAATGAACCATGAGGAATAAATTGTTTTTTAGAATACTTTGTTCTATTTACATGTACATAATGTACATTGATATAATCATATATATACACAGTTCTATATTTAGTTAAACGTGATGTTGGAGTATCCGTCGAGAGGTTTGCTATAGGTAATTGTATTCTCTACTCCTACTGGAAACTTTTTCCCATTATGCTGGAGTTTTCGTCAATACCCACTGTCAATCAGAGTGCCTACTTTATTCTTATTTTTTTCATGAAAATGTGAATTTACAAGCGAGTATGTCTGTTACACGCACTGATGAGATAACCATTCATGGTGTGGATATTCTTAGTTCACTGCGCCTTGCAACAGCATACTAAGTGTCTACCGACAATATTCCTGGGAATGAATAGAGTGAATGTAATCACTAAAGAATGTAGATTTTACAGAATAATCGTTATACGATGTCAGATGAGAGGATCAAAGGAGAACGGTAGTAGCGACGTAACTTTTTCCACCATCATACTATCATAATACATCTATACATTGATCCATAATCGTGGGAGACTTGCAACAGCATCAAGCCAAAGTTTCAGCGACACATATCAAACACCTCGGCCGAGGTGTGAAGAACGCCTATACAAAGAAAGAGACAGCCCGGCAGAGTGTAAGGTTACGGAAAACATAGTTCCCATGCATTTCATGTACTTTCAGCCAGCGAAAAGTGCAACATGAATTTCAAAAATCGCGATTTTTATTGCAGAAATGGGCTCTACGTTGAAAAATAAGTTGATTTGACTCTTTGTTTGACTTCCTAGGCCACCGGGAACCCTATTTTCGATACCCCCCAACAATCGTGAAAGACATGAAAAGATTCATAATTTTGTTTTTTTCTGTTTTTTTTTTCATACGGATCCTTTGAGACCCGACTTCGTGTCTTTAACTTGGCACTGAAGATTAAGTGAGGTGTCTAAAGTGATCAAGATATAATGGAGATGAGCCCGGACCAAAAAAAAATTCTAAATTATAAGCGGGCGGCCCATTTGGGCGGCCTCGGGTTTTGGGAGCCCAAATCGGGAATTGAAGGATAATACTAGTCTTAAGTGGTATCAAATGAAAGATCTTGATGAGCAGATACCAAATTTATTGATTTTATTCCTTCATCCGGTCCACTGGGTGGCACCTGGTGGCCTTTTCATTTTCTTTGGCGGGTAGGTACCTTCGAATTCTTAGCTTAGTGGTCAGATCTTGGCCAGTATGTATTTTTCAAGATGACCTCGCTCTCTCACTGCAAAATTTTAAAGTTTAAGTTTCCAAGTTTAGTATTAATTTAGTTCATTTTCAGCCCGTTTCTGTAGAAGATAACTTTGTCTATTGGTAGCATGCTCGACCTGCCACCCAGTCAGCATGGGTTCGAATCCTGGCGGGGACGAAATTTTTTAGGTCTATATTTTCAATTTGGGCTTCACATTGTTTTGTTTTTCCGATCTTTATATTTGATCTTCATGTCGACCCAATTACCCTCGCGAGGAAAATTTTAGGAGTTGAAGAATTGGACAATGACCTGTGGCGGCATTACGAGATTGATTTTGGACAATCATGGTTGGATGGAGATAAAATAAACGGAAGAGAATGCCAAAGGCATTATCACCACCCTTGATCAAACTTTGTTTATATTTAATTTATTATACCTTTTGACTGCATCTGTATATATTTGTAATTGTAAATAAAGATTGATCTAAATTGTTGAATAAGAATAATATGATGAATTATGTAGCTCTCATAATGTCGATGCTACTCACTAAAAGTTGTGACAAAGTAGTGACTTTGGCCAAGTGGGTAGCATACTAGGCTTGGGTTCGATCCCCTTGAGAGAAGTTTTTTTTTATCTGTCCATTATGTCCGGGGTACACTCATACCTCGTGAGGTATTGATAAGGGACTTCACAACCGAGTTCTCTCCCGCTCATGGTTTTATCAACACCAAATTGTCTCCCGTCGCGTCGCTTGCATTTTTACCTGATTTTATACCTACATATATAAACTATAGTTTAGGCCTAGCATAAAAATTATAATCGAAACACCTAGGAATCATTAATATAGACCTGAGGCATGGCCTTCTATGTATTTTTCCTAACCCTATGATAAACCCAAGGCATGGCCTTCTATATATTTACCTAACCCTATTATAATCCCGAGGCATTGCCTTCTATGTATTATCCTTAACCCTATATACTATATTCCTGAGGCATGGCCTTCTATGTATTTTACCTAACTCTACTAAACACTGAAGGCATTGCCTTTCATTAGTTAGAGATTTAAAAGATTTCCTTATAAAAGGCCCATTCTTATATAAAAATGATAATTTTATAGTTTTCATTTTCTTAAATACCTAATGTAACAAAGCATGGTCTTATTTCTGGGAGAGATACTCGTGGTGACCCCTGCAACAAGCCGGAGAGAATTCGGGTAAGAAAAATTCAACGGGAGAGAACTCATTACCTCACCTTGATAAGGTGATTACAAATTAATTTCTTTGGCATTTGTAAATCCAGGTGTTTTAGTGTCCTTCATAGGAGGCTCCGAGGTCTATTTAGCATTGAAAGATAAACCTAATCATGTGGAGAATAGAATCAAAAGATCTTGCATTGCAAATTTATATATTATTTACTCACTTTGGGGACTTAGGAACCAAATCTGTGATCCAAATACATATTGACCTTAGAAAAATTAAATACGTACTGCTAAAACTATATCTTAGAAAAGACAACTTGGTACATTCACATTTTCCCAGCTTATTTACTTTTGTCAGTCCTAATGTTTCAGTAGTGTATGAACCTATATTTTCGTACAAAAAGAACTGATATCCCCCCAAAAACACCACTTCGTGGTTAAAAAAAGAAGAACGCCTCACTCAAAGAATGATTATAATTAGCTAAAAATAAATGATATCAAATTGAGAACACCTTGTCCCCTCTCTTTCTATATCCCTGCACTCCTCTCTGAATTTATTCCTCTTATGTTTAGCTTTATTTATCCTTTCTAGGGGTCATCCCAAACTTGATTTCTCTTTAAATTTACTTGTTGCACGGCAATAAAAAATGGCGGTCGCGGTGTAATTTTCTCGATTCAAATCAAATAACTTCAGAAAAATCATACTCCGACCGCCATTTTTTATTGCCGTGCAACAAGTAAATTTAAAGAGAAATCAAGTTTGGGATGACCCCTAGAAAGGATAAATAAAGCTAAACATAAGAGGAATAAATTCAGAGAGGAGTGCAGGGATATAGAAAGAGAGGGGACAAGGTGTTCTCAATTTGATATCATTTATTTTTAGCTAATTATAATCATTCTTTGAGTGAGGCGTTCTTCTTTTTTTAATATGTCATACTCGTATATCTAGGTATGGGTATGTATATTTTCTTTAGAAAAAGAAAAAGGTCTCAGTGTAAAATTATCCAAATAGCAGGGGACCATGGGACCCAACAGTATTAGGTATACTGCCATTGGGAATACATAAGGTGTATGAGGGACACCCTTCGAACCACTATTAGAGTCCTGGAAGAAGTATTTTATTTATAATTTCACCATCTTTTAAACTTTCCTTATCCTAAAATAAGGAAAGTATTGTATTCATCGAAAATTGGACCTATCCAGTTTTTAGATTTCTGGACGAGTCATAGCCTCAGGATACCAAAAAAGTTGTCAATAGAATCCTCAGGATATCAATCCCGCTTGGATTAACTTTTTTATGATACATCTTATAAAGAACCACTAATGAATCTTAGATTGTTCATTAGTGGTTCAACGTATTTCTTTTCATCTTTGACATTTGAAATGATTCATTAATAAACTTGTGTGACACCACACGACTTTCCTATCACTCGAAAATAAGTGCGCCACTGGTGACTCAACGGTAGCAGTTAGCTAAAAATCAATGTCAAATTCATCATTTTAAAATCATTGGATTTGATGTGTCACAACCTGCATCTAAGATGTATCATAAAAAGTAAATCCAAGTCCCTCCAAAATACCGGTAAATTGGGCCGGGTTCCAAAAAGTTCAAGATATCAAAAAAAATATTCAGAGTTAACCCCTAATTTTTTTGTGGTTATATAAATCATCTGCCATACTAAATTTCTATTCTCTAGCTTTTACCGTTCTTGAGATATCTTGTTCACCGAAGCACGCACCAATGGCCGAATACAACTTTTTTGATATCCCGAGGCCTGAGGCTATGGTTCGTCCAGAAATCTAAAAATCTGGATAGGTCAAATTTTCGACGAATACAATAGGTACTTTCCTTATTTTAGGATATCATCATCATACGGTGGCGTCATCGTGAACGATGGTAGCCAGACAGTGGAGGAATGACTCAGCAGTTCTACCACTGTCTTTACAAGAAGGCTAATAATTGACAAGGGCCCCCAGAACCAAGCCCAACGCTGGTCTACTCCCTGTTTATAGTCCCCTAGCCAGACTGCTGATCTACTAACTGTTCATAGTCCTCCAGCCAGACAGATAATACTCGTATATCATCCAGTAAATTTTTAAAAAAACATTAAAAAGACAAAGTGTCTTCCGGTAGCTCAATGATCAAAGCGTCTGTCTGGTAATTCAAAGGGCTACCATCATTTACCTCACCAGGCCCGAGTTGGGCAAGAAAGACCAACCTCACGAATTCTTTACTTTGGAGGGGACAGAATATTTTTATTTTTTTTCATCATATATTATATATGTGTTAATCACTTTCGTGATGTCACAACTACTCAAACTCGCTTTACTAAATTTTTACTGAATCTGGGACTTGAACCACCGACCTCCAAGATAAAAGTCCGCCGCCTTATCGATCAAGCCACTTCTGTCTCCTACTATGGAGGAGACAGAATATATTTTGTAAGAAAATTCTGCCCAACCGGGGCAGGGGTTTGAACTTATGATCTTCGGACTACGAGCCACAGAGGTAAATAACATATAGTTGTAATTTTTTTTTTTAAAGATGAATGTTTCACAGCCTTTTTTATTTCGTAGCCATGAAACAGGAGCTACTGTAGACGCTTGTGGTATGTGTTGTAGCCTACCAATCCCGTAGTATGCTCTCTCTGATGGCGAAAAGTGACACAATACTTCCCATTTAGGTGCTGGGTCAACACGAGCGCACCGGAAGGTATCCCTTACAAACAATTGTAACCAATTTAAGAATACAAATTTTTGTCGGCACGAGGGATTGAACCCGGGACCTTCCGCATGGCAAGCGAGTGCTTAACCACTGACCTAATCGCGCGCTAATAAATTAGCCTCAACTGCATTTCCATGATTCAATACATTTCAGAACTCGAGAACCTCTTGCAGATTTACCTCATCTGCAAACAACCTCAGTAGCTTGATCGATAAGTCCCGGTTTCAGCGTAGATTTAGTAAAGCGAGTTTGAGTAGTTGTGATATCAGGAAAGTGATTAACACAAATGTGATAACTTTTTTTTTTAAACTTGGGTAAATTTTATTGATCTCGTGGTCTTGGAAAGGAATTATGTAACCACAGGATCTCCTACACCAAATGCAGAAAAAAGTCTACAAGAGAAATATCCTGAGCTTTCCTGATGGAATCTCTTAACTGGATGTTCAAGGTTTCTTCCAAAGTGTCTTTTATCTTCTTATATACACATACAATAAGTATTGTTTTTATTTATATTGAAATTGTTGAAGAAATTGAGATTGGTAATAAAATGCAATGTTTTCATAAGTGGTTTATGATTTTAAGAGTAATGAGATTTAACATCAGTTGTCTTGCACTTTCATTGACATGCCAGAGCTCAGTCCCATGACAAGGCTCAGTCCCACTGATATCTTTAGAAAGGATACAAATTATCTCCATTTTCTTCTTCGTGACTCTCAAGCGCAAGATTAGCTCAGAGGTGAAATGCTAGATTGTCTTCCGGAAGGTCCCGGGTTCGAGCCACAGAGCCTACAAAGAATTGTACTCAAAATTCCGTTACAGTTTACATACCTTCCGGTGCGCTCGTTTTGGAGCTTCTTGTCTATCAGAGAGGAGGGATATTAAAGAATGGGCCAGCTACAACACAGTCAACAAGCAAAAAACCCCCCAGCTCCCGGAAATACTGAACTACCGGGACAGATTTCTCACTGGTAATCCAGAGGTCGCGGGGTCGAAACCCAGCCGGGGCTTGTTGAGTTATCCTCCCGTTTGGGATTTGACTATATACCTATAATAACACGTCTTAGACTTACTGCTGTGATAATGAGACTCAATAGTCCCAATCGCAGAGTATAAATAAAGCGATATTATTATCTTTAAGAATTACCATTTTCAAAATGGACGTCAAGATCGGGTCCAATTCAATCCACGCATTCCATATGTTCAGTTACTTCAAGAAACTAAATTTCTCTTGATCAATGAAACCGACAGCACGCTATTTTTTTTTTTTTTTTTTTAAGAGGAGTAACGTGTTTTACAGCCTTTTTTATTTGGTATCCATGAAACAGGAGCTACTGTATGAAGCTTTTGGTCTGTGTTGTAGCTTACCCATACCGTAGAATGCCTCTTCTCTGAAGTGACAAAATACTTATGGTTCAACACAAGCTCTCCGGAAAGTATCCCTTACAAACTTCTGTAATCAAATTTAGAATACAATTTTTACACCTCTGGGGATCGAGCCCGGGACCTTCCGCTTGGCGAGTGCCTTGCCACTTAGCTAATCGTGCTATCACAACAGTATTTTATTACCTTCCACTAGTTGTAGCATTGATGTAATAATCTGGTGAAGCATAAGCAACCACCACTACTACTCAATATCCAAAGTGAACAGCCTTGTATCTCAGGAACAACCATTTTCTCTGCATCAGTGGAGGCTATACACAAGGTGATTCACACCCCGTTAGTTCAAACTGTCACCAAAATATATGACGAGCCGAATAGAGTCTTAAATGCAACATCATGGCATGGGTGTTCAGAACTATTACCTGCTGAAGAAAGCCAAAGAGCTCGAAACAGCTGTCCAGGTATGTTGTGATATTCATATGTATTTACTTACATCTAGTAAAACTTCTCACTGTTCTGTTTATACTGATCACCTGAAATATCAATTAGGCTCAAAATAATGGACTTGAAAAATACAAATTCATGTCAAAATTTTTGAGAAAAAAAAATATCACTTGATGAACTAGAACCACAATTTCGCGCATCTCCACTCTACTTGAATTCTCAATTCAAAAGAATTGAGGAAATGTCCGATTTAGGCTTTTTATTTTGGCTTTATTTTTTATTATTTTAAATTACATAATTATGCAACTTTACATATAATAAAGGAATTAAATGTAACAGTACTATCATAAATATACATATAGGTTTCATTAATCGATACAATAGGATAATAATTTTCATAAAAGTAATTCTTATAACTAAAAGTACATAAAGATAACGTCTTTAACATGGCTTTCAACTGCATGGTCATATCACGACGAGGGTTTTAGCCTTCATACGCAGGAAGCTTAAAAACCAGCTACCCACATTAACCTCACCCAGCGTGGGGTTGGGCCGGTAATAGCCAGCGTCAGGAAGGTTTGAATTTGAAAGATGATCCATCCAAGTTTAACCTCTCTGTACGTTGCTTAACTTGCTTAACGTTGCTTAATATCCTAGCTTGAAAGAAAAAATTGAAAATTAAAAAAAATCTCTGAAAAAAAAATCCTTTCATTATGAAGAAGTCACTGTGGCTGAGTGTTGTAGCGCACTAGGCTTACACGCACAGTAGCCTGAGTTCAAATCCCAGCTGGATACAAAAGTTTCTAATTAGTATACCTACCCACTTAAGGAAAAGTGTATACCAAAGCCGTATTTTTCTTTCTAACCAAAAAGGATTCCAATGGAATAAAATAGACCAATTGGAGGAAAGTCATTTTTTCTTTTGGAAAAAAACGAAAGAAGGAGAAATCTTCTTCCAGTTTGGTTAACCAAAATGAATTTATTAGATTATTGCTTCCATTTCTTTATTCCTGGTTTGTTTTCATTTTTCCATTGTTTATCTTTAAAAGTACCGAAACGTATTTTTCTTTCATGAATGGTGGGAAAGCTAAACTTGAAAATAATTGGATAGAAACCAAACCTGGATTTTTTTTTTTTAATCCAAAAGAAAAACGCGTGTGGCCGCATAATAATAAGACTCTGAGGCTTAGGTGGTAGCAAATGCTTTGAGCATTAACTTCGCCTGGTGGGTACCTTCCACTAAAGAGTGTTTTTATTATTAAAATATAAAAGAATTCGAAATGTAAAAGAGGCTCTGCGCTACACACAAAAAAATGTGAAGGGGCCTTGTGTTTCGATACAAAGAAAAATAATGCTTTAACTTCTTTTTTTATTTATTTATACTATGATTACTTATAAGTAATATTAGGAATCCAAATCCAAAATACTACAGATTTGATGACAATAGAAAGTGAATAGATGTTCACAGTAACACCAAGGACGGCGATTTGGTTCCTTGGAACTATAACTGGTATAATACCTATGAATTTATAGGCCCGATTTCAGATTCATACTATACATAAATATCTAGTGAAATCAGATACTATAGAGATATAGTATCAGTGTCCACAGAGGATCCCTATCGGAGTTCATCAGTTGGGCCAAAATGGCATTAAAAAGGGTTCTTTTTACTGCGAAGGTATCAAAAAAAATCGATCACCTGGGCGATTTGAAAAAATATGAGACAGGTATTTTTTTTTTTTTTTTTTAGTGTGGATCACAAGTTAGTTCCTCATATAAACTTGTATTTTTTTTTGTTTTGATTTTTTAGTTTAGATCAATTGGAGTGGAGTTTGGAAAATACATGTAAGGCCATGTCTCAGGTTTGAGGAGGGTTAAGAAAATATAATTATGACCATGCCTCTGCCTTTAGTTTTTTTTTGTGAATTATTCCCTATTTCACTTTACAAAGTATGAATATGTATTTGAACCTCGGAAGTTTTTCACCATGGCAAAGTACCTACACTCCTGGATGGATAACAAAAAATGTTTTTAACTACTTATTTATAAAATATAAATCTGCCTTTAGTAGGGTTAGGAAAATATATTAATTGCCATGCCTGTGTCTTTACTAGTGCTTGGAAAATACATTTATGGCCATGCCTGTTGTTCAGGGTGGGTTAGGAAAACACATTTATATAGCCATGTCGTGGGTGTGATCTATTTATTCTGGACTGGTAGAAAAATAGTCTTGTTGGTGTTAGGTAGCATATAATATGCTAAAACAAAGACCTCTGTAATTACCGAAGTCTTGGTCTACCGCATTATAGGTATGAAGAAGAAAAAAATATTCGAAGTGGTTCCATCCAGTATTTTATCGAAAATCCATGCAAAAACAAAGGATGACCTTTTTCCATTGTTGGCCCAAGTGAAGGATCTTTCATTGGCCCAAGTGATGATTCTTTTCTGAGGCTTTGGGTCTATTGTTGGCCCATCTGATATGCAGCCAGGCCTATACACTGGACCCTGGGGTAGAGCCAGTACCACAGATAATCATACCATGTTTATGCTCCTTTCATGTCCATTGATTCTATTTGGTTTTAAGGTCCTGACTTGAGATAGTCCGAACGGGGATTTTACCCTCCATTCGCTGGGAATCGTACCAGCTACCCACATTAACCTCACCCAGCCTGGGTAGGGGCGGAATAGCTAGCCTCACGTGTTTGCACTGGTATATACTAACTGGTATATCACTGTGACACAGGGCCCTGATATTTCATATTGACTCTGACTTCAAAATTATATAAACCCGGTCCTTTCTTTCCATTGAGGTATTTGCCCGTGGCTGGCGTCCTAATTGGATTTTTTTTTTAAATCCTTTCTTCCAACTAATAATAATAATACTCTTAAGTAGAGGGTAACCACCAGGCGAGGTTAATTCTAAATGAAATTAAAAGAGAAAAAATTGGGGATTTTATAGTTGTATTGAATGAGAGTGTTTTCTGGAATGAGGCTCAGTCGTACTGACAAGTGCTACATTTCTACATATCATGAGTCCGAGCGTAATTAAATGAAATTAAAAGATAGAATTGGGGATTTTGTAGTTGTATTGAATAAGAGTGTTTTTTGGAATGAGGCTTAGTCGTACTGACAAGAGCTACATATCATGGGTTCGAGCGTTATTAAATGAAATTTGACGGTTGAAAGAGAGAATTTTTTAGTTGTACATATTGAATGAAGACAATCTGGAATGAGACAGTGATGTGTACTGAGTCAAGTGCACTGTATGAAAAAAATCGACAGGCGATTTTCATCTTGAAATCTTAAAAAAAATTAACAACATGGAACCCAATACTTTGGACGCTAGTCTGGTAATCCAGGTAGCGGAGGGATCCGTTCGTTCGAATCCCACCTCGTGCATGAATTTTTCCTCATTAATTTGAGTTTGCGAGCACATAATAAAAAGACTCTAAGGTTTAGGTGGTAGAAAATGCTTTGAGCATTAACCTCGCCTGGTGGTTACCTTCCACTAGAGAGTGTTATTATAAGGGCACAAGGGCCACATAACAGAGGTCTGAGTGAAGGTTACCCTCGAGCGACTGACCTCCCTCTAGCTATCCCATTCTGCTGAGGATCGGACCAACTTTTCCTTCAGTTTCATATCCGCACCTGATCACCGTGACTAATGCAGAGCGAAGGACTTTCCCGGGAAATACTGGCACAGTGCATCCACGATAAACAAAAGCGAATCACTCAACCATGCGAACGCTTCGTACTTGTTTACATCGATCCCTAGCTCCAAAATGAATCGACTTAGACATTATACCACCAGTATACTCGAGTTTTTTTTTTTTTGTAGATTCTATCTTCTATCATATAATATCTTCGTAACGATTTTATTCCTGGTCTAAATATTGTATTGTACGCAGTGGAATCGACTTCGGATTAAGGGCGGAATTAAGGGACGTTTTTTGTAGTACCTCAATGGAGCTAAGTCTAGGGGAAAAATTAACGGCGAAAATAATAGACGTTTTTGTAATACCTCTAATGCGCTAAGTCACGGATTGCGTGTAAGATAGGAAAAACTGACGCCTAAAAAAGACTTGTGATATAGAATTTGTCTATTAATTTAGCCCTATAGTAGACTTTTTTGTAATACCTCTGTGGAGCTATATAAGTCTAGGGGAAAAATTAAGGCCGGAATTAAGGGACTTTTTTTGTAATGCATCTGTGGCGCTACGTTATGGATTGCGTACTGTTGTAAGATAGGGAAAACCGACGCTTAGCAATGACTTGAGTTACAGAATTTGTCTAATAATTTCGCCCTTAAAGACGTTTTTGTAATACCTCTGTGCATGGAAAACTTAAGAACTCGGATTTTGTCTATTCACTTCGCCCTCAGTCATTCAGATCCGGGACCAAATAAAATTATAAACAGGATTAAATTTAAGATTACCAGAGCCTCCCTAAAGTCAGAGTTTCAACTAATCATAACGCACTTTGGTCCGACTTGATCTACATACAGTCTGGCTTATCTTATTTTATTATATTTTATTTTATTATATAATTTATTTTATTTTATATTTTTATTTAATTTTAATTTTTTTATATATTTTTTTTATATTTTATAAATACTGCTCTATCTTTCTTATGACGTTGTGAACATACTCATTGTATCAAATGCACAATAAAATTATCTTACTTACTTACTTACTTACTTATCTTAAATTTAATCCTGTTTTTTAATTTGCCCCTGGGATTTCACGCCCTAAATTATTCGTTCATCAGGAAGGGGGCTGCACGCTACACTCGCTGAGAATCGCACCAGCTACCCACATTAACCTCACCCAGCCTGGCTTGTACTTACCTCACGTGTTCTTTACTTCAGAGACGACAGAACTTTTTGTTTCTGCCCAACAGGGACTTCGAACTCGGGACCTCTGGGCTGTGAGCAGTAGTAACAACTGTTACACCACGGAGGAAAAGCAACCTCACCACCACGAATGGTGGTATTAAACTCATCTACCTATATTATATATTTGACATTTTTTTATTTACATAGAATAAACGGGCGGACCCATGGCTAACTAATACAATATTTCACCTATCTAGCTTAATGTATAATAATACTATTAGTTAAATGATAATTATAATCCAAAAAGAATTTATAAAGCCGATCTAGGACTTTAAAAAAATCTGTTGTTCTCATTTTTTTTCGAAGGGCTCGGCAGGTAACCACCATTTTGTTGCTGCTGGATAGATTTTTAAGTTTGAATAATTAACCTTGGTATATTTGACTTTTTCTGATAAGTTCAATGTTGGAAAAACCTAGATTGCGGATACATTGTCACAGAAAGACAAACTTTTTACTTTCCTTAATATCCTACAAGAAAGAAACTATTTTATTCGTCGAAAATTTCACCCTACCCAGTTTTTACATTTCTGGACGAATTATAGCCTCAGGATACCAAAACAGTTGTTTTTGGCCATTGGCCCGTGCGTCCGTCCGTCTGTCTATCCGTCTGTGAACAAAATATCTCAAGAACGGTAAGAGCTAGAGACTTGAAATTGGGTTTTAAAGTAGATCTTATATACCACACGAACCACGAAACTTTTGGTTTAAATCAACCGCACTCTGCGTCCGCAGGGCCGCAAGGGCCGTTCCTTTGGATTGGTTAAAGATACAAAAAAAGTTAGAGAACAACTTTTTATTGAAATGAAAAAATAATGGAGGTTTACCCTCTGATAAGGAAAGTCGTGTGATGTTTACACCAGATTTTTTTAAAAATTTAACCACGAAAGACAAATTAAAAATTGTTGTCTTAAAGAAAGGCTAAACAAATAATACCGAGGCTGATAGATGCTCATAGATTTTTTTAACGTCGCTTTCAACTGTCAGGTCTTGGTCATAATATTCACTTCTAAATCCTCCCGAACTCGGTGACTTGATCAATAAGCCCGTGGAGTCGTGACCTGGAGGTCGGTGTTCTAGTCCCAAATACATCAAAAATTTAGCAGGGCGAGTTTGATTAATTTAAAATGAAATGAATGTGTTTCTTTGTGTTATTATATCACAATTTTTAGTGGGTAGCGCAGAATTATAGGGATTTTTCATATCTTTTAATATCCTAATATCTTATTTTTACCTATAATTCCGCCACTGGTCGCTGCTCACATTAAAGCAGCTACTCATTTTTCCTCACGAGGTATGAGCGGACCCCGAACACCCAAAAACAGAGCAGAAAAAATCCTGCCTCGCTGGGGATCGAACGCAGGTCACCGTGCGTGCAATGCCTAGCGCGCTAACTCACTCGGCCACGGTGACTTCTGTTTGATTAATTTTAGGCTTTAAGATTTAATAAGCCCTATTTGGCCCTAATAGAGTAAAGGAAAGGTAAGGCTTCTAATTATTTTACTAGAATATACTCACGTTGTCCCAAGCCTCAAGTATATCAGTCTGAAAGCATACGGTGAAAAGTTTCGCCAAATCCTGAATCAGGTCGATTTCTCCGGACTTGATCATTAGTCTCAAATATATTCCTAAAGAAAAAAAAAAACAGTCTTATAAATTGTTCATAAATGTACGTATTTCCATTCCTCAACTGTGCCGACGGTCCGACGCCATTGTTGAAAAGTTCATGTACCTGTTAATTGATCTTCATGTTCTAATAAACTCATCAACGTTCTTTATTTCTAATGGCGATTTGGTCCTAATTGAATAAGAAACTAAAGAATCCATACCGGAACCGGCAGCCGTCGAACAAAAGTAAATACAAGAGCTGAAACAAAATCCGGCCATATGTGCACGATTCGTCAGGCGTCCATCATATTGTTCCGGCAGATTATTTCAATCCGATTCAACTATTCATCCGTGAACCATTCTTTCGTTTGCCAGTACTTACTAGTTTGTGTGTGGTTTAATTAGTAGTTCTATAGACAAAAAACAAACTTTCGAGGCATACTACGGGATGGGCTATCTGCAACACAGACCATGCACGAGCGTGTACAGTAATAATAATACTATCGCCTTTTTTATACTGCCCGATTAGGACTATTAAGTCCCATTATTCCAGCAGTAAGCCCAAGACGTATTTTTATGTTGTAAAAATCCCAAAAGGGAGGATAACTTGTCTTGTCCCGGCTGGGTTTCGAACCCACGACCTCTGATGGAATCTCTGGATTCACAGAGTGCCGCCTTTCCACTGAGCTACAGACTTCTATAGTATAAGGATCTACAGTAGCTCCTGTTTCATGGCTACGAAATAAAAAGGCTGTAAAACACTCATCTTTTTTTTCTTTTTTTTTATAACAGGTATGTATACGGGACAGAGAATTTTTTACCATTTGTGAGAGACCGCGGTCCGCCACTGACTTTTTAGTCTGAATAGATATAGATACCTGTCCCGGTATCTGTTCTGTGCGCGTAACTCAGTGGTCAAGGCATCGGTTTGGTAATCTAAAAGTCGCGGGTTTAGAACCCGCGCGGGACATGATAAGTTATCCTCCCATTTGGGATTTTGACCACATAATAATAAAACGTCTTGGGCTTACTGTTGGAATAATGGGACTCATTAGTCCTAGTCGAGCAATACAAATGAAGGGATATTATTATCATTACCCATATATATTTTGTTTATTTATTATTATTTTTTTTTTTTTTTCTTGTTTATATTATTAATATTGCTAATGGCTGTTGGGTTGTTTTTGCCCAATGCCAAAAAAAAAAAAAATAATAATAATATTGTCATTTTTTATATTTAATTTTACTACTATTTGTATATACATATGTTCTACTAATAAAGAGTTTCTAAATAAATAAATTACCTGAAATAACTGGAATCCTCCTTCACTTTGCCTTTCCCAAACCTACTTGGGGTCGGTATAACTGAAATAACTTCTGGAATATGTATTATCTAGCTATGTACTTAAAAAAAGGTGTAGACCGCGGTCCAGTGCGCATGCGCAAGCGGTGTCAGCGCAGGCCAAAATTGGGACCCGCGGCCTCATGTTGTGGTCCATTGGAAATGCTCTCTTTTAACTGGGAAATCACTTAAATGCTCAAAGGATAGTTTCTCTAACTGGTTGCCTATTTCTTCTGGTGTTCCTCAAGGCAGTATTTTAGGACCGCTCTTATTTTCTTTGTTTATCAATACCATCACTTCCTGTATATCCTGTAACTGCCATTTGTATGCTGACGATCTTCAGATGTATATTCATTTCCCTGTCGAGGGATATACGGATGCAGTGAATCAGATAAACACTGATCTCGATATGCTTCGTATATGGGTGAATAATCATGGTATCCTTCCAAACCCCAACAAGTTTCAGGCTATTGTAATAGGCTCTTCAGCTCTTCTCTCTCGTATAAATCTATCACTTGCAACTCTTCAGTTCAATAATGTCAGTATACCATACTCAAATCAGGTAAAAAACCTTGGTATAGTCTTGGACTCGACACTTTCTTGGGTACCTCATTTCAACTCCGTATCTAAAAAGTGCTATCATTCGTTTCATTCCCTTAAAGCCCTTAGTAGAATCTTACCTTTTGGAGTCCGGAAAATGGTATGTACTACATTAATTATACCAATACTAGAATACGGCGATGTATTGTTTACCAATCTGACATATGAGCTAAAGATGAAAATTCAAAGACTACAAAATACTTGTGTACGCTACATCTTTGGTCTCAAAAAGTATGATCATGTCTCCTTCTGTAGAAATTCTTTGGAATGGTTCACAATGCAACAACGGCGCGACATACATCTCCTCAGTTTGCTATGGCGGGTGTTGAACACTAATACACCTTTGTATTTGGCATCAGAGTTTTCGCTCCTCTCTTCAAATTCACTTCAAGCTGAACATAATACAAGATCTAGGGATGCCGCTCTTCTCTTAATTCCAATGCACAGGTCTCGCTTTTATTCCGACTCTTTCGCGGTTCAGGGTGCCAGGTTGTGGAATTCACTACCTGAAGTAATAAGAGTTTGTACACACCAGTCATCCTTCAAGCGCTTATTGTTGGAACACATAAAAAAGAAAGCGCAGTGACTAAATGACACTTACTCTCTTAATCTTTTTCTCCTTCTTCTTCTTCTTCTTCCTTTTCGCCTTTCTATTTTCATTTACGTCTTTTCGTCTCCTTTTTATTCCATGGGCATGAGCTTTTCACCATGAACTCAAAAATGTTAAGAGGTAACCAATCTTATGGGTTTGATGGCGGAAATTGCCTCAGGCAATAATCACGCCCTTTGTATCAATTTTTATTTGATGTCAATAAAGAGTTCTTAATAATAATAATAATAAAAATAAGAAAAACCGGTAGCGCCGAATTAAGGCCCGAAACGATGTACGACTATGCCTCATTGTGTAGAGTAGTGTTAGGAAAAATAAATATAGGGCCATACCCGTAACTCGGGTTCAGTTTTAAGTTTTTTTTTTGAAAGTTATCATTCGGTGGTTGGGTGGAAGAGCTCCTTTGGGAGAATCCTGCCACGTTAAACAAAGCCATTAAAAAAAAAAAAAAAATTGTGTTAATCATTTTCGTGATAACACAACTACTTAAACTACTCTCTAAATAAGTTAGAATTAGCTTTAGAGGTAATTTATATTGAAATAATTAAACTATTGTAAATAGAGATAAAAATTCAATTGAAAAAAAAAATCGCTTTATTAAATCTTTGCTGAACCCAGGACTTGAACCACCAACCTCCAAGTTACAAGTCCGCCGCCTTGTCAATCAAGCTACTGAGGTTGGGAACTCGGGTTCAGCCAGAGAAAATGAGAAGGAGGTTTCCCTTCCCAATTCAATAATATTCAATATGCCTTACATCAGACTCGGTGAGTTTCTTTTTATCTCTTGTAGATCAATTTTTTTTCTCCTTAATTTGGGTTTAACATCGCTTTCAATTACATGATCATAATTATCATGACGGGGGTGCATTACCCTCCATTCGCAGGAAACTCACAAACCTGATACCCACATATCACTCACCCAGCCAGGGTTGGGCTGGAATGCCAGCATCACGATGTCTTCACCACGCTGGTCGTTGCTTAACTTCGGCGATCATACGAGAACCGGTGCATTCAACGCGCCATCGACGCTGGCGAGAGATCAATATTAAATTTATCAAAACGTCTGATGGCAAGATGGAATAAAATTAATTATGAACTTGTTTGGAGCCAGAAATCCACTGCCTAGGTTCTCCTTTCAAGTCGAGATAGTTTTCAGATCGCTTTCAATTCTATTAGGATAGTTTTCTATAATTATAAGAGATACCCAGGACACCTATGTAGTCCTTACTGCTACTGGAAATAAAAGTCTATTCACTGAAGCTATTGTGCTTGTACCTCAGCGTCATTATATACAGCGTGTCAGCAATAATCACGCCCTTTGTATCAATTTTTATTTGATGTCAATAAAGAGTTCTTAATAATAATAATAATAAAAATAAGAAAAACCGGTAGCGCCGAATTAAGGCCCGAAACGATGTACGACTATGCCTCATTGTGTAGAGTAGTGTTAGGAAAAATAAATATAGGGCCATACCCGTAACTCGGGTTCAGTTTTAAGTTTTTTTTTTGAAAGTTATCATTCGGTGGTTGGGTGGAAGAGCTCCTTTGGGAGAATCCTGCCACGTTAAACAAAGCCATTAAAAAAAAAAAAAAAAAAATTGTGTTAATCATTTTCGTGATAACACAACTACTTAAACTACTCTCTAAATAAGTTAGAATTAGCTTTAGAGGTAATTTATATTGAAATAATTAAACTATTGTAAATAGAGATAAAAATTCAATTGAAAAAAAAAAATCGCTTTATTAAATCTTTGCTGAACCCAGGACTTGAACCACCAACCTCCAAGTTACAAGTCCGCCGCCTTGTCAATCAAGCTACTGAGGTTGGGAACTCGGGTTCAGCCAGAGAAAATGAGAAGGAGGTTTCCCTTCCCAATTCAATAATATTCAATATGCCTTACATCAGACTCGGTGAGTTTCTTTTTATCTCTTGTAGATCAATTTTTTTTCTCCTTAATTTGGGTTTAACATCGCTTTCAATTACATGATCATAATTATCATGACGGGGGTGCATTACCCTCCATTCGCAGGAAACTCACAAACCTGATACCCACATATCACTCACCCAGCCAGGGTTGGGCTGGAATGCCAGCATCACGATGTCTTCACCACGCTGGTCGTTGCTTAACTTCGGCGATCATACGAGAACCGGTGCATTCAACGCGCCATCGACGCTGGCGAGAGATCAATATTAAATTTATCAAAACGTCTGATGGCAAGATGGAATAAAATTAATTATGAACTTGTTTGGAGCCAGAAATCCACTGCCTAGGTTCTCCTTTCAAGTCGAGATAGTTTTCAGATCGCTTTCAATTCTATTAGGATAGTTTTCTATAATTATAAGAGATACCCAGGACACCTATGTAGTCCTTACTGCTACTGGAAATAAAAGTCTATTCACTGAAGCTATTGTGCTTGTACCTCAGCGTCATTATATACAGCGTGTCCCAAAAACTGAAGAACCCCTACATAAGGTTGTGTCCATTTAGGTATATTATTATTATTTCACAATTTATTAATATGAACATAAATACAAATATACAACACAGATAATTAAAAATTAATATACAACATAAGGAGAAATAAAAAGAGAAAAAAAAATGAAGAAAAAATAAATAAATATGTACATAATATATGCCCTAACTAAAGGGCGGGGTTATTGCCTTTGGAAATCTCTTCCACCCAACCCAGAGGTATATCTCCTGAACAGCTTTACATGGGGTATTTTTTTATTATTAAAATAATAAATATGTATTTAGTCAAATTACAGAATATAATGAGGCACCGTACCCATGACACATGCAAAAAAATATTTAAACTCCCAAATTCATTGTCCTTAAGGAATTTAATCATCAAATTTATTGACCATTGGTCATTTCAATGTGTAAAATATTGCACGCTAAGTGATTGATTGAATTTATCCATTGATAATAATAATAATAACACTCTTTAGTGGATAGTAACCACCAGGCGAGGTTAATGCTCGAAGGATTTTCTACCACCTAACCCTCAGAGTCTTATTATTATGTGGTCATAAAATCAAATTAATGAGGAAAAGTTCATGCACTGGGTGGGATTCAAACCAATGGGCTACCTGGTTTACCAGACAAGCGCTTTAACCACAAGGCTACCAGTGTACAACTGATGACCAAGCAACTGTGAGTTGAAAGCAGAGAGAATGTTTTGGCAAGATGAGCCAATTTATAATAGTGGGCAACATTTGAGGCTTCGGGGTCCAACACTACCGACTTATGTACCTAGTGTATTTACCTATGCGAATTGTCACCTCTGTGTATTTTCAAATTCAAGAATAATAATTACCTTTTAGAAGTGCTCTGCAAAATACTTCATAAACTAGCTCAGTGGTTAAGGACTTGCTTGCCATGCGGAAGGTCTTGGGTTCGAACCCCCGACAAAAATTGGTATTCAAAATTTGGTTACAGTTGTTTGTAAGAGATACCTTCCGGTGCGCTCGTGTTGACCCAGCACCTAAATGGGAAGTATTGTGTCACTTCTCGCCCATCAGACGGGAGGCATACTACAGGATGGGCAGGCTACAACACAGACCACAAGCGTCTTCAGTAGCTCCTGTTTCATGGCTACGAAATAAAAAAGTCTGTGAAACACTCATCTTTAAATAAAGAAAATAGAAGTGCTCTGAAAAATACTTATTCATAAACCAAAATGGCGGCCAAATAAAATTTTCAAGTAGTGACTTCAAACTCTCCAAAGAGTGCCTCTCTCTACAAGTTGTCGAACTATTTGCAATGGAATAATTTATTATTGAACAACATCACGGAACCTGTTTTTTTATGTGGCCTTCATTTGTAAAATAAACACACAAAGAGCCGAATTATAAAATAGGAATCCAAAAAAGAGAAGCTAGACCATCCCCCAAGCCGAGGTTTCAACCAATCACAGCGCAGCTCAGTTTGACTTAAGGTATCTACAATCTGGCTTTTCTATATGTTGTACCTGATCCTATTTTATAATTAGACCTGTAAGATAATTTTCGTGAAATTTTTTGTACTTCTAACTTCATTGTTTTGTCTCACAAGATGGGGGTTTACTCTTAGATAAAAAAAGAAGAAGAAAAAAAACCCAAGGGGTCAAATTAGACAGACTGTAAAACCGGCCCTGCAAAATTTCAGAACTCCACATTCAGTTGCACTTTTGGGACACGCTGTAAAATAGGTAGCTTCTAGCGCTTCACACAGTTTCAATATAATTAAGTAATGGCAAATAAAAGAATCGAATAATAGGTATTTCTCTGCATTGTATTACTGTCTTCATTCATTTATTGAACCTTATAAAAAATCCTAATATTATAAACAATGGAGGTGCCATTTACACATATCCAGAGACGGGATCCCTAAACCCCTAACTTAATACCAATCTCAGTAGATCGATCGTTAAGGTGGTGGTCTCGTAACCGGAGGTCGGAAGTTCGAGTTCCCAGTTCAGCAAAGATTTAGTAAAGCGAGTTTGAGTAATTGTGTCATCATTCGTGTGGAGAACACAAATATAGCCGTATTTTTCTATTGGATAAAAAAAAGCCAGGTTTGGTATTTCCAAATATTTCCATTTTCTTCCAAGTTTAGCTTCCCCACTAATCATGAAAGGAAAATGTTTTCGGTACTACTTAAAAAAATTGAAAATTTGAAATTTAAAAAGTGTTGAAACTAGCCCCGGTCTCCCCTATTGTAAAGTACCGGTTGGGGTTTTTTTTTTTGTGTAGACTAGCGGGGCACACCCACTTCGCTAAGTTATCACATGAATATAAACACGTCATCCCAGCCCACTAATTACCCGCTGACAACAGTGACAACCACCACATTAACAGAGAATGGCCATGCCTCGACCTAACGAAGCGAATTTTCTCTTCCCCGTACCAAAGGACGTGTTTTTTATGGTTTAACGTCGTTTTCAACTGCAATAACTGCATGGTCATATGACGACGGTCACGACGGGGGTGTTACCTCCCATTCGCAGGAAACTCACAAACCTTTTTTTTTTTTTTAATTGGGGTTTTAACGTCGCTTTCAACTGCCATGGTCATATCACGACGGGGGTTTTACCCTCCATTCGCAGGAAACTCACAAACCTGCTACTCACATTGACCTCACCCAGCCTGAGTGGGGCCGGGAAAAGCCAGCGTCACGAGAATTAGAATTTGAATGGTCACCCATCCAAGTCTTAACCTCGCTGGATGTCGCTTAACTTCGGTGTTCTGAAGGGAACCGGTGTATTCAACATGCCATCGACGCTGGCTCACAAACCTTTTTGGTTTGTGAGTTTTCGAAACTCAGGAAACGCCACCCACATTAATCTCACCCGGCCTGGTATTTAAACCAGTATAAACAGTATCAGTATAAACAGAAAAGTGAGAAGTTGTATTAGATGTACATGAATATCAGAACATACCTGGACAGCTGTTTCGAGCTTATTTATTTATTTATTTATTTACTATACAATAAACGGATTACAAAAGATCCTTTTCTATTATTTGATCTCATCAGCAGATAATAGTTCTGAATTTCCATGCCATCAACTAACCTCTCTACTTTAACCACTGACTGAACTTCTAGCTATGGATTACCAAAAGACCTCACTGTGTCACAATCTATATTATTTACTTCTAAAAAGCAAATGTGCTCTCATTTATTTATTTCATAAAAAAATAACAATCGTTTCGCACAGTTAACGTTTAACATGGAGATGTGTAACAAGTTGGAGAGTGAATAATTTCATGTGCAAGCTGTTCACATCTTCATTTCTTCTTAGATAGGACTGGGGGACCACCCACAAAACTATGACATACCTAACCGAACAACTGTACCTCCGTGTTGACACAACTTCAGAATTTGAGTAGTTGATTTACGGCATGTAATTAAAACATTACATAAAGTAATTAAATGGTTTTTTTAAATTAGTTCTGATAGTAATTTTTACAATTAATTATTTTACATACTGTAGGGGTACATCGTCTTGTTTATATAGACCTGTGCGGCCAAATTACGCGGATATCCTAGGCAATAGAATAAAAGGAAATGTGCGTTCAATTATTATTATTTTATTTATTTATTTTTTGCTGAGGTGTACAGTTGGTGTAGATATGCAAGGATCGCAGTCGTGGGCCAGACTTCTTTTTTTGGGTTTCATCGCTTTCACCCATCCAAGTCCTAGCCTCGCTGGACGTTGCTTAACTTTAGTGACAGAAGGAGAACTGGTGTATTCAACCAAGGCCGTATCCAGGATTTTTTTCGGGGGGTTGGGATCTTCGCTTATTATGTTCATAATAGCAGTAATCTCCGTGGCCGATTAGAGTAGCACACTAGGCTTGCATGCACTGTGACCTGGGTTCGATACCTATTTTTTCTGATCTCTACTTGGATGTATGAGGTCCACTCGTACATGGTGAGGACAAATGAGTAGCTATTTGTAGCTATTAGCTATTTCCCATGCATTGGATGGGATTCGAACCGACGGATTCCTACGCTGCCTGGATTACCAGACTATTAGCGCGTTAACAATCTTGACTGCCATTTAGTAAGGCAAGTTTGAGAAAAATTGTAATATCACATTTGTGACTAAATCAAATAAGATAACTTAAATACTCTGGGTGGGGCTTTGGTCGGTTGAAACAAAAAAAAATCACTAAAAGTGAAGTCTGCCAGCGTCGCTGGCGCGTTGAATGCATCAGTTCTCGTACGATCAACGAAGTCAAGCAACGTCCAGCGAGGTGAAGACTTCGTAATGCTGATATGATATGACCATGCAGTTGAAAGCGACTTTAACACCAAATTAAAAAAAAAAAAAAAAAAAAAAAAAAACAAAACAAAAAAAAAGAGAATTTCATTACACTCTCAAGTTAAAAAGAAGAAACTCAACCATTTCTCGCCGGTATAATCGGGATAGTAAAGCTTCGAATTGGTTCAAGTACTTGGTTTTCAGTCCCCAGACTTTGATCGATTGATTATTTTCAACAAAATCATTGGTGCATTGTATATACAGAGAATCTTATTTCTCCGCTCTATCCCACGTTACCCTTTTCTCATAGACTCTTTTTATTTTAATTAAAAAATAGAGTCAGTCTAATAGTTGATACGATTAATGGAGAAAATGATTGAGATAGGTGTTGAAAAATTCGAGACTGATGAGCGAGTACAAAAGAGACTTGAGAAAAACAGGAGTAATAGGTTTTAGGATACATTATTTTTCTTTTCTTAAAGTTAATAATAAATATGACATATGTTGTTCAAGCCAGCGGGGAGCACATTCAAAAATATATTCTTGTCACTTGTAGAGAATGTACTTATCTTTTTACTTTCTATTGCCTGTAAGGTACCTACATATTGTGATCGGTGACTTTTTTCGGCCAAAATGTCAACAAAAGAAGAACACTCCATGTAAATAATAATAATATCGCCTTGTTTATGCTGCCCGATTAGGACTATTAAGTCCCATTATTCCAGCAGTAAGCCCAAGACGTATAATTAAGTGGTGAAAATCTCAAATGCTGGGAGGATAAATTCTCATGTCCCGGCTAGGGTTCAAACCTGCGACTTCTGGATGCCTATACCGACAAGCCATGACCACTAAACTACAGGACGGTAGGGAATCGAGGTACTATACACCTGTCACTCTCTCACAAAAAATATCTGTGTCTTGATTAACACAAAATATCATATTTGAGTTAATCACTTTGTGATATTACAACTACTCAAACTCGCTTTACTAAATCTACGCTGAAACCAGGACTTGAACCATCGACCTCCAGGTTACTAGTCCGTTGCCTTATTGATCAAGCTACTGAGGTCAGTCACAGCTCTCTCACAACCTAAGGAGTAAGGACACTCTCTGAACAGACTGAACTACCATACATCTGATTGGGGAGGCTGAAGGGGCTGATCAAGCTACTAAGGTCAGTCACTCTCTCACAACCTAAGGAGTAAGGACACTCTCTGAACAAACTGAACAAACATACAGCTGATTGGGGAGACTGTAGGAGGCTGATCAAGCTACTGAAGTCAGTCACTCTCTCACAACCTAAGAAGTAAGGACACTCTCTGAACAGACTGAACTACCATACAGCTGATTGGGGAGGCTGCAGGAGGCTAATCAAGCTACTGAGGTCAGTCACTCTCTCACAACCTAAGAAGTAAGGACACTCTCTGAACAGACTGAACTACCATACAGCTGATTGGGAAGGCTGCAAGAGGCTGATCAAGCTACTGAGGTCAGTCACTCTCTCACAACCTAACGATTAAGGACACTCTCTGAACAACCATACAGCTGATTGCAGAGGCTGCAAGAGGCTGATCAAGCTACTGAGGTCAGTCACTCTCTCACAACCTAAGGAGTAAGGACACTCTCTGAACAGACTGAACTAAAATACAGCTGATTGGGAAGGCTGCAGGAGGCTGATCAAGCTACTGAGGTCAGTCACTCTCTCACAACCTAACGAGTAAGGACACTCTCTGAACTACCATAGAGCTGATTGGGGAGGTTGTAGCGACAACTACCAACCCCGGCAAACGGCAAAAGTCAAAGAAAAAAAAACAAGTGTAAATTCCTTTCGTCGAGATTGAATTTACCAAAGAATAAAAAGCCAATAGAATGTTGCTCAAGTTCTGCGGTTCTTGAAACATACTTTCTCGATTTTATCTCAAATGATATTCAATTTACTGTTTCAACTCAGCAACATATTACTCCCGACATGAATGGCAACACGTGATGAAGAATTGAGGAACGAGAAGGAAAAATAATTATGCATACCATAATATTATAATAACTGAGGTAACCTTCCTTTAGTTGTGGTTAAGCGAAGCGCGAAATAAGGGCGGACGACCCGTGTGGTCTTCGGTGCGTTTGAGAAATATACGACTGTATAACGTTTTATGTTTTGTTTTACCTACATCTTGATTTAGTTTTGTTTCTGCACCTATTCATTATACAGGATTAGGGCGAGAACGCACCGATTCCTGCCCCGCTTAATGCATCAGACCGTAGTAATAATAATAACACCAACAACAATATCAACAACGACAATAGGTAATATTTATTTTAGTGCAAAAGACCAACGTACGAATGTAGTCAGGACTTGCAGTGTGCTATCCTTGATTCTGAAATCAGAGCAAGAATTGAAACCAACACCCAGCACAGGTTCTTCAAGTTCATTTAGGAAAAATATTAAAAGTTATGTTATGATTACTTTGTGATCCAATCGACCTCAGTAGCTTGATCGATAAGGCGGCGGACTTGTAACCTGGATATTTATTTATTTAGAAACTTTTTATTAGTAGAACATATAACAGACAAATAATGGTAAAAATTATATATAAAATTGACAATATTAATAATATAAACAAGAAAAAAATAAACAAAATATACGAGTAAACATATATGTCCTAACTTATTCCCTATGGCAATCTCTTCCACCCAACCCTTGATCGGTGGTTCAAGCCCGGTTTCAGCGTAGATTTAGTAAAAAGCGAGTTTGAGTAGTTGTGATATCACGAAATAGGTTAACACAAATATGATAACTTAAACTTTACTTTGTGATTCATAACATAACTTTTGTATTTTTTCTCTTTTTTCAATTGATTACTTTTTTATTTACAAAACATAACAATCAACGAAATAGATAAAATGAAATCAGATAATGTATGTAAAAATATAATAAAATTTCGTCATTTTGCTATTTTAGTTAAATAAAGAAAGTGTAATGTCCAGCCCACTGTGTCATAGTTAATGACATGTGTTGGGCTAGATCACGTAGGTATTAAGTGTTTAATAGGTTATTTTATTTATAAAAATCTTATTTATTTAGTCATGAAGCTCAAGGCCTCTATACATTTTTTGTGGGTAGTGCAGCATTAAAATTAAGATAAGTTAGACACGCCCGCAAGTTGGAGTTCCAAACAATCACAGCGCACTATAGGCTGAGTTGAGAGACAGTCGGACTTATCTTAACTTTTCTGTTTTAAAATTCGTACCTAAGAGGCAACCTTTATTTTACTTCCGAGAAATTTCTAATATTAGAAATCGGAAGTATCTTGTTCATTTTTGTATTTTTGTTTTTTTTTTTTTTTTTGAAGTTTTTTGTTTTTTTGATTCAACGAAATTTAAGGAATTCTATAGATGGTCCCATTTTAAATTCATCAAGTTGGTGATAGAGGCCAAGCCCCTGACCTCTAACTTTTTACTTATGCGCTTATATCTTACATTACTTACATTATTAACACAAAAAGCCTGAAAATTAGATAATTAAAAAACAAATTAGATAAATTAATGGTGACCTTTTAACAATAAAAAAATCATACAAGTACATTAAATCTAATAAAATACTTCCGATAAGAGTGATAATGCCAAGATTCCTAATATTTTAACTTGGCCTTCATATCTCATTCCAGGACTAATGAAATCTTTACATTCTTTTGAGTGGAAAGCAGGGAGGATAGCGTTTTTTGGTCAGTCGCATTATTGATTCTGATGCGCTCCCTCTCATGTTTCCCAAAGCTGGACAACCACATCTCGCAACCGAACTCGTAACGGGAGTTCGGGGGTTCGAGTACCAAGTTCAGCAAATGTGCACTGGTAGTCAACTGGTTAACGCGCTAGTCTGGTAATCCAGGTAGCCTGGTTCGAATGCCACCCAGTGCATGAGTTTGTAACACCATAATAATAAGACTCTGAGGGTTAGGTGGTAGAAAATGTTTTGAGCATTAACCTGGCCAGGTGGTTACCTTCCACTAAAGAGTATTATTATTCCACAAAGATTTAGTGAAGCGAGTTTAAGTTATTATTGTCTCACTAGAGGACTATAAACAAATGATGGACTAGCCAACCCTAACGAGCCAGCATAGCTTGCAGTTTCTCGAGGGTTGAATAGTTTATAAAGAAAACGCTCAAGTTCTCACGCTGGTTGATCGCAAATAGAAATATGTGGTTCAAAACGAGCCAGCCAACTTAAGTTGGCTGGAGACCATCACTTCTCTCAGCTGTACCCAAGCTCGTTATAACAACAACAACAACAATAATTGAATGGGTGAGTAGAAGAACCAGGAATGTCAAAAATCGACTTTTCAGGAAAGCAAAAATAAGATTTGTCTTATTTTTGCTTTCCTGATGCTAATAAGTATAATAAAATTAAATTTTACATTATTTGTTATTCGATAAGATTCTCACAACTAGGTACTAATACCGCTAGCAAAAGTGGTCAGTGATTTTGTTACATTCCTTGATTTACATCAGATTTTTTTTTTCGCTTCCCCCACTTTAAAATCGAAAAAAATTATACTTTTAAGGGCTATTTCTCCTTCATATTCACAGAGATGATAGAAAAGAGTACATTCTTTCTTATTCTACGAAGAAAAAAAAATCGATTTTTGACATTCCTGGTTCTTCTACTCACCCATTCAATTATTATTGTCATATCACATCATGATTAACACAAATGGACATGATAACATAATCCATATTCCAATGTTCTAGCTTGAAAAAGAATTTGTCCATAATTTTCGTAAATTCAAGGAAGTGTCCATAATTTTCGTCCATTCAAGGAAGTGTCCATAATTTTCGTCCATTCAGGAAAGTGTCCATAATTGTTTCTCCAGCCGTATTTATGAACAGAAAACGCCGTCCGAGCAATGTCTCAAGAAGCATGATTTTCTATATTATTATTGGTCAATACCTTGCTTGAGACATTGCTCAGACAAAATTCCCTGTTCATAAATACGGCTGTAAGAGTGGTCCATTAAGTTGGCCCCGCCATGATGGAGTTTCGTGTTCAAACGTTAGTATCCGGTAGATCTTCGTCTGTAAGAGTCAGAGGAACAAGAGTCTGCTTAACATTCCGGCCCCATTCCTTCTCTCTTCTTCTTCTTCTTCCTCTTTTTGCTTCATCAAAATCAAGGTTATTCAACACGGGAGATTCACGCTCCATACTCAGGAATCCTGCAAACCTGCTGCCAACATTGAGATCACCCAGGGTAGGGCCACCGGTGGTAAAAAGTTATCATATTTGTGTGATATCAAGATCGTGATATCAGAAAAATGATAAGTGAGCCGCCGGTGCTAAAAGTTATCACATTTGCGTTAAATCACAATCGTGATATCACAAATATGATAATCGGGCGACCGGTAGTAAAAAGTTATCACATTTGTGTTAAATCACAATCGTGATATCACAAATATTTTAATCGGGCGACCGGTAGTAAAAAGTTATCACATTTGTGTTAAATCACAATCGTGATATCACATGCAAATATTATGATAACTGGGCCGCCGGTGGTAAAAAGTAAAAAAAAAAGGTAAAAACATCTTTTTTAACTTTTAATTTACATTGTGTACGTACATTTTTGTAAACCATATTCACAATAAAACTTATTATTATACCACGGTTGGTGGTCGGTATTAGTCAGCATCACGGGGGTTCGAACCCGGATCACCAAAAAATTGACGAGAACTTTTCAATGTGCCATTGACGCTTAGTTATTTTTTTTTACTAACTTAACGTTTCTAAGATCTAGGTATTCTAGGTCATTCGAGATTGGGATTTTACCCTCCATTCACTGGAAACTCACAAACCAGCTACCCACATTAACCTCACCCAGCCTGGGTTGGGCCGGAAATAGTGAGAATCACGAGGGTTCGAATTAAATGGTCACCCATCCAAATCCTAACCTCGCTGGAAATTAATTAACTTCAGTGACAGAACGAGAGCTGAGTGTACATCGATGCTGGCTTATTTATTTCTTTGACTTCTAAGAAATAAAATTCATGCCACGCTTGTGCTTGATTTAATTGCCACCTTGCCGGTACCATTCGACTTAAAATTTTAGAAAACAATAAAAAAAAAAATAATTGAGAAAAAGAAGAAAAACACTTGTCTTCACTCGACAGAAAAACACTTGTCTTTTTTTTTTACAAAAACGAACACAATACTTCCGATTTCTAATATCAGAAATTTTCGGAAGTAATAATAGTACTGTTAATTTGGTAACGAGTTTTACTGTGAAGTTGTATTATCAGATACGCATTGTACGTATTTACGAGAATCAGGTAGGTATCTGGCTAACATTTAGAGCCATATTATTAAACTTTTCTTGGTTCCCTTCAGAACACCGAAGTTAAGCGACATCCAGCGAGGTTAAGACTTGGATGGGTGATCATTCTAATTCTAATTCTCGTGACGCTGGCTTTTCCCGGCCCCACTCAGGCTGGGTGAGGTCAATGTGAGTAGCAGGTTTGTGAGTTTCCTGCGAATGGAGGGTAAAACCCCCGTCGTGATATGACCATGGCAGTTGAAAGCGACGTTAAAACCCCACCTAAAAAAAAAAAAAAAAAAAAAAAACTTTTCTTATCATATTCATTTTGCAAAATACGAATACAATACTGGGAAGAGCAATTAGAAATAATTTCATACAGGGATCGTCAACCAGTCCCTATCATGGGGGTTTTGCTACTCACAGATTGGGAACGATGAGAGACCATACTCCAAACTTAATAAGAAAAAATATGATGACTGGCGGTCTCTCTTTGAAAGTACAAGTATCAAGAAGAGTCAGATTCTGATTTTTTTTTTAATAGGTATGAGAGGTTCACAGCATTTTTCATTTTGTAGTCATAAAAATGTTTCATTGAAACAACAGCTACTTTAAGACACATGTGGTGTCTAACGTAGCCTGCTCATACCGTAGTATGCGAGTATGCCTCCCCTCTGATGTGCGAGAAGTGACACAATACCTACTCCTCATTTATAGTTACCGAGTCAACACGAACACAATGGAAGATACTTCCGATTTCTAATATTAGAAATTTATCGGAAGTAATATCCTAGACTATCCCTTACACACAACTGTAACCAAATTATAAATAAGTTTTTAAAAATGTACCTTATTTTAAATTTCGTAAAAACATTTCAGTTATTGCTGTGTTTCGAACCATTTAAGGTCGAAACACAGTGTTGAAATTACAAAAAAATCAAAAAAAAAAAAAAAAAAAAAAAACTATTGATTAAAAATAAAATAAAAAATACTTGATCAAGAATATTTATTCAACCCGACCGTTCATCGCATCAATAACATGATGGCTAAAGATATATCATGCCAAATTTAATGTTCCCAGAACATTCATCAACTTGCAATGAGCCACCCTGTCATTCAGTGTATCGAGTATTGTTAGTACCTATGGTATCATTAAAAAATAGAATCATTAATAAAATTAATTAATCAAAATTTCCAAAGCCAAATCAGAAAATAGATCGGCATAGATTTGATTCTTCTTTTCGCAAACTAACATACAAAGAAATGAAAATGCGTGAAAAAAAAAAATGTAAAACAAATCATCAGCGAACAGAATAAGAAAACAAGCGATCAATGAAATTCAACAAAAAAAATCGTAGCAAAAAATATGTTTTCTATTTAAAAAAAATGTACACAAAACACAAAATGGTGTTAATTAATGGGTGATAAGTTCTTTTTTCAAGCCGACTTTAACCACAATCATTTGTGTTCCTTTGTATATGAGTGATATTCTTTTTGTGTGTTTTAGGAAAGTACTCAATGTGTTGTTTCTCAAGGGAAACAATCCAGCTCCACGGGGGATCCACACGCAGGGATCCAGCAAGTCATAGTCCTGGATCTGGTACCATTGTAGTCTTTGTACTCGGTTTATTTACCGACGGCTTCAAACAGTTTTTGGCTCGGTGATAGGATTTCTGATTCGTGAGAAAAATCAATTAGAAGGGCTAGTTGTTATAATGTGCTGATAGTAGCGAGGTTGTTGATTCTTTTTATCCAAAAATCAGTACCCCAAGTATTAAAAGACTTTTTCATTTCGTACTTTTTTTTAATTTGGGTTTAACGTCACTTTCAACTACATGGTCATATCACGACGGGGGTGTTACCCTCCATTTGTAGGAAACTCCCACACCCAGCAATAACCTCACCCAGCCTGGGTTGGGCCGAAATCCCAGCATCACGATGATTTTGTACTTTCGTAGCCCACGGGGTTGGCGTCAGGATGGACATCCAGTCGTAAAATGTGGAAGTAGGAGTGGCAGAATTAAACAACCTCAACTTTAAGGAAGAGGTTGGCCAATGCCAACCCCAAGTAGGTTTGAGAAAAGGCAAAGTGAAAAAAAAGAAAACTATATAGACTCTTGTAGACAACACAAGTCTATTAAAGTCTTGTAGTGTCTATATTTAACTGTCTACAGTAGCCAGCCTCCGTGGTGTAACGGTTGTGACTACTGCCCATAGTCCAGAGATCCTGAGTTTGATTCCCGGTTGGAGCAGAACTTTCGCACAAAAACTTCTGTTCCCTCCGAACATGTGAGCCTGGCAATTCCGGCCCTACCCAGACAAGGTGAGGTTAATGTGGGTAGCTGGTACGATTCCCAGCGAATGGAGGGTAAAACCCCCGAACTGTCTACCTCAAGTGAGGACGTTAAAACCAAATAGAATCAATGGACATGAAAGGAGCCTAGACATGGGATCTGGGCGTTCATATAATCCTCTCGTCACTGTGATTTAGGTATCAATACCTATCTCACGGACACGGAATTGTTATTATTATTACTGTCTACAGTGTTGTAGCTTGTCCATCCCATAATACGCCTCCAATCTGATGAGTGAGAAGTGAAACAATACTTGCCATTTAAAAGTACCTACTGAGTCAACACGAGCGTTCCATCGCGTGTACAAACATCTGTTTTCAAATTACGACTACAAATTTTTGTCGGCTCTGAGATTTGAACCATAGAACTTTCGCATGGTGAGCGAAGATAATGATAATAACACTCTTTAGTGGAAGTTTACCACCAGGCAACGCTAATGCTCAAAGCATTTTCTACCACCTAACCCTCAGAGTCTTATTATTATGTGGTCACAAACTCAAATTAATGAGGAAAAATTCATGCACTGGGTGGGATTCGAACCAACGGATCCCTACGCTAGCTGGATTACCAGACTAGCACGTAAACCACTTTAATACCAGTGCTTTAAGCATTATTGCCTAGTAGTTATCTTTCACTTACGGGTCTATTAGTAGCATTTATTGTTTTCTTTATTAGTACCTAATACCTATACATCTCTCTGTAGCAATTAGTGAATTGTGAGTTAAAATGTACCTGCCCTGTTTCGCAATAACCTTTAATTTCTACGGGAGGCGCCTCATTGAGTCCCGTCTGGATTTGTCCCTTTTTGTCGATGCTTCATTGAGTCCCAAGGTTTGGAACGGTTGAAGTTATCGTACCACTCATTGAGTCCCGTACCTATTTTTCCTTATACATAAACTTGTACATAGAAGATCATATTATTTGTCAGTCAGTTGGGTCAGTCCTCCTCTAAAAAATTAGAACACTCTTTTCATTTTTTATTAAGAATCCTTGTTTTTATTTTTATTCATAAATGAAAATGAAATTATTGTCTATTGGAATTTGATGCGAAAGTGAATTTTTTGTTAGAGGAATTTTGTAGTTAGATAGGGTTAGGTAAAGTTAAAAAGGTGAAATTGCACGATAGATCACTGACTTCGGTTTGTCGGGTAGGATGGTTGGGTGAGGGGCTTAGGTTAGGTTGAAATTAGCGCAGGCGGTTAGGCCGGGTCGCGCAGTGACCCGGTCTAACCCTGCGCTAGTTTCAACCTAACCTAAGCCCCTCACCCAAGCTATCCTAGCTGGCTAACGAAACACAACATTTAGTCATAACTGTCCTCGTATTCATTTTTATAAAAATTAACTGTGTTCTTATTTACTTATTCTTATATACTAACATCAGGTAAAGGGACTCAATGAGTCATATGGTCTGGTAGACCCAAAAATATTAGGGGACTCAATGAGTCATATGGTCTGAGGTACCTGCTAAAATTACGGGACTCAATGACATGAAAAAAAGGTCAACGGGACTCAATGAGTGTACGTCCAATTTCTACTTATTTCTATAGCTGTAGTCTGTCTCGGTAGCTCAGTGATAAAGGCGGCACTCTGTGAATCCAGAGATTCCAAAGGTCGTGGGTTCGAAACCCAACCGGGACATGACAAGTTAGCCTCCCATTTGGGAATTTTACCACATAATAATATGTCTTGGGCTTACTGCTGGAATAAAGTCTTAATCGGGCAGTATAAATAAGGCGATATTATGATTATTTTTTCCACATTCTGAAGTACCGATGTATTTAATAATTTTGTAATATACTTTTTCGTTTTTTTATGAAAGAAAAATTAATATTAGGTACTAATGAAAAAAGAATTATACTACTTTGCAAAGAACTATTAAAAAACCCCATATTTATGTTTATGTATGTTGTGTCAGATTTGGCAACTCGTAATGGAGCAGTTCGTTAATAAATTTAATTGTTTCTCTCTTCGTGTGAAGTTGGTAAAATATGTAGATCAGATTGTAATAAATATAAAGTTTGAAAGATCTCCTTTATCCTTTTAAGTTGATCGCAACTAACCAACATATAAAAAAGGAGACGAATTTTTATGTTTACTTTGTTTTATTTGAAATTATTTTTCCAGTTCTTAATTTTTTGTTTTTCAAATTCTAATGATCACGTTCAATAATTTACTTTAGATTTTAAAGTCCTGAAATGAGTTATTCAAGTTCGGGGCTAAATACTTCAATCGCTAAAAATTGTAAAAGCTTTTCACATTAACATCACCCAGCCTGGATTGGGCCAGACCAATCTCATGTGTTTTCTTTTTACATGATAAGTCTATTATGTATTATTCTTCCCATATTATTATGTTATATACTGGTATTATTCATATCCTACATTATTATTTCCCGATAGCTTAGTGGTCAAGGCGTCGATCTCGTAAACCAGAGGTCGCAGTTTCAGAGCCCATCTGGAATACAAGAATTTATCTTCTTGTTTAGAATTCTGACCACACACTATTACTTCTTGGACTTACTTCTAGAATAATGGGACTCAATAGTTCTAATGGGTCAGAATGAATTAGACAGTACATATAATTATTAGCTTGATTTGAGGCCAGAAGACTGCATCTTTCTTCTTTTTTGCTCCTCACATAGATTTTTTTCTTCAGATTTCTGTACTGGTTTGATATAAAGTAATGATCAGCAAACCAGAAATAGAGACCCTCTAGTAGAGGCAGGACTTATGTACTCGTCGAAAGTGGCTACCAATGGAGTAATGGGACTTTATAGTCTTAATGGGGCAGTATAAATAAGGCGATATTATTATTACTGATATACTTAAAGCTGTGTTACCGACCTCAGTAGCTTGATCGATAAGGCGGCGGACTTGCAACCTGGAGGTCGGTGGTTCAAGTCCCGGTTTCAGCGTAGATTTAGAGCGAGTTTGAGTAGTTGTGATATCACGAATGTGATAACTCATACTTATAACTTACTTAAAGCTGTGTGAAGCTAGTCAGAAAAAGCAGAAGACACAAAGACAAGG
>CM044957.1:52705010-52799670 GCA_024516035.1 Bactericera cockerelli
TATGTTATCATATTCTTGTTTTCTTTTAGAAGGTATTTCAAGATTCTGAATTGGGGCCAGAGCATTTTAAGCTTGCTCAATTTGGGCTTAGAACATTTGGAAGATGATGTGAACTTTTTTTCCCCACTACAAACATTTATAACTTACGTTTTTGTTATAGTGAAGAATAATTGTTGACCTTCTGGTGATACACCTGCGGCCAGAGCATTGACTAATCTTTTCTTTTCTTCTATTGAATTCTTAAGTCTTGTTTGTATCTGAAAAATAAAATCAATCTTAGCCAACAAGGGAGGAATTTTTCTCAATTTGACTGAGGTGTAGGACTTTTTTCTCAATTTGAAGACATTTTATGCTTTAAATCAATATGGAATTCCTGGTCAAATTTTTGTTTAGCTGTCTGAAATATTGTTTTCTTTGATGTTTTTACAAACAAAAAAAACAATACTATACTATGAGCACTTAGTCAAAAAACTTCATTAAAATACATTGTACATTCACACTAATATACGCAACATAAAACTGGAGCACTAATACTTACAAATTATTGACACTATCCTTTGTCTGTACAATGAAGTAATATTGCTAAAGATTAAAGCAGTTTGAAGAACCACCTTATTATGATTTTATCTATTTAACATACCTACCTACCTTAAATAAATTATAAGTTATAATTATGTACCAGTACCTACCTACCCTGGAATTATTTTTTTTCATTATCCATTACCAATAAGTCACTTGCTTCTAAATGACAAAGAAAAATGGAGTGTGAGATTTTTTTCTACACTTTGCATGATATTTTAAGGCTCAATTTTCAAGCTGATTGAAAAAACTATTTTTGTAATCAGTTTTTAACTATCAATTTGAAAAACTAAATTCAAGTTTAAGCAATGATGTATATGGTTTTTTTTTATAACAATTAGTGTACTTTATTGGAAACTTTGTTAAAAATCATTATGAATCTATTAGATACTTACCCTAGCTAAATTGAGGGAAGGTGGAGATGCATCATTGATAGCGTTAACTTCTTTTTTCACTTGAACATCACTTACGAATGAGAGGTTGATTATGTGAACATCATTGAGGTTTAGTTTACCATCAGATGCAGGACATTCTGAATTGTAGTGATGTTAAGGAAACTTCAAGACATGGATGACAATTATTGTGATTTACATGTAAACATTAATAAGATGGAATAAAAACATTTTTTAAAAAGTTTGAAAACAACGTTTAGCAAGGTGAAGACTTCATGATCCTGGCTTTCCAGCCCAACCCAGGCTGGATGAGGTCGATGTGGGTAGCAGATTTGTAAGTTACCTGCGAATGAGAGGGCAAATAATACCAAGATAGAGGCTAAAATAGCTGTCTTCAGTTAAAAAGAACTTGAAGAACTTGGTGCCCAATCATAATACATAGATACTACTACTACTACTACTAAAAAGTTTGCATCAGTGAATTTTGTCCTCAAACAACATGTTAACACCAAGTTAAGATGTTACAGTCTAATTATGAAGCTTGTACTTTCCCAAACTCTCAATGAAGCTGAAAGTTTGAAGTTGGTAAGAAAGTTCATTAGACTGAACAATGGACACATGACCATGAAATGAAAAGTACTTACATACATAGTTACTACTTACAGCTTGGATTTCTCAGGTGGATAGCTTGGCGACTACAGCAAGTGTTCATAAAGGATACTTAAAATCAGGGTTTTCGTATGAGGTTCAAAGGCTATGACTTCTCCTTCTATGATATCATTATGACATGTTTTACATGATACAATACTTCCTACAGAAAAACAGTCGCTTAAGCCAGACATTTCATAGACAGATAAAATGAGCTGGAATATTTAATCATTTGTTATTTGATGATAAGTTTGATACTGATACTGGCAGAAAAGTAGACAACGGTAGGCAAATAACTCATATAAGGCTAAATTTTAGACTTAAGTCTAGGCTTCATTCACAGGGTGGAGGGATATCCGATATTTACATTCGAAGTCTGATACTAACCACAGGGTTGCCAGATGAATTTATTTAAAAAAATCCCTTTATGATTGTGGGATTTTTAGGTAGATATGAAATGTGGGGGTATTTTTTTAACCCTGTCGAATATTCTGATTCAGATATCTGTGTTCAGCTGTTCAGCGCTAGTTATCGAAATCGCTTTCAACTTATCAATGATGATAACGTTGATAAGTGTGATAAAGATGGATTACAGATCCTGAATCCCAAAAATTTATTCAACTGCCAATTTCAGCTTATGATAAGATTAGACGTTTTCCCATTACTTGAACATGGGTTCTTTTGAGATTGATGGAAAGTACAGCTCTAAAAGTCCTGGTAAATCATGTATTTGTTTTTATTATCTCTTCAGTAAATTTTTGGTGTTGGGTTCTAACTCTTGTGTAGTATAGGTATCACTCTCTGCACATTCACCCATCTACTTTAATTTACAAAAGGCAGAGCTCTTTTTAATCTCACTAGCACCCCAGGCACTTCAGACAAGTGTGCGCCTCATACCAGAGTACCCGGGTATTTGGAATACTAAATAAATAGTAACATTGGTCAGTCTGTGTCTTGGCAGTGGGTTGTTGCAAATAAAGCCTATGATGACTCATAAAACAGAAGCACTGTGCTCTGCTACATAGTCTTTTGCCATAGGTACACAACAAACATAATATTACATGCAAGCCTCACTCACTGGTCATTGATTGGTTGACAAGAAATAAATGTATTTCACTCTTGTTTTCTACCCTTATTTTAGTATTTAGAAAAGTGGCCCTGATAATAAACTTATAAAAGTTCAACAAAGATTTATTTAATAAAGTAAGTTTGAGTAGTTGTGACATCACAAAAGTGATTAACACAAATATGATAAGTATTTTTTGTTATTTAATTTAAAACTAGTTTGAATTTTCTTAAAAAAACCTAGTGTTAATTAAAACAAATATAACAAATAAAAAATTCTAAAAAATATAGAATTAATTTAGAATACCCTTTAGTAAAATTCAGCCGATGCATTGTTATCCACCATTTCCAAGGTGTGTAGTGTTTGTGCAGGTGGTGTTTTGTGTCTGTGTTGTGGCTCTGAAAAACAGGTGGATTATGTATCAACAGAGCACAGTAACACAACTCTCAGTACCCACTAATCATTGTTGAATTTCTCATAATGTGGTAGAATCTTAATATTCTCGAAAAAATTCATGATGGTAAAATTCCTTTGTTATAGGTGTTAAAAGGCTTATGAGAGAGGCATGTGAACTCAAAGAAAGCACTGAAGAATATGATGCTCATCCATTGGAAGATAATTTATTTGAGTGGCACTTCACTATCAAAGGACCCCCAGACAGCGAGTTTGACGGTGGTATTTATCATGGCAGAATTATTTTACCCAATGAGTATCCAATGAAGCCTCCAAACATAATTTTACTCACTGTAAGTATATTTGCAGGGTGCTTTGGTCAAGTTTTGTGCAAGTATTGAATCTACTTACACAAGAGTGTTATCACTCAACACCAGGGCAGGATTAATCATATGCAATGTTTTATAATATTTTCTTAAAAAGCTTTCTGGATAACCAGACGTGGTTCTCAAAATCAAAATAGTATCCAAAATCAAAGCAAAAGATCTTACCTAATTATTTCCAAAGGCAAAAATCTAAAGAAATCCACCAGATTATTTTTTGTATGGTATGTGCAAAATGAGTGTCCAATTGAGTGACCTCATCATGCTCAACAAGATCGTCCATCATGCTCAATAATATCCAGAAAACATTGCACAGCTTCCCCCTCAGTAACAGTCAAAGGAGAACCCGAACATATTTCATCCACAATGTTCTCACTGCCCTCAGCAAACCATTAAGACACTTATTGCACCCGTGCTCCACCATAAAAATCTGATGGTGGATTTCTCTTAGAATTTTGCTTGTGACAAAGAAAAAACAAATTAAATAATACAATTAAATGGTGGTGACAGAAGACAGGGGAGCTACACCCATCTGTAAGCTGATTACAAATAATAATAATTATTATTATTATACAACACTTTATTAGATATAAAAGGATATTATATCGTTTTTGTAACAATAATAACAAGTTCCACAATTTTATCCTGAATTTTGTAACAAAGAGGAACTTATTTTTGCAGAACCCTTGAATAATATAAACCAAATGACAATATGTATAAAATCTTGTAGGTACCCTACTTTTTCCAAGCTGATTTTGATGTAATGGTGAATATTTAGTCACACATATTCCTTTCTCTTTCCTTTTATGACTATTTAATCATAAAATTCCTTTTCTTATCTATTATAGCCAAATGGGCGGTTTGAAATAAACACTAAAATATGTTTGAGCATTTCCGGTCACCATCCGGAAACATGGCAACCATCTTGGAGTATTCGAACAGCATTATTAGCATTGATTGCTTTCATGCGAACTCCAGGAAATGGCACTGCAGGATCACTAGATTATGCTCCTGAAGAAAGAAGAGTCCTGGCAAGGAAGTAAGTTTCCCATTTCTCCTGTGATCTCAAATGTCATTGTGATACTTTTTTCAGCTCCATTATTTTAAAGGGTCTGTTTTTCATGGGTCAAAGTTATAATCCATTGTTGGATTGTGTTTATTGGTCATTATTAGGTCTATATTGCCAGCCTCCGTGGCGTAACGGTTGTGACTACTGCCCGTAGTCCAGAGATCCTGAGTTCGATTCCCGGTTGGAGCAGACTTTTCGCACAGAAAATTCTGTTCCCTCTGAACATGTGAGGCTGGAAATTCCGGCCCTACCCAGGCTGGGTGAGGTTAATGTGGGTAGCTGGTACGATTCCCAGCGAATGGAGGGTAAAACCCCCGTCCTGTCTACCTCAAGTCAGGACGTTAAAACCAAATAGAATCAATGGACATGAAAGGAGCCTAGACATTGGATCTGAGTGTCCATATAATCCTCTCACCACCGTGATTTAGTTATCAATACCTATCTCACGGACATGGAATTATCATTATTATTATTAGGTCTATAGAAGTAGATTTGCTGTAGTTTCAGCATTTCATATTTCAGAGTGGCCCAAAAATCATGCCCACCAGAAATAATTTATTTCATTCCTGTTTGGAATGTTGAAGAAAAGAAAAAAAGTTATTATATTGGTTATTTTCTATTGGTAACCATTCTTGTTTTAAAGTTGTTGATATTATATTGCTTAAAAAATTTCTATACAGGGTAGTCCATTAGTTATTTTTGAAATACTTTATTAAAACTTAACTAATTAAAATACTTTATTTCCAGGTCCAAACAATGGTCCTGTGCTGTGTGTGGAAAACCTGCTCTAAAAGATAGTCAGGCAGACTCAAGTGATGTAAGTGAACATTAAATAGAAATAACCTTTAAACCCACTGTGAGATATTGAAACCCTGACTTCTAAGTGTTTTTTGAACAAAACAAATATTATTAATCTGACAGTGTGACACGTTACATGAGCCTGAATCACAAGTTATAGCACTTGCCCGTTTCAAGTTAGAGAGCTGAAATTCTTATATGTTATCCAGCTCCAACCCTTCCAGGAGCTGGATCAGAATTAACATCACAGTCTTCTAAGGACCCATTTTCTGATTTTCATGAGAAAGACAAACTGAAAAACAAAAAAAATAATAAAAAATTGGTAGTTTTTAGAAATTTATTTTTCTTTTTTTCAGGGTTTAAAAATGCCTGAAATTTAAAAAATAAAAGTTTAAAGTTTTAAAAGTTATCATATTTGTGTTAATCACTTTCGTGATATCACAACTACTCAAACTTGCTTTACTAAATCTACACTGAAATTTAAAAAATAAATTTTACTTACACAATTATGATATTAAACATATTTTAAACTTCCTCTTTTTCAGAAAGTGTCTGCTGCTGAGAGCAAAGAAGACGTAACAGATAATGCATCATCTGTTACATCTAATGCAACGCAAAAAACATCAACTATTGCAGAAGACATGAGACCTACCACCTATTCTGAAAATTCCTCAAGTGGTATTGCTACTAATGTGTGTATAGGAGTTTTAATAGTAGCTATTTTGGCTATTATTTTAAGAAGATTATTTCTCATGTAGTTCTATGTATGTTTTAAAAACACAAGGTCTAGAGAAGAAAGTGAGGGGCTTTAAGGATTTTCCAGACCTTTCAGGTGTTTCTACTATCAAACGAGACTCTTTCCTCAAAAAGTGCTTTAAGGATTTTCTAGACACTTCAAGTGTTTCTACTATCAAACTATACTCTTTCCTCAAATAAATTTAATTTTTTAAAACGGGGAGTGATAAGGCGCGTTTGAAATGAGACGGGTTCAGGAGATGCACAGACTGATCAAAAAATGACAATCTTTGCAAACAAATGATTTTATTGAAGTAACAAGATTTTTTTGTGTAAGGAGTCATTTTGAAAATGCTTCGAGGTCATTTGGTGTGACAATATCTTCCCATATTCAGCCATGTTATTGTTTATTTATTTTTTAGATGAGAAAATTACAATATATTTTAGTGACCAAAAATACTGATATTCTCCCAAAAAAAACCACCATGTGCAAAAACGCCAAGAAAATTACTCCTTGTTAATTTCAAAAGAGTATCTTCGAAAGAGATACCAAAAGAGTGCGTAGTTTATGTATCATTAAATGTGCAATATTAAGAAAAAATAAAAGAATAGTTGGCGTCAAAAAGCAGTATTACCAATGTACGGATTTTGTATTATGACCTATGTGGAACCATTGAATGAAAAGAAAAAAAATATCACAAACATTTCATTTCACTTCATCTTTGTTACGCGTTTTTTGGCAATGTTTCATATCGTTTTCATTTTGCTCTTTCAAGTGCAATTGAAGATCACTTCACAAAACTATTCAATTCAATTTGGCTTATCTATTGCTCACTCAAATACCCAAGTAATTTTCATTTTATGATACCGGGTACCTGGTTCAATGACTGGCCTAGTTGCGAGCCAAAAGATTTGAGTTGGAAGAAACCACTGAAATAAATGCAGAAAAATAATTAGAAAAAATATTCATTTTCTTGAATCAACAACATAATACTATGAAATTTAGTTTATTAATTTTTTATGTAGCTAAAAGGCTATATACCTAAATTTTCTATAATCTAAAATACTATATACATGTAAATCTATAGTTAAATAGGTTTGTTTATACTCGGGCATTGGCTAGTAAACGTCCAGAGTCGGTTTTGTAGGTGCTGTGGGATAACAACAATTTATAAAATACCAAGAACTATAAATAAAACCTCGAAAAAAATTATGGCGTTTACCACTTTTGGAAAGTGGGTAAAAGATTGATTTATATAAATTATATAAGTTCAGTTGAATAAATGCATAGGTATTGTAACTGTATCTCTCAGTAAAAAACTTTAAAATTTAATTACATGAAGGTTAAAAACATGGCTTTTTGCTAAGAGTCAGTGAGGTCCGTTTTCTGAAAATTTTCTAATGTTTTTGAAGCATTTCATCAAGAATTCGAACAACATGCGCCCAGAATTTATCCTATCATCCCACGTCGTCCCATGATAAAAGGGATATGTGAAGAAAAAAAAATTACAAATACAAATATTCCCATGAAAACAAGATGCAGAAGTCCGAATCTGAAGAATTTGGAAATCAGGTAGAATCTCCTTGTTCATATCCACAATAGAATTCATAAAAAAAAAAATTCCTTTTAGGCACTTTAACTCTGCTGGAGCAGGTCGTTCGCGCCGCAAAAAAAACTTTTAATTTGTGGCAGAGAACAAAATTTAGGCAATTGCAATTCCATAGAAAAAACGCGTTCCTCAACACCACACTTTGAATTGAGAAATTTAGCCAATATAAAATTGCCAAGTCTTTTTTTTTTTTTTAAGTGGGGTTTAACGTCGCTTTCAACTGCCATGGTCATATCACGACGGGGGTTTTACCCTCCATTCGCAGGAAACTCACAAACCTGCTACTCACATTGACCTCACCCAGCCTGAGTGGGGCCGGGAAAAGCCAGCGTCACGAGAATTAGAATTTGAATGGTCACCCATCCAAGTCTTAACCTCGCTGGATGTCGCTTAACTTCGGTGTTCTGAAGGGAACCGGTGTATTCAACATGCCATCGACGCTGGCTTGCCAAGTCTTGAGTGACCGAATAACTAATCTCAAATCTGTTCTTACTTTTTAAGTTACTTCACCATTTACATTTTTCATTGCTTTGAATAAAAAATTGTCCAAAAATCGAACATTTTCAACAACTAGTGAAAAATTTGAAATGAAAAATTGTCTATAACATTTTTAAAAAACTATAGGATAATAAGACAATACATATATTCTATTTAGATTGTCGACTCCCACAACGCCAACAGATTAGCCTGCTTTAAAAGTCTGTGGTGAATTCCATTGATTAACACAAAATACAAGCTAAAAATACTTCGCTCACTCTGATCACTAAATTCTAGAGCATGTATATTTCATTATTGTCTTTTCAAAAATGATAGACGCTAACCTACTGTGACCGGTTTCCCACAGAGCGCAACATTTTGTTTTCAAATAGTTGCGAAACGTTTCATGCTCCACTCTTAATTTTTTAGAATCTAATAAGATGTAATCCCGCTTACTGAAATATTGCTTCGCAACACTTCCCATTGAAAATACACGGGAAAATATCGCGCAACGATTTCAACTAAAATGTTGCGCGCTCAGTGGAAACGATTCGAGACACGCAGTCGCGAAAAGTTTCGAAACAAAATGTTTCGCTCAGGCTTTAGGTACTTTATAGGATTAGTAGTATTTCTCCATAATAGTGAAATCTGTCTTTAATTACGTATGCAACATTAAATTAAATTAAATGGAAATTATTTTTAATCCTGATATTGCTTTTAGGAGCTCAATATACCGCTTCATATTTTTATCACATTAGTACATCGTGCGTACTATTATATCACGGAGATCTGATGGAGTAGACTAGTAGACGACGCGACGCCTGCAGAATCCTCGTGTTGTCAGAGGTGAAGGAACACAGGGCCGGGTCATAGCAACACCAAACACCGGAAGATCTTCAAGTCTACTCGGATGTGCAGGATTTTTGTTCCGTTCGATCTAAATAACAAATAAAGGGTTGATTAGCTTGGTCGTTAAGGCGGTGAACTTGTAACCGGAGGTCGGTGGTTCGAGTCCCAAGTAATACAGATTGTTTAGGTACATTATAGTGTACCTAAACACTCTGTAGCGAGGTACATTATACATTATACACAAGACACACTGAACCCATCACACATTAAAGCACATACTCGTATACTTCTCTTATAAATTTGGCAATTTTAAATAATACACCAAGGTACATAATTTTCTAACAAAAGGGGAATGCGGATAGGTCTAAAAACAGGTGCCGCTCCCCGAAATCACGCTAGATACAACAGATTTGTTGTAAAAAAAAAACTAACTTTTTTACAACAAATCTAGCTACATTAAATCGCAATTAATTGTACAGAGAGAGAGTATTTACTTTTTAAATGTACCATAGGAAATTAACCCGTAAATCGTGGTTTTGTGTCTATTTGCTATCCGTTATGGTTCCCTGTTAGATAATAAATTCTGATAAAAGGGGATTTTAGGGGTAAACGGCACGACTTAGTAAAGCTAGTTTGAGTAATTGTGGATATCACATTGTGATTAACACAGATATGATAATTTTTTTAAATAAAGGTTTCATTGATTTTCAGTAGCCAAGATACTTTTTATGACAAAGCATTGGATATTTAAATGTAAATTAATAAAACTAGTAGTTTTGTGAATTGTAGACCTAACTGAGATTTTCCAATGGAATTTAGATGTAGAATAACACTTTTTTCTGTCACCGCTTGCGAATTATTTTCTATTAAATTATATCATGAATTTCCAAAGTTATTATTTTATTTAGATGTATTTATTTTACTTTTGAAAACTGCCAACCATTGTAAATGTACTTTACAGATTATTAAAAGTAAACTATAATTTATTGTTTAGATATTGTACTGTCTTTGTTTATTTTTAATCTATGAACAGATAATGTTTTCTATATCAACAGTTCATACAGAATGGACTTGAGTTTTTTTTTTACAATTAATTGTAATACGAGTATACTGTGGCACAGACACGATATTGAAATACTTTATTAGCATTTTAAAACACAGAGGAAACTTTGAATGTACTTCCAAAACCAAATTGGATATTTGACTGTAATTGCAATTGTAGAATCTTGCAACATAAAAGAAACCCCACTCAGGCTGGGTGAGGTTCCTCAATTCCTTTGAATTGACAATTTTATTTATCCAGAGCAGAGATGCGCGCGATTGTGGGCTCTGCGCTATCCACTCAAATTGTGATGTTTGATTTGATTTTATTGATGATGACAATACATTGAAAATACATTTTTACAATAACGTAAAACTATTCGGTGGAAGAGAAAGCCACAGGCTTTAACCTCGCCCCTTGGTTCACTACATATTCTATTGTGTTCTTTTTTATTTCATGTCCTAAGTATGTATCATGTGGTTTACCAATAAAGTGTTAAATAATAATAAATAATAAATAGATAAAATATTAACTGACATAACTAACATGTCCTAAACCATCCACACAAAGAAAATCAGTGATTTCCTTGTTTTGTGGGATAGTATGATAATAACACATAGCATACACATTTATTTATTAACTCTTACTTAGTAGTCACTGTGGCAGAGTGAGTTAGCGCGCTAGGCATTGCACACATGGTGACCTGGGTTCGATTCCCAGCGGGGGAGGATTTTTTCTGCTCTGTACTTGGATGTTCGGGGTCCACTCATACCTCGTGAGGAATAATGAGTAGCTGCTTTGATGTGAAGCAGCGACCAGTGGCAGAATCATAAGCAAAAAAAAATAATACAAGATATTGTAAATTAAAGCGGTAAAGTCCTATGATTCTGCGCTACCCACTAAAATTGTGACATAATAACACAAAGAAAAAGCATTATTAAAGCATTATTATTAACTCTTACTTGTTTTCAACGAGTGGGCTTAGTCAAGAGTGCAACGCGTCGGGCTCTATGTAGAGACTGCCCGCGGGGGTCTGATAGTTGGAGTTGGTGCGGGAGGTGTTTCGACTGCAAGCGTCCAGATACTGGGTGGACATGTTGGAGGGGGAATTATTGTCCGTGTTGACATTGGGCATGGAGATGGTGAAGGGGGCGGGGTCGGTTGCCTTGGTAACGGATCCGTTCTGGGCCAAGGGCTGAGGTTGACGACGAGGCAGAGTGGCGTTTCCATTCATTTGAGTCTTGGCCAGCGACGTCTTTTTACCTGTAGGATAGTAATAATAATAATAATAATAGAAAATCTTACAAGGGCAAAGTTTTATAAGTAAAGCTATTAAGCCCAGAATAATAAATTAAATAATGCTCTTTAGAGGAATGCGCTTACCTGCAGGATAATAACTAGTAGTTCTGTGAACGGTAAACCTCACACACATTCTCTTATCAAATTAGAGTCTTTGCCAGCGACGTCTTTTTACCTGTACGGTGGTAGTAATAATGAATGCTCTTTAGAGGAATGCTCTTACCTGCAGGATAATAACTAGTAGTTCGGTGAACTTTTTTCCTGTAGGATAGTAATAATGCTCTTACCTGCAGGATAATAACTAGTAGTTCTGTGAACTTTTTTCCTGTAGGATAGTAATAATGCTCTTACCTGCAGGATAATAACTAGTAGTTCTGTGAACTTTTTTCCTGTAGGATAGTAATCATGCTTGTTTAGAGGAATGATCTTACCTGCAGGATAATAACTAGTAGTTCTGTGAACTTTTTTCCTGTAGGATAGTAATCATGCTCGTTAGAGGAATGCTCTTACCTGCAGGATAATAACTAGTAGTTCTGTGAACTTTTTTCCTGTAGGATAGTAATCATGCTTGTTTAGAGGAATGATCTTACCTGCAGGATAATAACTAGTAGTTCTGTGAACTTTTTTCCTGTAGGATAGTAATCATGCTCGTTAGAGGAATGCTCTTACCTGCAGGATAATAACTAGTAGTTCTGTGAACTTTTTTCCTGTAGGATAGTAATAATGCTCTTTAGAGGAATGCTCTTACCTGCAGCATAATAACTGGTAGTTCTGTGAACTGTAAACCTCACACACATTCTCTTATCAAATTATACATGTCATATCGAGCATGAGGTAAGCGAGACCGTTCATTCAACGCCCCACTCAATTTTTAAAGTCAAATGCCTTTGAGTTTTACAGTCAAACGTCTTCAATTTTTACAGTCAAATGCTTTGAATTTTTACAGTCAAATCATAGCGTGTAGAATTAAGAAGTGTGGAAACCACCCCCCGCCGGCCTACATTGTGGCGTCCTCAGCGCTAGTATCGCAAAGGAGTCTTCTCTCCTTGTCCCTCACAAAATTTCTTCCCCGTATCAAATGTAAACATAAACATAAATATATCAAATTAATGTAAACATAAACATAAATAGACCGCGAGAAATATTCTACTCCTTTGCGATGGTGTCGCGCTATGTGGCGTTTCCATGCAACTGGGGTTCGTTTCCTCACTTCTTAATTCTACACGCTATGGTCAAATGATCAAATGTTCAATTTGTAGAGTAAAAAAACCCCTTCAATTTTTAGAGTAAAAAAACGCCTTCAATTTTTAGAGTGAAAAAACGCCTTCAATTTTCACAGTCAAAAACGCCTTCACTTCACCTGGGTGGGAGGACACGTGGTTGGTCCACTCGTTGGGGATGATGGTCACGGTGGCGGAGAGGACGCTGTGGGAGGGGGAGGAGACGCACAGGAGCTCGGGGGAGGCCAGCAGGTCCGAGCTGAGGCGAGGCCAGGTCTTGTCGCGTCTCATCTCGGCCTCCACGTTCAGGTAGGGCTTCCGCCACCTCTTGTGCTTGCTCAGCCTGGGGAAGCACGAGACATTCTTTGGTTTTAAACAATTGGTAAATTGTTGCGCTCAGATTTTTTTCTCCTAAAAATGGAATTTACTTCCTCTTTAAATCCTATTTTTACAATCATAATATCTCTTGATGACATTACCTGATTCTTACCAGCTCTGACACCTTAAAAAGAATCTGGGACTTCTAACTCTGTTATACAAAGATAATAAGTACTAAGCAATTTTTTTTTTGTTTTTAAAGATCAGTGTTCCTCAGCCTTTTTTACTTCGTAGCTATGAAACAGGAGCTACTGTAGACACTTGAGATCTGTGTTGTAGCCGGGGTTAAGTGGCATCGGGGTTAAGTGGCAGAGAATGCCTAAGGCATTAACTTCGCCCCGGATTACAATACATTGTACATTTAAATTTATTATTATTTTTTTCTATATCTTATTTTGTAAATACCTATTGTTAATTTTTTATCTTTGTTAATAATTTATTGTTGTATGTATTGTATAAAAAATAAAGTGTAAATAAATAAATAGCCTGCCCATCCCGTGGTATCCTGTAGTATGCCTCCCCTCTGATGGGTGAGATGTGACACAATACTTCCCATTTAGGTGCTGGTTCAACACGAGCGCACCGGAAGTTAACGTCAAATCCCTATTTTTCCCACAGGTCGAAACCTTCCTCTGATTTTTCATGTTTGTGATTTTTGTTGTTGTTTTTTTGTTAGTTTCCATACCTAGGAGTATAACATAACACAACAAGTATCATTGAAAGAGAACTTACTTTTTACGAAGTTTGTGGAACAGCAAATAGTCACAAATGAAGAATTCGTGAAAAGCTGCGAGTATGAAATTGATGAGCGCCAAACAGATGACAATAATTTTGAATTTGTAGCTCGGAGGTAGTTGAAGCTCAAAGTATGCTCGCAGCCACTCACACGGTCCTATGGTGAGATAGAGTGTGAAGCTTGTGATGCCTGAAAACGATGAAACAGTTTTGAAATCGTTCTTTGTTTTCATACTGTTTTAAAATTTGGGAGAAGCATATTATAATAGTATTATATGTACCTACTTTTCTGAATGTTGGATGTTTTTTCACTCATACCTCGTGAGGAAAAATGAGTCACTGCTTTAGTGTGAGCAGCTACCAGAGGCTGAGTTACGAGCAAATGATGTACAAGAGTGTAAATGAATCAGAACAGTCCTACAATTGTTGGTTGGTTAGTGTACAAAAACTGTTAGCGTAATAGGACCCCATGTGTCGAGTCGACAGTCTAAAATAAATCATCATATCATAGGGTGGCGTCATCGTGAACGATGGTAGCCAGACAGTCAAGGAAAGTCTAAATAAAGCACTACTTTAATAGAATTCTGCGCTACACACTAAAATAATTGTGATATAGACACAAAGAACTATTATTCATTAGTTAACATTTTTTTAAATCTATATATTCATTTCCTTATTTCATATTAACCAACATGATTTTTTTTCTGCTCCATCTTCACATTCAACACCCCGCACTTTGTTCCTCATCCCCCTCATTCTTATTGACATATATTCAACTAAGGGTTGGGTAGAAGAGATTGCCAAAGGCAATAACCCCGCCCTTTAGTTAGGACATATATTATGAATATATTTATTTATTTTTTATTTATTTTTTTCTTCTATTATAGTGTATTTTAATTTGTAATTATTTGTGTTGTATATAATATGTCCTAATAAAGAGTAAAAAAATAAAAAAACTACTTACCAACTACACAGGCCAGCAGCATCCAGTTGGACGTGATGGGCTTGCGGTAGGGGGGTCCCTTGCTGAAGATGACGGCCAGAATGACGTACTGCCTCATCCCCCTCATTCTTATTGACATACTAGCCGTTTGCCCGTGCTTTGCAACGGGACTAAATTTCAAATTTACTAAGGCATGGCCGTACTGCTGGACAGCAATGCCTTTTTGAACTTTTTATAATTCTTCTGGACAAAGCGATAATGGTTTTGGGGGGTCAATTCTAAGACATTTTTCGCTATCTCTTACCGTTTTGGCTAAACAACTCCGGACAAACAAACAAACAAACAAACATAGGTAGGTAGGTAGGTAGGTAGGTAGTCCTTTTTTCTGTTTTATATATAGAGATACTCAACTACTTACCAACTACACAGGCCAGCAGCATCCAGTTGGACGTAATGGGCTTCCGGTAGGGGGGTCCCTTGCTGAAGATGACGGCCAGAATGACGTACTGCAGGCTGGAGAGAGTGAACACGGCGTAGTTCTCCTCATTCTTATTGACATATACTCAAATACTTACCCACTACACAGGCCAGCAGCATCCAGTTGGACGTGATGGGCTTGCGGTAGGGGGGTCCCTTGCTGAAGATGACGGCCAGAATGACGTACTGCCTCATCCCCCTCATTCTTATTGACATATACTCAACTACTTACCCACTACACAGGCTCAACACCCCGCACTTTGTTCCTCATCCCCCTCATTCTTATTGACATATACTCAACTACTTACCAACTACACAGGCTCAACACCCCGCACTTTGTTCCTCATCCACCTCATTCTTATTGACATATACTCAACCACTTACCCACTACACAGGCAAGCAGCATCCAGTTGGACGTGATGGGCTTGCGGTAGGGCGGTCCCTTGCTGAAGATGACGGTTTGCAAGTTTCGAGCGAATAGAGGGTAAAATCCCCGTCGTGATGTAACCATGTAGTTAAAAGCGACGTTAAATCTTAATTGAAAAAAAAATATATACAGCATCATTTAAAACTCAACTACTTACCAACTACACAGGCCAGCAGCATCCAGTTGGACGTGATGGGCTTGCGGTAGGGGGGTCCCTTGCTGAAGATGGGCCAGCTTTCTTACATACGAGCTAATATTTCTCACATACTCATCCCTCTACCTTCTTGCCTCTCTCTCGAGCTAATACTTCTCACATACTCATCCCTCTACCTTCTTGCCTCTCTCTCGAGCTAATACTTCTCACATACTCATCCCTCTACCTTCTTGCCTCTCTCTCGAGCTAATATTTCTCACATACTCATCCCTCTACCTTCTTGCCTCTCTCTCGAGCTAATACTTCTCACATACTCATCCCTCTACCTTCTTGCCTCTCTCTCGAGCTAATACTTCTCACATACTCATCCCTCTACCTTCTTGCCTCTCTCTCGAGCTAATACTTCTCACATACTCATCCCTCTACCTTCTTGCCTCTCTCTCGAGCTAATACTTCTCACATACTCATCCCTCTACCTTCTTGCCTCTCTCTCGAGCTAATACTTCTCACATACTCATCCCTCTACCTTCTTGCCTCTCTCTCGAGCTAATATTTCTCACATACTCATCCCTCTACCTTCTTGCTTCTCTCTCTCTCTTTCGCTCTCTCGCTCTCTCGCTCTCTCTCTCTCTCTCTCTCTCTCTCTCTTCCTCTCTCTCTCTCTCCTCTCTCTCTCTCTCTCTCTCTCTCTCTCTCTCCCTCCTTTTTCACTTTTTCAACACCCCGCACCTTGTTCCTCATCCCCCTCATTCTTATTGACATATACTCAAATACTTACCCACTACACAGGCCAGCAGCATCCAGTTGGACGTGATGGGCTTGCGGTAGGGGGGTCCCTTGCTGAAGATGACGGCCAGAATGACATACTGGAGGCTGGAGAGAGTGAACACGGCGTAGTTCTCGTAGCTTTCGTTCGTGTCCTCGTTCACGGCGTAGGGCGTGAACCAGGGGAACAGCTGTACGGTGTAGAAGCTGATGATCTGGGTGGTCATCACGAGGAACAGCTGACCGAGGAGGGAGACCACGGGAGCCAGGGACATGAGGGAGGTGTGGGGGGGGCGGGCCACCAGCGGACCTGGGAGACATTATAGTTTTTATACTGCCCCATTAGGACGAATACCGTCGAATGTCGATAAGAGAGAAACCTCCAGCAGTTAGACCAGGATTTATGAGAACTCAATATAAAAGAATCACAATATCACAGGCCATCCAAAGGGGCAATAGCTCGAGCATGAGAGGCACGCTTCCTCTCGGTAGTGAGCTCGAAGAAATGTTTTACCTTTGAAATATAAGTTCCCGTTTCTTATTAGACTATATAGGTAGAAGAAACCCCGATATAAAAGAATATTCTCCATGTCCAATTTACCTCTCTATATGGTAAACACTCTTTCGTGGAAGGCAACCACCAGGCGAGGGTAATGCTCAAAGCATTTTCTAATAATAATAATAACACTCTTTAGTGGAAGGTAAAACCACTAGGCGAGGTTAATGCTCAAAGTATTTTCTAATAATTATAATAATAATAACACTCTTTAGTGGAAGGTAAAACCACTAGGCGAGGTTAACGCTCAAATCATTTTCTACCACCGAAATCTCAGAGTCTTATAATTATGTCACAAACTCAAATTATAGAGGAAAAATTCATGCACTGGGTGGGATTCGAACCAACGAATCCCTACGCTACCAGGATTACTAGATTAGCATGTTAACCACTTGACTACCAGTTTTTCTACCACCTAAGGTCTACAACACAGGGCGCAAGCGTCTACGGGGGCCTTTGTTTCATGGCTAAAAAATAAAAAAGGCTGTGAAACATTCCTCTTTAAAAAAGAAAGATAAGAAAAAGATATTTTTCTTATCATCATCATAATAAGCTGGGGTCATCGTAAACGATGGTAGTCAGACAGTAGAGGAATGTCTCAGCACTTCTACCACTGTCTTTACAAGGAGGCTAATAATTGACAAGGGCCCCCAGAACCAAGCCAAAGCTGGTCTACTCCCTGTTTATAGTCCCCCCCACCAGACTACTGGTCTGCTCCCTGTTTATACTCCAGCCCGACTGTTTTTCTAATAATTTAAAAAAGCTGGACTTACCATCAAAACTGTCGGTTTTGCCGATGAGGAACGCGAAAGAGGTGATGATGAAGAGGTCCACGTACAGAAACTCGATGTCGGTGAGGTTGCAGTCTATGCTGTACAGGATCATCACGGATATGAACTGGGTCAGGGAGTAGGCGGCCATGTACTTGAAGATGCCGAACGATGTGACCAGCGCCGCACGGCCTGGGAATTTATTTTTATTTATTTAGAAACTCTTTATTAGTTGAACATATATACAGACAAATAATGGTAAAAATTAAATATAATAATTGACAGTATTAATAATATAAACAAGAAAAAAAGAAAAGAAAAAAAAACAAAATATACATATACATATGTCCTAGCTAAAGGGCGGGGTTATTGCCTATGGCAATCTCTTCCACCCAACCCTCCTTGGGTTGATGGAATAAACAGATCAATAAGGGTTGGGTGGAAGAGATTGCTACGTAGGCAGTAATCTCGCCCTTTAGTTGGGACATCTGTATATATTTTATCAATGTTTTTTATCTTTTTTTCTTGTTTACATTGCTGTCAATTTTGTATTTTAACTTTTATAATAATGAACTGGGTCAGGGAGTAGGCGGCCATGTACTTGAAGATGCCGAACGATGTGACCAGCGCCGCACGGCCTGGGAATAAACAGATAATAATATAATAATAATAATAATATCGCCTTATTTATACTGCCCGATTAGGACTATTAAGTCCCATTACACAAAATCTAATTTTTGCCTATAATTCCGCCACTGGTCGCTGCTCACATTATAACAGCTACTCATTTTTATTCACGAAGCATGAGTGGACCCCGAACTTCCAAGTACAGAGCATAAAAAATCCTCACTCGGCCACGGTGACTAAGGGCGGAATTAATAGACGTTTTTGTAATACCTCTGTGGCGCTAAGTTACGGATTGCGTACCGTGTAAGATAGGGAAAACCAACGCTTAGCAATGACTTAAGTTATTGATGTTGTCTATTAATTTCGCCCTAACACTCGGGTAGTATAAATAAGGCGATATTATTATTACTATCCAGGACAGACTAATACATTTATTACTTCCGAGAAATTTCTAATATTAGAAATCGGAAGTATTTTTATAGCGTTCGAAACTCCACGCTGCCAACTCACCTTCTCGTATGACTTTCACAACACACTCAATGTTAGGCTCGCGTGATGTGAAGGGTGAAGCTACCGAGCTCTCGGCCTCGGAGAGGGAGATGCCCGTGTGAGCCGCCTTCAGCGCCCCACAGTCGTTGGCACCGTCACCGCACATCGCTGGGGACAGGGTGGCAATAGCATCATTAAATAAATAAATGGCCAGCGTCATTAAATAATATATAACTCACCTCCAAATAAATATATAACGACCTCCAAATAATATAACTCACCCAAGCTCCTCACTCACCTACACACTACCCCAAGCTCCTCACTCACCTACACACTACCCCAAGCTCCTCACTCACCTACACACTACCCCAAGCTTCTCACTCACCTACACACTACCCCAAGCTCCTCACTCACCTACACAGTACCCCAAGCTCCTCACTCACCTACACACACTACCCCAAGCTCCTCACTCACCTACACACTACCCCAAGCTCCTCACTCACCTACACACTACCCCAAGCTCCTCACTCACCTACACACTACCCCAAGCTCCTCACTCACCTACACACAGTACCCCAAGCTCCTCACTCACCTACACACTACCCCAAGCTCCTCACTCACCTACTACACAGTACCCAAGCTCCTCACTCACCTACACACTACCCCAAGCTCCTCACTCACCTACACACAGTACCCCAAGCTCCTCACTCACCTACACACACTACCCCAAGCTCCTCACTCACCTACACACTACCCCAAGCTCCTCACTCACCTACACACTACCCAAGCTCCTCACTCACCTACACACTACCCCAAGCTCCTCACTCACCTCTCACTACAGTACCCCAAGCTCCTCACTCACCTACACACTACCCCAAGCTCCTCACTCACCTACACACAGTACCCCAAGCTCCTCACTCACCTACACACTACCCCAAGCTCCTCACTCACCTACACAGTACCCCAAGCTCCTCACTCACCTACACACTACCCCAAGCTCCTCACTCACCTACACACTACCCCAAGCTCCTCACTCACCTACACACTACCCAAGCTCCTCACTCACCTACACACAGTACCCAAGCTCCTCACTCACCTACACACTACCCAAGCTCCTCACTCACCTACACACTACCCCAAGCTCCTCACTCACCTACACACTACCCCAAGCTCCTCACTCACCTACACACAGTACCCCAAGCTCCTCACTCACCTACACACTACCCCAAGCTCCTCACTCACCTACACAGTACCCCAAGCTCCTCACTCACCTACACACTACCCCAAGCTCCTCACTCACCTACACACACTACACCAAGCTCCTCACTCACCTACACACTACCCCAAGCTCCTCACTCACCTACACACAGTACCCCAAGCTCCTCACTCACCTACACACTACCCCAAGCTCCTCACTCACCTACACACAGTACCCCAAGCTCCTCACTCACCTACACACTACCCCAAGCTCCTCACTCACCTACACACTACCCCAAGCTCCTCACTCACCTACACACAGTACCCCAAGCTCCTCACTCACCTACACACTACCCCAAGCTCCTCACTCACCTACACACTACCCCAAGCTCCTCACTCACCTACACACAGTACCCCAAGCTCCTCACTCACCCACACAGTACCCCAAGCTCCTCACTCACCTACACACTACCCCAAGCTCCTCACTCACCTACACACTACCCCAAGCTCCTCACTCACCTACACACACTACCCCAAGCTCCTCACTCACCTACACAGTACCCCTACACAGTGTCCGTCCCGGTAGCTCAGTGGTAAAGGCGGCACTCTGTGAATTCAAAGTTTCCAGAGGTCGTGAGTTCGAAACCCAACCGAGACATGACAAGTTATCCTCCCATTTGGGATTTTTACCACTAATAATATGTCTTGGGCTTACTGCTGGAATAATGGGACTTAAGTCTTGATCGGGCAGTATAAATAAGGCGATATTATTATTATTATTTCGAGGTAGATACAGTACCCCAAGCTCCTCACTCACCTACACACTACCCCAAGCTCCTCACTCACCTACACACTACCCCAAGCTCCTCACTCACCTACACACTACCCCAAGCTCCTCACTCACCTACACACAGTACCCCAAGCTCCTCACTCACCTACACCTACCCCAAGCTCCTCACTCACCTACACACTACCCCAAGCTCCTCACTCACCTACACAGTACCCCAAGCTCCTCACTCACCTACACACACTACCCCAGCTCCTCACTCACCTACACACAGTACCCCAAGCTCCTCACTCACCTACACCTACCCCAAGCTCCTCACTCACCTACACACAGTACCCCAAGCTCCTCACTCACCTACACAGTACCCCAAGCTCCTCACTCACCTACACACAGTACCCCAAGCTCCTCACTCACCTACACAGTACCCAAGCTCCTCACTCACCTACACACACTACCCCCAGCTCCTCACTCACCTACACACACTACCCCAAGCTCCTCACTCACCTACACACAGTACCCCAAGCTTCTCACTCACCTACACACTACCCCAAGCTCCTCACTCACCTACACACTACCCCAAGCTCCTCACTCACCTACACACTACCCCAAGCTCCTCACTCACCTACACACAGTACCCCAAGCTTCTCACTCACCTACACACTACCCCAAGCTCCTCCCTCACCTACACACTACCCCAAGCTCCTCACTCACCTACACACTACCCCAAGCTCCTCACTCACCTACACAGTACCCCAAGCTTCTCACTCACCTACACACTACCCCAAGCTCCTCACTCACCTACACACAGTACCCCAAGCTTCTCACTCACCTACACACTACCCCAAGCTCCTCACTCACCTACACACTACCCCAAGCTCCTCACTCACCTACACACAGTACCCCAAGCTTCTCACTCACCTACACACTACCCCAAGCTCCTCACTCACCTACACACTACCCCAAGCTCCTCACTCACCTACACACAGTACCCCAAGCTTCTCACTCACCTACACACTACCCCAAGCTCCTCACTCACCTACACACTACCCCAAGCTCCTCACTCACCTACACACAGTACTCCAAGCTCCTCACTCACCTACACACTACCCCAAGCTCCTCACTTACTTACACACTACCCCAAGCTCCTCACTCACCTACACACTACCCCAAGCTCCTCACTCACCTACACACACTACCCCAAGCTCCTCACTTACTTACACACTACCCCAAGCTCCTCACTTACCTACACACTACCCCAAGCTCCTCACTCACCTACACACTACCCCAAGCTCCTCACTCACCTACACACTACCCCAAGCTCCTCACTTACCTACACACTACCCCAAGCTCCTCACTCACCTACACAGTACCCCTACACAGTGTCTGTCCCGGTAGCTCAGTGGTAAAGGCGGCACCCTGAGAATCCAAAGTTTCCAGTGGTCGTGGGTTCGAAACCCAACCAGGACACAAGTTATCCTCCTATTTTGGGATTTTCACCACATAATAATATGTCTTGGGCTTACTGTTGGAATAATGGGTAGTAGTCTTGATCGGGCAGTATAAATAAGGCGATATTATTATTATAAGGATATTCACTTTATTAGGTATATACAGATACTACAGGTCTAGCTGACAATTTATTACTGTTGATTGATGAAAAATTGTAGTTGCGACATAGTGAGATAGTGACGATACGCGATGATTATTATTATTATGAAGGAGATACTTGTATTTTCATTTATTATAATAATACTTTTTATTATTATTACTACCCCAAGCTCCTCACTCACCTACACAGTACCCCAAGCTCTGCAGAGTCTGCACCAGCTGCTGCTTCTGGTCGGGTGACATGCGGGAGAACACAGTGCCGCGGGTGACGATGCGAGGCACCAGCTCGGGGAAGTGGGTGCGGATGATGGTCCACGTCTTGCCCGTGAGGGCGAAGCAGTAGTTGTCCCCGCCCACCGCCTCCGTGTAGCAGGAGTTGAGGGGCGTGTCCACGGTGGAGGCGGGACCCCCCAGACCAGACTCGGCGTAGCTGATGTCACTGGGGGAGGTGACGTCACCGCCCCCTGCGCCGCCACTGCCCGTGTAGTTGATTTCTGAACGCTGTAAATGAGATACATAATACAATTTTATTACAGTTGAACCTGGATATGAGAGAACTCAAGGGACCGGAATTTTTTTCTTCTTATATCCAGGTTTCTCTTTAATCACCAAACTTTATAAGACAAAAAGTTTTTTCCCTGGACATATAGAGGAGCGGCCAACATCCTTGGCTCATAAATTACCAGATGCTGTCTAGATGAAGGAAATTTTTAACTTATAAATGTTATCATCTTGTTGATTTAAAATAAAATAAAATATTTACACTTGAAAAAAAAAAATAATAATAATAATAATAATGAGGGGAATGCGCTAGAGAAATATAAGTGGTCACTAACTATAACATTGTCTTCACCCAAGGAGGGATGTGCGTCCGCCAACGTGTAGAAGATGTGAGGCTGGCTGGGGGGATTCTGAAACCCATGCACGGTGATCACTTTCTGGCCGGTGGACACCATGTCGCAATCCCTGGCCACAGACACTGCCGTCAACATGTTGTCTCCTGGAAACCAGATAATATGGGCTTCGTTTTATTTATACGTCTGTCCCGGTAGCTCAGTGGTAAAGGCGGCACTCTGTGAATCCACAGGTTGCACAAATGGGAGGATAACACGACAAGTTATCCTCCCATTTGGGATTTTTACCACATAATAATACGTCTTGGGCTTACTGCTGGAATAATGGGACTTTAATAGTCCTAATCGGGCAGTATAAATAAGGCGATATTATTTTTATTATTATACTGCCCGACTAGGACTAATGAGTCCCATTTAGCGGTAAGCCCTAGACGTATTATAAAAAAGATAATATTGGCATCGTTTTTTTAATCTGCCCGACTAGGATTAATGAGTCCCATTATTCCAGCGGTAAGTCCAATATGACATGTAATGTGAGACAATGAATATAATTCCAGCGGTAAGTCCAATATGACATGTAACGTTTCATGCTCCACTAGGATTAATGAGTCCCATTATTCCAGCGGTAAGTCCAATATGACATGTAATGTGGTAAAAATCTCAGATGAGAGGATAACTTGTCATGCTTCCGCTGGGTTTCGAACACGCAATCTCTGGAATCTCTGGGTTCTCAGAGTGCCGCCTTCATCACTGAGCTACCGGGACAGACTATAGTATAGGTAGGTCTTTATTTAGGCTCTCAGCGAAAAATAAGTAGTACCATTTATACTGATATACTGATATACCATTATGCCAACAGCTGTTGTTTTCTTTGTATTCTGATGTTTTTATCAAGACTCTAAGGCCGGGATCTAGTCTAGTAATCCTGGCTTTTAAAAATGCAAGTTTTGGTGTAGTTTTGATTTTTTGTACCATAGTGTATTTTTAGCTGCTGAACACGAATCTGAGGTTTGCCAACAAAAATTTTACCGGCAAATTTTTTTACAGGCAAAAAACACGCAAAAAAATTGGACTATTTTTAGTTTTTTTGAAATATCTCCCAAGTGATTCATTTAACGCCAACACTAACTCTATACAAAGTTGTTCACAACTAAATTTCCTACATTTTATGTTCTACAAAAAAAATTGTGCGACCAACCTTTGAGCTTTGAGGGCGCCCTCAAAATGCAGGCAAAAAATCAAAAGTGGCCAAATTTGCAATTTTTTTAAATTTTACTTCAAAATAACGCTCCTGACAATATTTTTGGCAGTTAAAGACGTCATTGATGGCTTATAGGCTAATGTTTGAGACTTTTTCAGCCTTTTAGAAGGACCTTTGCAGCCTTTTGGAGTGACATAGAGATCACAGTCTCCTGTGTCTATCTAGAACCCTGGTTTTAAAACAAAAAGTTTTGCTGTACTTGTGATTTTTGGTAATATAGTGTATTTATAGCTGCAAAGTATGAATTTGACGTTTTCAAACAAAAAAAATTGCCGTCATTTTTTTTAACAGGAAAAAAACGGCCTGAATGGAGCTTTTCTCAGTTTTTAACAATATCTCCGAAACTATGTATTTCAAATCAACGTTAGCTGAATACTAAGTTCAACATAACTGAATTTCTTACATATTATGTTCCCAATATTTTTTTGTGCAACCAACCTTTGAGCTTTGAGGGCGCCCTTAAAGCTCCGGCAAAAAATCAGAAAAGGCAAAATTTGGACTTTTTGAAGTTTTACCTCGACATAACCTTCTTGGCAGTGTGAATGATATTAATAATGGTTTAAAGGCTAAATTTTTTGACCTTTGCAGCACATCTTTGTGAGGGACTTGTCCTCTTTGTGAGTCCTCCATTGATGGCATGTTATTGTATGACCCTTCGCAATGCAAGTATAGAGCGGAGCAGGAGAGTCCTGCTTTCCTGCAGCCACAATTTCTTTGGCAGTTTCTCGTACATTTGCAGGAAACGGAGCTTCAGCAATTCGGGGGGAGCGTGGGGAGAGAGATTTAATATAGGTTCTAGACCTGTCTGACTTTGCTTCCATCCCCATTCTTCAGGAGCTTTACTTACTCCCAACCATTGTTGCAGTTGATGGTACAGGGTACAGCCTGAGGGAGTGTACACGGTGGTAGCGCAGCACTGTTGGTTCATTCTAAAGGCTACCTTGGTATAACATATGTATCGCAGATGGTTAAGTGAAGACGGACTTTTTTCAGTGGACGCATAGAAATGTATTAAGAAGCGTTCTCCTGCTGCGGCTACAGAGTCTTAGGACCCTTCAGAGTCTTTTAAGACATCTACAACTTTTCCAAGATTAGGACTTTTTACAAGGGTTTTTTAAAAATTTCCTTTTGCCTTGTTTAAAGACAGCCGACGTCGTATCTTACCCGCTCATTGCATGTAGAAAGAGGATGTGTTCTTTCACGCATGAGGAAGTTGCAGCTTCAAGGGGTGAATACAAAGCTGTACAAATGGTCTGCTTTCCAGGTTTTAAATCCGTTGGAATAAAGTTGTGGGATTGACGGGGACCATTTGATTGTCAATTTTTATGGCATTACGCATGACTGCAAGCGGTTGAACTCTATCATTTCTTTTAAATTTAAGGCTACCGAAGTCACTACCAATGATATTCTGGATACTTTCGACACCTAGTTCTTTGGTTATGGCAGTTTATGCGTTCGTCAGCCACCACAACCGTGCTGAGTGAGTACAAACTTGGATTTTTGGGAAAAGGGAGATGTTTTTGTTGCAACCATTCGAACATCTTCATTCCATTTTTGTTGTCTCTGTTTACTGCTGCGTCCTTCAAAGCAACGTGTTGATCAGAGCTAGAAAGCGAAACACCACAGAAATGTTTGATTTGTTCTGACACATGCTGAATGGATGTCATCCCCATTGTCCATCTTGTGAGAACACTTTTTCCAACACCACGACCATGAGTAAGGCCTCGACCATTAGAAACATCAAAACTTTAAAATCAGGTGCCCAATATATAAATTGAAAATCAACTGCTCATAATGTAGAAATATAGGACAGTAGGGAATAGATAGGCGTTGCCATCACAAACTAATCTCACATCGACCTCACCCAGCCTGAGTGGAACCGGCAAAATTTAGAAATACTCACTTAGGATGACATTTGAAAGAATAGTAGGAAATAGTTTGTTGGCCGGCAACTTTTTTTTGCAAACACAATATTCGGGACTACAACAAAATTATTTGTTTAAAAACAAGGAAAGAACCTAGATTGATGCAAGTGATCCTGATCCAGATCCAGGTACTACATAAAAGCTGCAAAGGTCACGAAATTTAGCTTCTAAGGTTTAGACCTTTAGACTCCAAACTAAACATCATTCACACTGCCAAGAAGGTTATGTCGAGGTAAAACTTCAAAAAGTCCAAATTTTGCCTTTTCTGATTTTTTGCCTGAGCTTTAAGGGCGCCCTTAAAGCTCAAAGGTTGGTTGCACAAAAAAATATTGGGAACATAATACGTAGGAAATTCAGTTATGTTGAACTTAGTATTCAGCTAACGTTGATTTGAAATACATAGTTTCGGAGATATTGTTAAAAACTAAGAAAAGCTCCATTCAGGCCGTTTTTGCCTGTTAAAAAAAATGACGGCAATTTTTTTTGTTGGCAAACGTCAAATTTATACTTTGCAGCTATAAATATACTATATTACCAAAAATCACAAGTACAGCAAAACTTTTTGTTTTAAAACCAGGGTTCTAGATAGACACAGGTGACTGTGATCTCTATGTCACTCCAAAAGGCTGCAAAGGTCCTTCTAAAAGGCTGAAAAAGTCTCAAACATTAGCCTATAAACCATCAATGACGTCTTTAACTGCCAAAAATATTGTCAGGAGCGTTATTTTGAAGTAAAATTTAAAAAAATTGCAAATTTGGCCACTTTTGATTTTTTGCCTGCATTTTGAGGGCGCCCTCAAAGCTCAAAGGTTGGTCACACAATTTTTTTTGTAGAACATAAAATGTAGGAAATTTAGTTGTGAACAACTTTGTATAGAGTTAGTGTTGGCGTTAAATGAATCACTTGGGAGATATTTCAGAAAAACTAAAAATAGTCCAATTTTTTGCGTGTTTTTTGCCTGTAAAAAAATTTGCCGGTAAAATTTTTGTTGGCAAACCTCAGATTCGTGTTCAGCAGCTAAAAATACACTATGGTACAAAAAATCAAAACTACACCAAAACTTGCATTTATTTCGCTATTTTTGCGCCTGCGGTACTAGACTAATCTCACGAGTGCAATATTTTGTCTCGCAACGTTTCATGCTCCACTCTTTCTTTAGGATCAAACGAGATCAAACCCCACTGACTTCGCAACGCTTTGCAACACTTCCCATTTAAAATTCGAGACGAAATGTAACACAACGTTGCGAACCAAAATGGTGCACTTGTTGGGATCTTGGCTTAAGAAGATCATTTTACCAATTTCAATTTTACCAATCAGAAGTTAACCCTAGAAGAAGGTGGAGCAAGAGACAGCTAACCTGGCTTGTTAGGGTTGGCTAGTCCATTTTCTGTTTATAGTCCTCTGGCGAGACACTGCTCTTATCCCTTTTTAAAGTCCCCTCAGCTAAAAAAATCTTAAAGTCTTTTTTTATGTATTGATATTAATTGTCATTTTGTGTGTTATTTACTTTCTACCAAAATGAAAACACACCTGTCACCATGATGGTTCGAATGTTGGCTTTCTTCAAGGTGGCAAGGACTGCGGTGCTCTCTGGTTTGAGACGGTTCTCCAGAATGACGAGTCCCAGAAATGAGAGCGAACTTTCCACTTCTTCTCGCGAGAGGCGCTGAACTTTCACGTAGTTCATTTTCACCGGCAAGGGTCGATAGCCCACAGCTATGACCCGGTAGCCTTCTTGCGTGTAAGCCTGAAGTATTGAGTTGAAATTGGAAGGAACTGTACAGACAAAAATTGAAAATATCATCGTTATTATAATGATTTTTACATCTTTGCAACATAAAATTTATAAGAAATAAAAATTACATTACACTACATAATAATAAAAATGATCTTTTTTTTATCTTTTGAATATACATTTTTGTGTACCCATGAAGTACTAGTGTACTTTTCGGGAACATAATGATTTATGTAGAAAATTAAAATGAATTTTTGTCGTTCATAAAGTGGAGAAAGAAAATTTTCAATCCATTTTTTGGATAGTTCCCATAAGTTTTTTTTATATTAAGAAAAGTGATATTATATTTTATTGTTATTTTCGAAGAAATTTGGGTGGTAAAATTGAACCCGTGATAGTCAGACCACAGCACGCCGCGCTATCGCTTGAGCCATGACTCCTATAAAATATTATATTCTCATAAGTATTATATTATTTCGATATATTTTTTTTAACACAATAGGGGACTTATATTTTAAAGGTAAAACATTTCTTCGAGCTCACCACCGCTGATATATTGTTCAATTCGAATGCTACGTCTACACTCTAAATACCTCCAATATATATTTGTTTCTTTAAATCGGGCTCAAATATTGGCCGATAAAACTTATTCAAATAGATATTTTTTGCCAGTCATTCATTAATATAGTTTCAAACGCATGAACAAAAACTCATGCACAAGTAAAAATTCACAGTGTTCTTTAAATTATTTCTGTGTAAAAAAAAAATCGTTTCCCAATCCAGGAAAAGGATGACAACAGATACAAGGATTACCGAGGGACAACTCGGAAAGACTACAAGGATTCCACAACAGATGCAGCTACATCTCGTGCCTATCCTTCATGTGGGGAAAATGAGGTGAGGTGGTTCAACACCACCATCAGGTATTTATATGCGATTCTAAATAATTGATTATTTTGTTGTGTTTTAACTGATTCAAAGTTTTTACTTTCGTTATCCTATAGAAGGAATCACCCAAAATTTTCGATAGTCAGTTTTTTACTTTTCTGGACGAATTATAGCCTCAGGATACCAAAAAAGTTGTTTTTGACCATTGGTCCGTGCGTCTGTCTGTCTGTGTGTGTGAACAGGATATCTTAAGAACGGTAGTATCTACATAGAGACTTGGAATTTGGTATGGAAATTAATTTTATACACCAGAAGAAAAAGATGATAAGGGTCTATTCTGATTTTTTTAATTTATTATTATTATTTTTTTTTTGATAGCTTATACTTTTAGGACCTCGGCCTTAATTTACCGGTATTTTGGGGGGACCCGCTTTGACTAACATTTTATTATTCATCCTAGATGGGGATTGTGACACATCAAATTCAATGAAGTGCTGATTACGAATTTGACATTGATTTTTACTTATCTGTTACCGTAGAAGTCACCAGTGGCAGAATTCGACTTCTTTTGATGTATAAGGAAAGTCGTGTGATGTTTACAACAGATTTTTTTAGGACGTACATACCAACAAAATTGATATTAATTTGTATTGTTCAATTGGAATGCTCCAAAATATATTTGTTTCTTTTAATCGGGCGCTCAAATGTTGGCCGATAAAACTTATTCAAATAAATATTTTTTTTGCCAGTTATTCATTAATATATCTCTTCAAACTCACGAGAAAAAAAAAATACACAAGTGAAAATTTGCAGTTCTTCTTAAATTATTTTTATATTAAAAAAATTCCAATCCAGGAAAAGGATTACAACAGATACAAGGATTACCGAGGGACAACTCGGAAAGACATTACAAGGATTCCACATCAGATGCAGCTACACCTCGTGCGTATCCTTCATGTGGGGAAAATGAGGTGAGGTGGTTCAACACCACCATCAGGTATTTATATGCAATATCTCCAATAAATAATTAATTTTTTTTAGTGTTTTAACTGATTCACAGTTTGTAATTTCCTTATCCTATAGAAGGAAAGTAATGGAATCACCGAAAATTTTGGATAGTCGGTTTTTTTTGTAATATACTTGTCACGCTGGGGGATATTTAACAGATTCTCTACCAGCCATGTCAGGCCAAAAGAGAATAACACAAAGCGATGGTGCTCTTAACAGGTTTGGCATTGGAAACAGCCGTAGTTTTTTTTTTAAATTAGTAGTGCCAGAACCAAATGAGGAAGAGATTGTCCAATACCCGCCCCAAGTAGGTTTGGGAAAAAGTCAAAGTGGAAGAAGAAGAAATCTGTCACTGTCTATATTTTTTTTCTCTCTCTCTCTCTCTCTCTTTTCTTTTGTACCAAATTAATGTCAGTTATTGCTGGAGATTATGGTTGTAGGTAGTAATACTTGCAACCTCATCTCCAGTGTAAAAAAAAAAAAAATCTGCCAACTGGTCACTTCTTACATTGTATTAATGTAATAATAATATCGCCTTATTTATACTGCTTGATTAGGACTATTGAGTCGTATTATTCTAGCAGTAAGCCCAAGACCTATTATTATGTGGTCAAAATCCCCAATGGGAGGGTAACTTGTCATGTCCTAGCTGGTTTTTGAACGTGCGACCTCTGAATTACCATTTAGACAGACGCCTTGATCACTGAGCGTCACAGACAGAATGTAATGTAAAAAGCTTTTATTTGTACATACAATTAAATTCACACAAAACATGAATACATACATAACATGAGCAATTGAACATTATCTTCTCACTTTGAAGCAGCTAATTATTTTTCCTGACGAGGTATGAGTAGGCTGCGGCAAAGTGGATTCTACAGAACTTTGCAGCGTACCCACCAGATCACAGTACCAGTATTCTTTTATATTTATAATATTAAATTTCATCATTTTAAACCTTAAAAAGTAAAAAAAAAAAAAATATATATATATATATTTTAAATTATTAACAACAGGCGAAACCATTGAATTACGTTTCAATTAACTTATAACACTTTTTCGAAACTTCAAGATACAAGATCACATCTATTAACATGTATTGAAAACACTTGTAAGGAAGAAGGCAAAATGAAAAAGTGCCTAGTCAAGGTAAGTCTACTTCATTCATTCTCACATGTTTCAATCCCTTAGACATACATAAGCTAGGAATTAGGTACATAAGGAATTATTGTAATTATTTTACATAGAAATATCATTACTTTTGTTTATATCATTACTTTTGCTAGTAAAATCAGAAGAAAACTTTTCATATTAACAACAAAAATGGATTTATACTATCTAGATTATATGTTGAACAGGCTTTAACTTGGGCAAAGTAGTCACCTTGGTCTAGCGGTAGTATGCTCGGCTTGCACTCCAGGTGACCCGGGTTCGAATCCCGACGGGGTCCGAATTTTTTCGGCTCTGTACTTTGGATGTCGGGGCCTACCCTAGCCTCGTGAGGACAAATTGGGGTAGTTGTAGAGTGGGCAACGACCAGTGGCGGCATTACGAGATTGATATTGGATTATGATGGTTGGTAGGAGATATGATGCATAAGCATTAGTTCTCGTAATGTCGATGCTACCCACTAAAAATTGTGAAATAATAACACAAACAACTAGCTCTTATCTTATCTTAACTAAGGCAAAGTCTGCAAAGTAGACTGTTCAATTGCTGATTGCTGTTGTAGAACTAATTAATGTCATCCTTTGTTTTTCAGATGTTTTAGATGAAATTACTAGCAATAATAGTGGTTGGAAGAATAGTGAAGAAACCGCCACTGTTTAAATAGAATAATTTAAGAACAAGGAATAACAGGAACTATTGTGATGAAAATTAAAGCGCCTCATGGAGGAAAAAAAATGCAAAGAATATAATTACATATTGTTATCTCTAATCCTAATAACGACGATCTGATGAGTTAATACAAATCATCTTATCTAAAAATATTAAATTTACAACAAAATACTTTTAAAAAGTCACCATTTTTACTTTGAAAGTCTTCTTTAAATTAATAATGAAATAAAAGTCACCATATATTTTCATTCATTGTGTAAGAATATCTTTTTTATCTTAAACTACAATCAGTTTAAAATAAAATACTTAAAGTGAAATGTATTTTCAATTCAGATTGTTTAAGACATATCTCAGTATCATAAAGCTTCCAATCAAGGTTTGGAAAAAATACAGTAACTTAATGTCAGTTAATAAATTTCAGTTCCGAATTATCCAAGTTCCAGACATATCATAAATAGCGTTCCAAATTCAAAGTTCCAGCACAAATCCAAATCATCAGTTCCAAATTCAAAGTTCCAGTACAAATCAAAATCACCAGTTCCAAAATTCCAAAGTTCCAGCACAAATCAAATCTTCAGTTCCAAAATCAAAGTTCCAGCACAAATCCAAATCATCAGTTCCAAATTCAAAGTTCCAGCACAAATCAAAATCACCAGTTCCAAAATTCAAAGTTCCAGCTACAAATCAAAATCATCAGTTCCAAAATCCAAAGTTCCAGCACAAATCAAAATCATCAGTTCCAAATTCAAAGTTCCAGCACAAATCAAAATCACCAGTTCCAAAATTCAAAGTTCCAGCACAAATCAAAATCATTCAGTTCCAAAATCCAAAGTTCCAGCACAAATCAAAATCATCAGTTCCAAATTCAAAGTTCCAGACAAATCAAAATCACCAGTTCCAAATTCAAAGTTCCAGCACAAATCAAAATCATCAGTTCCAAAATCCAAAGTTCCAGCACAAATCAAAATCATCAGTTCCAAATCCAAAGTTCCAGCACAAATCAAAATCACCAGTTCCAAAATTCAAAGTTCCAGCACAAATCAAATCACCAGTTCCAAAATTCAAAGTTCCAGCACAAATCAAAATCATCAGTTCCAAATTCAAAGTTCCAGCACAAATCAAAATCACCAGTTCCAAAATAAGTTCCAGCACAAATCAAAATCACCAGTTCCAAAATTCAAGTTCCAGCACAAATCCAAATCATCAGTTCCAAAATTCAAAGTTCCAGCACAAATCAAATCATCAGTTCCAAATTCAAAGTTCCAGCACAAATCAAAATCACCAGTTCCAGCACAAATCAAAATCACCAGTTCCACAAAAAAAATCCATCAAGTTCCAGCACAAATCAAAATCACCAGTTCCAAAATCCAAAGTTCCAGCACAAATCAAATCATCAGTTCCAAATTCAAAGTTCCAGCACAAATCCAAATCATCAGTTCCAAATTCAAAGTTCCAGCACAAATCAAAATCATCAGTTCCAAATTCAAGTTCCAGCACAAATCAAAATCACCAGTTCCAAAATTCAAAGTTCCAGCACAAATCAAAATCACCAGTTCCAAAATCCAAAGTTCCAGCACAAATCAAAATCACCAGTTCCAAATTCAAAGTTCCAGCACAAATCAAAATCACCAGTTCCAAAATCCAAAGTTCCAGCACAAATCAAAATCACCAGTTCCAATCAAAGTTCCAGACAATCAAAATCACCAGTTCCAAATTCAAAGTTCCAGCACAAATCCAAAGCGTCACAAGTTCAAAATCTACAGTTCCACTAAGTTCTAAATTAAAGGTAAGTTAAGAAGTTTATTTGCCCAAGTATCTTCAAATTTAAATCTATGGTGACTTTATAAAAAAAATTGATTTTTAAAAGATAATCAATATGTATATTATATCAGATCGTTGTGATTAGGATTCTTTTATTCAGATGTTCTTTATAAAAATTGTGATTGTTAAAAGATGTGAATAGATTGAAAGAAGAATAAATAATATAAAACGAAACTATTGATTTATCAAGTATTAGTTTTTTTATGATTAAAAACACTTTTGTATTTTTTGAAGAAAATCAGTCTTTTAATAAATCTTGATAATGTTAAATATAAAACGTGTTATGCCATTACAGCTTAAGTCATAAAACATTGACTATAATAATAAATAATTGTGCGTTCTTTTATTATGTTTAAATGGTGTTTTAATTTATATCACAAAATTAGTGGGTATAAAATAATAACAATAATATTGCCTTATTTATACTGCCCAATTAGGATTATTTAAGTCCCATTATCCCAGCAATAAGCTCAGTAAGAAAAGAAGGGAGAGAGAGAGAAAAGAGAGAGTGAGAGAAAGAAAAGAGAGAGTGAGAGAAAGAAAAGAGAGAGAGAGAAAGAGAGAGAGAGAGAGAGAGAGAGGAGGGGTATTGATTTGACTTTGAACATTTCATTTATTTATATTTTTTTTTTTTTCAATTACATAAATTACATCCCCTAAGCTAATGCTAACACAAAAAAGAGAGAGAGAAGGGAGGGAGAAAAGAGAGAGAGAGAAAGAAAAGAGGGAGAGAGAAGAGAGAGAGGGAGAGGGAGAGAGAGAGAGAGAGAGAGAGAGAGAGAGAGAGAGAGAGAGAGAGAGAGAGAGCTATTACCTGACTCGGGAAGACAGAGACTGTGCATCATCTCGGGAGAGCCCTTACAGAACACATTGAAGTGGTTCTCCCCCAGGGTGCGCGTGATCACGCTCATGCGCTGCAGAGTGGAGCTGAAAGGGAACTGCCGAATCACTCCCACCTCGAAGTCAGTCTCAGCCTGAAAGATAATACCACGAAAAAAAAAGTGGTTAATGCGCTAGTCTGGTAGTCCAGGTAGCGTAGGGAGGGATCCGTTGGTTCGAATCCCACCCAGTGCATGAATTTTATAATAAAGATAATACCACGAAAAAAAAAGTGGTTAATGCGCTAGTCTGGTAATCCAGGTAGCGTACGGAGGGATCCGTTGGTTCGAATCCCACCCAGTGCATGAATTTTTCCTCATAACTTATTTGAGTTTGTGACCATATAATAATAAGACTCTAATAAGGGTTATTAGGTGGTAGGAAATGCTTTGAACATTAACCTCTTAAATCCTAATTCCTAATTTGGCCCTACATTACACACAGGACACGGAAGAAGCCCAGAAAACTACTTCTGGGCGTCCGTCCACAGGAGTTATGTTTTTAACTGCAAACTATCCTCGAACTTGGACAGTTTCGCTCCTTGTGGTTATATTGGCATTTTGTATACCAATTGCCGTAATATTTTATACAACCGATGGCCAAAATTAACCAAGTTGGAGGATTTTTTTGGTGTTAAAATTCAAGTTTTATTTTTAAATATAAAATACTTCTCCTAGGGACCGTCCTTCTGGAAGGGAACCGAGGATGCAAGAAGCATTTCCTCTTTGAATGGCTAGACCAATTTTTTGGTAAAGAAAATGATTGGAACGGGGATCATCCGTAATTCCAACCAATTATTTTCCCAAATGGTCTAACCATTTATTTGGTAAAGAAAATGATTGGAACGGGGATCACCCGTAGTTCCAATCATTTTTTTCCCCAAATGGTCTAACCATTTCTTTGGTAAAGAAAATGATTGGAACGGGGATCACCCGTAATTCCAATCAATTTTTTCCCCAAATGGTCTAACTCAGCGGTTCCCAACTAATTTGACTTGGGGGCCCAATAATATTTTAAAACAATTTTGCGGCCCACCCCGTACTTATTTTGCAATATTTTAATATTATTTCTTGAGTTTCGGCCAGGATCTGCGGCCTAGTACCGAGTGCCCAATAATATTTTAAAACAATTTTGCGGCCCACACCGATTTTACCGTACTTATTTCGCACTATTTTAATATTATTTCTTGAGTTTCGGCCAGAATCTGCGGCCTAGTACCGAGTGCCCAATAATATTTTAAAACAATTTTGCGGCCCACACCGATTTTACCGTACTTATTTCGCACTATTTTAATATTATTTCTTGAGTTTCGGCCAGGATCCACGGCCTAGTAGCGAGTGCCCGCGGCCTACGATGGTCTAACCATTTCTTGGTTTCTAAAGGATTATTATTCAACAATTTGATCAATTTTTTTTTTCTTGGTTTCTAAAGGATTACCTTCTTGGGTTTCACCACGGTGGGTATCATCAGATCGAACTTGCTCTCGTCGTCCACGTTCGGTTCTTCGAGGTGCCACTCGGTGGACAGGAACATCTTCAGATCCAGCGGGTCCCCGCTCAGCTTGTTACAGATGAGGGTGAGCGAGTGGCACGTTCCCATGGCAACGAGGAGGGGCTCCGAGGGGCGAAGGGAGGAGGGGAACTTGACCGGGGAGAGGAAGGAGGAGTCGTGCACCGGGACCACGCCCCACATGTCCAGCCCGTCCTCGGTCAGAGTGCCTGTCTGTGTAGTGGACAAACATTGTATAATAAATGCATAGATTTAGAAAGCAGATAACGAGCTCCGGTCGAAAACTGAAGCACCCTTCTGCATAGGAAATAGCATACACTGCCTCGATAAAAAATGGCGGACACAATGGTAATTGCATATGGTGTCCGCCATTTTCTACTGAGGAAGTGCTTCACACAAGATGCCCAGAGACCATTTTTTTTTTTTTTTTTTTTTTAAGAATTTTGATGCTCCAGCCTGATCTTAGTTGCATCATGCACTGCGATGCTGTGCTGCTAGCGGGCAACTTTATCGTGAATAAGTGCATGCTCACTGGATAGGGTGGAATTCTAGGTACCGGTAAAGCTTTCCTGCTTATTTAGGTTTCCTGCTTAAAAAATATTTGAAATTTATCGGAAGTAAAATCAATCCTCAATAATAATAATAATACTCTTAAGTGGAAGGTAACCACCAGGCGAGGTTAATACTCAAAGCATTTTCTACCACCTAACCCTCAGAGATTTATTATTATGTGGTCACAAGCTCAAATTAATGAGGAAAAATTCATGCACTGGGTGGGATTCGAACCAACGTATCCCTACGCTACCTGGTTTACAAGACAAGCGCGTTAACCTTAGTATTTCAGTAAAACTCCGCTTTCCTTACCTTACTTACTTCACTTTCCGTGTCCATGTGTGATGTCATGGTGGTGGAAAGATTGATATGAGTGAACCCTATGGACGGCCAGAACCATTGTTTTGGGCGCCTTTCGCGTCCAGTGTGTAGTATATGGTGTATATGTATGTAGTTTGTTGAAATAATGCACTTTAATCTGACAATTTTAAAACTATTTCTTAATTTTGATAGGGATATCCTTACCTTATCAAAGCAAACACAGTTGATGGAGCCGGACACATTGATGGTGCGGGGGGATATGCAGTAGATGTTGTGCTTCTACTTACCTTATCAAAGCAAACACAGTTGATGGAGCCGGATACATTGATGGTGCGGGGGGATATGCAGTAGATGTTGGACTTCTGTAGCCTTCGCTGGGCGTAGATACGGCCCACTGTCATAGCGGCCGGCAGAGCGGGGGGCACCACGATGGTGATCAAGTCCAGAGCCTCCAGGGCAATGTCCCCGGCCGCAACACCTCGCATGTACTAGAAGCCGAGAGTCAACTGTCAAATCTCCACACATAGCCGTTTAGGAGATAATAATAATGTAGTGCAAAGTATGTAGTATAATTCTTTTTTCATTAGTACCTAATATTAATTTTTCTTAAAAAAAAAAAAAAAAAAAAAGTACATTACAAAATTATTAAATACATCGGTACTTCAGAATGTGGAAATAATAATCATAATATCGCCTTATTTATACTGCCCGATTAGGACTATTAAGGCCCCATTATTCCAGCAGTAAGCCCAAGACATATTATTAGGTGGTAAAAATCACGAATAGGGACCATAACTTGTCATGTCTTGGCTGGGTTTCGAACCCACGAACTCTATTCCAGCAGTAAGCCCAAGACATATTATTATGTGGTAAAAATCACAAAATGGGAGGATAACTTGTCATGTCCCGGCTGGGTTTCGAACCCACGACCTCTGAAATCTCTGGTTTCACAGAGTGCCGCCTTTACCACTGAGCTACCGGGACATGTACTAGAAGCTAAGAGTGAACTTTCAAATCTCCACATTAAGTCGTTTAGGAGATATGCAGGCCATGCAGGGGGGTCTCGGGCATGCATGGCCGGTTCTATCAATAAATGACAAAACCAAGGATTCGTGAAACCTCGGTTTGGCTCGATCTTGTATACAGTTTACATAGGCACACTAGCGCATCTCTGTTTACACGCAACAATAATGCTGCAATTACGTAACGTATGTTGTTGTAACCCTTTGGCTACAGCTGGGGGGAGTGTTCATTAAGTCCAGCAAGAACTGATTATCTTTCGAATGATTTGAAGCTGGAAAGTTGAAATATTGAATGTGGACTTGATGTAGTGTACTATATGTATGAAAAGATCCAGCCTCTGTGGCTCTGCCCATAGTCCAGAGATCCTGAGTTCGATCCCCGGTCGGAGCAGATTTTTCACAGAAAATTATGTCCCCTCCGTACATTTATGAGAGGCTGGCATTTACAGCCATACCCAGGCTGGGTGAGGTTAATGTGGGTAGTTGGTACGATTCCCAACGAATGGAGGGTAAAACCCCCGTCTTAATCTAAGACTTTAAATCAAATAGAATCGTGGGCATTAGGAAGGGCATCCAGCCATAAAAAAAATATATATATATTTAAAAAAATGTTTTACCTTGGTCACTACTGTGTACATGAAACCAAATGAAGCTATCAGAGCCAGCAGCTGGACGAACTTGTAACTATCCTTCTCGAACTTGAAATCCACGGGAGGAGGGTAGAGGATCGATCGAATCAAGGAGCCTTTGCTCGTATCAAATCCTGTAATATAAATATAATAAATAAAACAAATAAAATAAGTAAATTAAATAAAATAAATAAATAAATGTGTTTCTTTGTGTCATTATATCACAATTTTAGTGGGTAGCGCAGAATTATAGGACTTTTCCATATCTTGAATATCGCAAAATCTTACTTTTGCCTATAATTCCGAAACTGGTCGCTGCTAATATATATCACAATTTTAGTGGGTAGCGCAGAATTATAGGACTTGACCGTATCTTTGTTATCCTAATATCTTATTTTTGCCTATAATTCCGCCACTGGTAGCTGCTAACATTAAAGCAGCTACTCATTTTTCCTCACGAGGTATGAGTGGACCCCGAACACCCAAGTACAGAGCAGAAAAAATCCTGCCCCGCTGGGGATCGAATCCAGGTCACCATGCGTGCAATGCCCAGCGCGCTAACTCACTCGTCCACGGTGACTACAATATAAATATAATATGCAGGCTAGTATGTATATACTATAATTATGAGAAAAAGACAGGGAAAATGTATGTTTGGCTGGGTATGTAAGTAGGAAGGCATGTATGTATGTACCATTTGTACCACCTAAATCTATGTATAAAAAAGTAAGAAATCTGAAAACTTTTAGAAAACAAGTTTTATTTCTCCATAAAATACTCAGTAACAAAATAGATAGTCCTTACATTCTCTCCAATCTCAATATTCATGTAGCAAAACCTAGATTACGTCCCAACATCTCTACCTTTTTTATTATTCCAATATCAAAAAATAACCATCATTTAAAATCTCCCATTAACCATTTAATGCACCAATATAAAAAAATTAAATCCTAAACCTGACATATTTTAGTAAAATGTTAGGAATAATGTACCTAAATATAATTTTCGTAAATTTAGTAAAAACATATCAGTTATTGCTGTGTTTCGAACCATTTAAGGTCGAAACACAGTGTTGAAATTACAAAAAAAAACTCTTTTTAGAAAATGCAATGCAATTACCTGTGCTGATCACCAGAGCGTAGACACTATGCTTTCCGTAGTACCGGGTCTGAATCACCTGGGTGCCGCAGTACAGGGTGTGTCTAGCGTGCTCCTTTCTGTTGTACAGGGTGTTTGGGTCATTGGGCAGTGGAGTCTTGGTCACGGGAACACTCTCGCCTGAGTAAATAAATGAACTTTTATTGAAATAAACAATAGTGATAAAAATACTCTTTAGTAGGTAAGTGGAATGTAAACACTAGACGAGGTTAATGCTCGAAGCATAGAATATGATCCATCTAACGTTCAGAGTCTTAGCCAGCCTCCGTGGCGTAATGGTTGTGACTACTGCCCGTAGTCCAGAGGTCTCGAATTCGACACCCGGTTGGGGCAGACTTTTCGAAGAAAATTCTGTCCCTTCCAATCACGTGAGGCTGGTACTTCCGGCCCTACCCAGGCTAGGTGAGGTTAATGTGGGTAGCTGGTACGATTCCCAGCGAATGGAGGGTGAAACCCCCGTCCTGACTATCTCAAATCAGGACGTTAAAACCGAATAGAATCAACTGGTCACAATAGATCTAATTAGGTCGCAGTGTTAATTGTAAGGGTTTCACTGAAAACCCTTCAACCAGGTCAGATAATAATAATAAACCCTCAGAGTCTTATTAGTATATGGTCACATACTCAATAAGGAAAAATTACAAATGCGCTATATTGTTCAGATTACTAGTCTGAAGTGACTTAGCGGATAAGTCAAAAACAGGAGCCGATCTGTTGGTTCCAATGCATGAATGTTTCCTCATTTATTGGAACATGTGACCCCATGATAGGTTGACTCTAAGCGTTAACCTGGCCTGGTTACCTTCCACTAAAGAGTATTATAAAAAATTATTCTTATTCTCATAATTATTATGTTATTCGCTAAATTTTAGCTTTATTTCTTGTATTCTTAGATATTAGCTTTAAGTGAGTACCAATGTAATTGGTTAAAGTCGATAATTGTAACGGCTTTCACTGTTTTTTTTTTTTTTTTTTTTTTTTTTTTTGTATTATAAAATAATTTTTGAATTGAATCATTACATTAGAAGTAAGAAAATATTGCCGGTCCCTTGAATTCCAGCCTATCCGGGAACGAACGATTGTGTTTCACACAACAAGGGTTGGGTGGAATAACCCGCCCTTTAGGTAGAATATTATTGTTATTTTCTTTTTTACTTATTTATTTTGTCAGAAAAGGAGAGTATTACAAATGTACCAATAATGGAAAACATTAATATTACTAAAGATGATGTGAATTATGCCATTAAAAACTCCCATAACTGGAAAAGTCCCGGTAAAGACAAACTACAAAACTTTTGGATCAAATACTTCACTAACGCCCATTTTGTCTTAGCAACACAATTCCAAGAATGCTTAAATGATCCCAATAAACTTCCCAGTTTTCTTACCCAAGGAGTGACATATATGCTTCCAAAAAATGACAATATAGATAAACCAGAAAATTATCGACCAATAACATGTTTATCAACGATCTATAAACTATTGACAAGTATAATTAAAAATAAAGTAGAACAACATATAATACAGCACAACATAATGTCTCCTGAACAAAACGGTGCGCGCCGTCACTCGGCAGGATCTAAGGAATCCCTAATATATGACACTATAATATCGAGACATGCCAAGACAAAGAAAAGAAATATTTCAATTGGATGGGTGGACTATAAAAAAGCTTACGACGCAATACCTCACTCATGGCTCATCGACATCCTACATTTATATAAAATCAATCCAAAAATCATAAATCTTATGGAGTACGCCATGGGCCAGTGGTCAACTGAGCTATCTCTAAGAATAAATGAAAATGAAATTAAGACACAAAAGATAAAATTTAAACGAGGCCTATTTCAGGGGGACAGTCTCAGTGCCTTTTGGTTTTGCCTGGCCCTTAACCCTTTGAGTCATGTACTCAATTCACATCCCTATGGCTTTAAACTCAATAAAAACGAAAGCTCTCGAATCACTCACCATTTTTATATGGATGACTTGAAATTGTATGCTGCTAATGAAAATCAATTACAGAGTCAGCTAGAAATCGTAACTCAAGTAAGCAATGATATATGCATGAGCTTGGGACTTGAAAAATGTAATGTTCTAAATGTAAAAGGAGGGAAAGTAACAAATCAAAATATATCTTTGATGGACAACACAATATTTAAAACACTTGAACCGCAAGAGACCTACAAATATCTGGGCATGCAACAGAATCTGTGTATCAATGAAAAGGAATTAAAAGACAAATTCATAAAATCTATGTTGAAAAGGGTTAAAATCATAATGGGGACCGAACTTTATTCTAATAACAAAATACAAGCTATAAATGAATGGGCTTTTCCTGCTTTAACTTATACATTCGGAGTACTCAATTGGACCCAAACTGATCTAAACAATTTAAATAGAAAAATTCGTACAACGCTTACCGAATTTAGATCACATCACCCTCATTCTGCTGTCGAACGCCTTTATTTACCAAAAACTGAAGGTGGAAGAGGCTTGTTAGATCTACAGAAGCTCCACGAGGAACAAATAATAAAAATGAGACAATATTTTGCCAATAAAACTTCACCCTTGCTAGAACATCTTAAGCTATGTGATAATTTTAGTCCACTCAAAATGGCAAACACCCACCCTATATGCCATCCTGTCAATACGAAAGATATGCTAATTTCATCATGGAGTAATGGTGCTATGAAAGGAAAATATGCCAAAATCCTACACACAGACAAAAATATTGATAAGAAAACATCGGTAAAATATTTGACAAAAACAAGATTATTCAGTGAAACAGTTGGTTTCGTCCATGCCATTCAAGATAAAACAATAAAAACCAGGAACTTCATAAAGTACATCATGAAGCAAAGCATTGACGATATGTGCAGACTTTGCGGCCGAGTAACAGAAAGCATTGAACATTTATCCTCAGGTTGCTCTATCCTCGCGCCAAAGGAGTACACAAACCGCCACAACTTAGTTGCAAATATAATTCACCAGGCACTGAAAATGAAAATGTTCCATACAAAGAAGAAAATTCCATATTACAAATACAAACCCACGTCAGTATGTGAAAATAAAGAAATGAAACTATTATGGGATTTTTCCATATCAACTGACACAAAGATACTTCATAATAGACCTGACATAATATTCATCGACCATCAAAATAAAAAAGGCTTCATTATCGATGTATCAATTCCACTTGACGAGAATTTACATAGAACCTACATAGAAAAAATAAGAAAATATGAAGATCTAAAATCAAAAATGACAAAAATATACAACTTAAATTCTATGAAGATTATACCAATCATTTTATCTTCCAATGGTTTGGTACATAAAAACTGTATCAGCGGTCTAAAAGAATGTGGTCTATCTAATGCTAACTATTTATTAGAAGAAGCACAAAAATCAGTATTACTATCGACTACCTCCATCATAAGAAAATGCCTCGGCATACAATGAGTCCTATAAGTCAATAAATCATGGGAAAAATAACATAAAAAAGAAGTATATGTCTTGTCTCCCCTGCACCTCCACCACCTCTTCGTTCTCATGGCGTGAAGTCACTGTCTCAATATGTCGCAACTATAAATTCTCCATCAATCAACAGTAATACATTGTCAGTTAGACCTGTAGTATCTGTATATACCTAATAAAGTGAATATCCTTATAATAATAATAATAATAATAAATGGCGTAGGGGTGGACGATCCCATCGCCCAGATGGAAACATCTGCAATCAGTCCTCACAGGTGGAAAGTCTCAAGTAGACGATTCCTGTGAGACCCCAGGGATGTCTGATTCATCAGTCATTGGGGAGTGGCGACCCCAGGGCCCGAGCAAGTGGTTGATACCTGGATGGTTACCTCGACCAGTAACGTCCCAGGAAGTAGTGGAGATAAACTGATACTCCATAAACATTGACTGCGCCTACTCAGCGTCTGTACCCCAGTGGTACGGCTGAGTATGAAAATCCAGGAAACGTCTGAACCCAGAATGGGCGGCTCCCTGGTCAGCGTCTGTACTCCAGAGGAGCGGCTGTAAACAAGTCCTGGCAGATAGGTATAAAATGCATGAAGTGTACCATAATGTCAGGAAACGAAAATTATACTTCACACGGCGGGACTGAGGTGCTGACTGCCGAAGTTCGGACCCGTCGAGATGTTCAGTCAGTCGCGGAAGAGATGGGAATATCGCAAGATACTCTTCCACGGAACCCTCCCACTACATCATCAACAGAAGCTGAAAGAATCCTCTCGAATCCCCGATCCGAGACTTCCGAAGCAACAATTCGACGTAGAATCAAGTGGACTCAAGAAATGAATAAAGCAATCATTGAAATATACTTCCACGAAACAAATTGTGAACAAGTCATGACAGCATGGAGGAAAAAACTTCATAATAAATTCAAATTAAGATACCCATCATTGGGTCACCTATCAGAACAAAACCTTGCAGACAGAAAATCCGCCATTATTCGTAACAACCTACTACCCAGCACCATAATTGAAGAAATACGACAAAGAAATACAAGAGAATCACAAGATAACACCCACAACACAGAAAATGAACCCAACAACGAAACATCAGTCAACCAAGAAAATACAGTAACAATGATAGAAACTCTTAATTTAGAAATAGAAGAAAGAAGACCACAAGAGCAAGTTTTAGAAACCAATGAAAGGCAATCACATGAAAGATATACACCAATAGAGAAGAAGTTCCAAGAACAAATTAGAAGGGAATATGAAACAGCAAAAACACTTTGGGAAGGAATACCCCTAGAAAATAGAGCCAGCATACCTCGACAAAATAATTCAAAAAAACTTGCCACATTAACGAAAATATTCAATGAAGACATAATAACAGAAGAGCTAACTGAAATTAATACCTTAGAAGATCTGCAAAACATTCTATACCTAGCAACATACACAGTTTCACTATCTAATGGAGCAAAAATCATAACAAATGAGAATAACATAAGAAACAAATATACACCATGCTGGGAAAAACGAATCCAAAAAGAAATAGAAGAACTCAGAGCCACAATAGCACGTCTACTTGAATACAAAAAAGGTAACAACACGAAACGCCTAAGAAATAAAATCAACCAAATAATGAAGAAATATCAATGCCACACCAAATACGACCCCCCCAACGAAACCATCAATCAAACATTAGACACAGTAAAACAAAAATTACTAATACTCTCCAAAAGACTACGCAAATACAAAAAAAGCAATTCCAGGAAAAGTGATAATGCTCTCTTCAACCGAAACCAAAAAGCATTCTATGTAAAAACAAAAACTACTGAAAACATAGAAATAATAACACCACCAGATGTCCAAGATCTCGAAGCCTTCTGGGGTGGAATATGGAATAATTCAATAGAACATAATAATGAATCTGGATTTATAAAAATAATTGAAGATAACACAACAGAAATACCACCAATGAAAAATAACCAAATAACAAAACATATGCTACTTACTCAGATTGGAAAAATACAAAATTGGAAATGCCCTGGACCTGATAAAATTCAAAATTATTGGATAAAAAATATGACAAAGCTACACGATAAAACACTAGAAATAATAAACCAAGCACTAGATAACCCTGCAGTCATCAATGAAAAAATATGTGAAGGCATAACATATTTAAAACCAAAATCCAATGAAACACAAAATCCAGCCAATTACAGACCTATTACATGCCTCAACACCATCTACAAATTAATAACGGGATGTATCACCCAAGCCATAAGTAAACATTGTGAAGATGAAAATATAATATCAGAAGAACAAAAAGGTAGTAGAATAGGAACTTTAGGATGTAAGGAACAACTCACTATTGACGCCATTATTATGAACCAAGCACACAAGAAAACACGAAATATATATACTTGTTTCATTGACTACATTAAAGCATACGACAAAATTCCACACTCATGGATAATATACATCTTAAAACTATACAAAATTAATGCTAAATACACGGAGTTCTTACAAAAAATCATGGAAAAATGGAAGACAACAATAACACTAAAATCACACGACCAAAACTTACAAACATCCAAACTAAAAATACAGAGCCTCAGTAGTCTGCTGTTCTGCCTCTGCATGAATCCCCTTTCAACACTTTTACAACTTAACAACAAAGGGTTTAAAATAAAAAATAAAGAATCCAACTATAACATCACGCATCTATTCTACATCGACGATCTGAAGTTATACTCCAACTCTGAAGAGAATCTTATTAACACAATAGAAATGGTAGAAAAATTTAGTTTAGATATCAAAATGGAATTTGGAACTAACAAATGTAAAATTCAAGCCTTAAAGAAAGGGAAAATAACTACAACTCCAGAATATAGAACAATAAGCCTAGAAAAACATTGAAGCCATAGAACCCACAGAATACTACAAATATCTAGGAATAGAACAAAACAAAACCATTGACCACAAAAGATCAAAAATCAAAATACAATCTCTATTCAACCAACGGCTAAGAATGTTATCAAAAACAAGCCTCAACTCAAAGAACCTTACGAAAGCAATTAATACATTCGCAATCCCTATTTTAACCTACTCATTTGGAATAATCAAATGGTCACAAACCGATTTAACTCATCTTGAAACAAAAATAAGAACAACTCTCACAAGATTCAACAAACATCATCCCAAAAGTGCTATAGAACGAGTAACCATACCAAGGAAACATGGAGGACGAGGCATTATTGACATCACATACCTACATAAGAAACAAATCAATAACATGAGAGAATTCTTCTGGAAAAAACAAAACAACAGTGAATTAATAAAAACATCAATAAAAGCTGACGAGAACTATACACCACTAAATTTAAAAGAACACAGCGTAAACAGTACAAATAATGAAAATGAACTACAACATACAATAAACAAATGGAAGAATAAACCTCTGCATGGAAGATACCCCAACGAAATTGACCAAGAATATGTCGACAAAGAACAGTCATTCAAATGGTTAACCGAAGGGAAACTCTTTCCAGAAACAGAAGGATTTTACATTGCCATCCAAGACCAAATAGTAGCCACCAAAAACTTCCGCAAACACATTATTAAAGATCCAACCATACAAAACGATAAATGTAGATGGTGTGGAAATCAATCGGAAACAACACAACATATAATGGCAGGATGTACAACATTAACCCAAACAGAATACATCACAAGACACGACAACATGGGAAAAATATTGCACCAAACACTAGAAGCCAAAATATTCAACACCAAAGAAGATAGCAAATACTGGAAATACAACCCTGAAGCTGTCATAGAAAACGAAGATCATGCACTTTACTGGAATCGCACTGTCTACACTGACCGCACAATAAGTCACAACCGACCAGACACGATCATATGGAACAAAAAAGAAAAAATAGTACACCTCATTGACTATGCAGTAGTAAACAGCCACAATATCATATCCACCTACAATGAAAAGATAAGAAGATATCAAGACCTCAAAGCAGAAATAAAAGAAACATGGAAAGTAGACACTGTTAAAATTCATCCTATCATCATATCAACAACTGGAGTGGTTCCTAAATCATTGACCAAACACCTTACAGAACTCAACATCAACAAATCCATCATAACCAAGATGCAACACTCAGTTGTACTCTCAATCTGTCATCTTTTCCGAAAAACGCTGAACTGACTTGTTCACAAAGAGTGTTGTTTGAATTGGTAAATTACCTGCAAACAACACTTTACATAAACCCATAAAGGAGATACCCTTAGAATAATAATAATAATAATAATAGTGAAAAAAAACTGTTTAGTGGAATATAAACACTAGGCGAGGTTAATACTCGAAGCATAGAATATGAGTCTTATTATTATATGGTCACATACTAAATAAGGAAAAATTACAAATGCGCTATATTGTTTACATTACTAGTCTGGCGTCTGAATCACAAACGAGTAATACTAACCATGCTTGGAGTAATAAGGGTTGGGTGGAAGAGATTGCCACAGGCAATAACACCGCCCTTTAGGTAGGACATTATTGTTATTTTCTTTTTACTTATTTATTTTGTCATTAGTTTGTTTTTTCTTAATTTTATACTGTTACCAATGTACTGTGTCCTCCTAATAAAGCATACTATAATAATTAATAATAATAGTGAAAAAAATACTCTTTAGTGGAATGTAAACACTAGGCGAGGTTAAAACTCGAAGCATAGAATATGATCCATCTAACCCCCAGAGTCTCATTATTATATGGTCACATACTCAATAAGGAAAAATTACAAATGCGCTATATTGTTTACATTACTAGTCTAGCGTGTTAATCACATATGAGTAATACTAACCATGCTTGGAGTAATAAGGGTTGGGTGGAAGAGATTGCCACAGGCAATAACCCCGCCCTTTAGGTAGAACATTAACTTCATTCTCTTTTTTGTTCTAGTTTCTTTGTTCAATCTATTTATTTTTTCATTACATTAGAAGTAAGAAAATATTGCCGGTCCCTTGAATTCCAGCCTATCCAGGAATGAACGATTGTGTTTCACACAATAAGGGTTGGGTGGAAGAGATTGCCACAGGCAATAACCCCGCCCTTTAGGTAGGACATTTTTGTTATTTTCTTTTTTAATTATTTATTTTGTCATTTGTTTGTTTTTTCTTAATTTGATACTACTACCATTGTACTCTATCCTCCTAATAAAGCATAATATAATAATAATAATGTCCAGCACTCATCACGCCTCCTTATAAGGAGAGGCCTAAGATACCAATCTGATTTTGTACAACTTTATTGTGTTTTATGTATTTATGTTAAAATGTGTAAAATTTAATTGTACAAATAAAGTCTATTTACATTACATTTACATTACCATTGTACTCTGTCCTCCCAATAAAGCATACTATAGTAATAATAATGCCCAGCACTCACCAGTGAGCATGCTCTCATTCACGATACAGTTGCCCGCCAGCAGCACAGCGTCGCAGTGCATGATGCAGCCATGCGCCGGGATTACAAGGATGTCCCCGGGCACCAGGAGAGCTGTGGAGACCGAACTGACGAGCTCCCCATTACGATAGATGCTCGCCACGTCGCTCGTGTGAACGGTGCTTCGCAAGTTGCGCTGGTTCTGGAAACGGAAAAAAGAAATAGTTTTTTTTTTTTTTTAGTTTTTTTTCTCATAAATTTATGTTAAGGTTTTTTTTTTCAAATGTAATGACGTTGAATACTTTGTATTTATACTCAAAAAATAAATTTATTATTGTTATATAGAAGTTTTTTCATATTAGTGTCGAGCTCCCCATTACGATAGATGCTCGCCACGTCGCTCGTGTGAACGGTGCTTCGCAAGTTGCGCTGATTCTGGAAACGCAAATAATAATAATAATACCCGGTGTACGGGAGTATATTTACGGGAATAGCCATATTTACAATGTCAACAATAAAAATTTCAATAAATACAAAGATTAAAATAATGTTAAAAAGTATACATGTAAAGCTTAGGAGAAAAATAAATGAATAGGTAAGTATAAACAAAGTCAGGTAAAATCAAAATCGTTGTCATGGTTTGCTGCTCGAATCATTCTGTTTAGAGGCGAGAAATGTGAGTAGTTGGTAGCACATGTTGTTGAGTAAAACAAGTTATTTTTTCTCAGCCTTCTATGACAGTCAAAAGTTTGTTACAATATTTGATTGTAACAAACAAGAGTTTGTTACAATCAATCAGTCCAGTTAGTAACTTTTTAAGAAGTAAGAAGAAATATAGAAGTATGTTTTCATATTAGTGTCGAGCTCCCCATTACGATAGATGCTCGCCACGTCACTCGTGTGAACGGTGCTTCGCAAGTTGCGCTGATTCTGGAAACGAAAATAATAATAATAATACCCGGTGTACGGGAGTATATTTACGGGAATAGCCCTATTTACAATGTCAACAGTAAAAATTTCAATAAATACAAAGATTAAAATAAAATAATGTTAAAAAGTATACATGTAAAGCTTAGGAGAAAAATAAATGAATAGGTAAGTATAAACAAAGTCACGTAAAATCAAAATCGTTGTCATGGTTTGCTGCTCGAATCATTCTGTTTAGAGGCGAGAAATGTGAGTAGTTGGTAGCACATGTTGTTGAGTAAAACAAGTTATTTTTTCTCAGCCTTCTATGACAGTCAAAAGATACTGTGGACAAGAGTTTGTTACAATCAATCAGTCCAGTTAGTAACTTTTTAAGAAGTAAGAAGAAATATAGAAGTATGTTTTCATATTAGTGACGAGCTCCCCATTACGATAGATGCTCACCACGTCACTCGTGTGAACGGTGCTTCGCAAGTTGCGCTGATTCTGGAAACGGAAATATAGAATAATAATAATAATAGAGGTGAGAAACATAGTGGTGTAAGTCCAAAAAAATTAAAAATGGTTTCATGTTAAAAACTAACTCCCCAGGCCGAGTTCTTTTCAGAAAAATACTGGAGTAAGTACTCATTTTAAAAGCGATAATATCGCCTTATTTATACTGCCCGATTAAGACTATTAAAGTCCCATTATTCCAGCAGTAAGCCCAAGACATATTATTATAGAAGTATGTTTTCATATTAGTGACGAGCTCCCCATTACGATAGATGCTCGCCACGTCGCTCGTGTGAACGGTGCTTCGCTGATTCTGGAAACGGAAATGTAGATGTTTTTTTCCATATTTGTGCTAATCGATCACAGAATGATCAGGTCAAGAGTAGATTCCTTATTACGCCGATTCCTCCCAGATCGCTTTTTTTCCACACGAAGTGTAATTTTTGATGATTTTATGAACTAGAGGCAAATAAAAAAGTTATCATATTTGTGTTAATCACTTTCGTGATATCACAACTACTCAAACTCGTTTTACCAAATCTACGCTGAAACAGGGACTTGAACCATCGGCCTCCAGGTTACAAGTGTGCCGCCTTATCGATCAAGCTACTGAGGTCGTTTGGAAACGGAAATATAAGGATAATAATAATTATTAAGAGGAGGTTTTTTACTTATTATTTTCGTACGACCCCCTTTACAATTAATAATAATAATAAACTTTTTCTTTGTGTTATTATGTCACAATTTTCAACTGTTTGTTTTTCACTTAATCAAATAAATTCAAATTCAAAGATTGTTGTCATGTTCAAGACTAGATTACCTACCTTTCTGGTTTGAATGATGGCCCCTGTGATACTGAAGGCAGACATAGCGGCGATGGCCATAGCGTAGGAAGTGTAGTCGTCCGCAAACCACAGGGCGAAGGAGAAGAGTTGGAACACGTAGAATGGGTTGAGCACCTCCAGGAAGAGAAGAGAGAACACAGACTTCATGGGAACGGTGATTTCGTTTTTACCGTAGACAGCGCGTCTGTGAAAAAGTAAAAAGTAGAATAGACACAACTCAATTTTTTTCCATCCCTAATAAAAACAAGAATTTGCTCAAATCCCCTATAAAATCATGCATGAAAAAAATCAACGATATGCCCCAACAACCTGATTTATTTAACTGAATACATGTGTGAATGTATGAATGAATGAATGATCATACCAGTTATTGCTTGATTGTTATAATCTATAACTTCAAGTGTAGGTATTTGAAAAAAAAAAAAAATCTTTGCGTTTAATGTCGCTGTCAAATAAATGGCTTGAAATGACCATTACTTTTTTTTAAATTTGGGTTTAACATCGCTTTCAACTTCATGGTCATAACACGACGGGAGTGTTACCCTCCATTCGATGGAAACTCACAAACCTGCTGCCAACATTAACCTCACCCAGCCTGGGTTGAGCCGGAATGCCAGGAAACTTCGGTGATTAAATGAGAACCGGCGCATTGAAAGCGCCTTCGAACCTGTCATCCCATTTACTCTTGAAATAGACGAGAAATAGAAATTGAGTTGTGAAGTATGAATCCCACAACAAAAAAAAACTACCATTAAAAAAAGGGCCAAGTTCCAGAACTCTTATCCAAAAAGATTTCGCAAATGAATGCAGTGATACCTTGTTTGCGGCCAAGTTATACTGGTTAGAATCTTGGCATCTCTCACCTCAAATATTGTTCTACACTGGTTAGAATCTTGTGGCGTCTCTCACCTCAAATATTTCTACACTGGTTAGACTCTTGGCACCTCTCACCTCAAATCTTGTTCTACACTGGTTAGAATCTTGTGGCGTCTCTCACCTTAAATATTGTTCTACACTGGTTAGAATCTTGGCATCTCTCACCTTAAGTATTGTTCTACACTGGTTAGACTCTTGGCACCTCTCACCTCAAATATTGTTCTACACTAGTTAGGCTCTTGTGGCGTCTCTCACCTTAAATATTGTTCTACACTTATTAGAATCTTGGCATCTCTCACCTTAAATATTGTTCTACACTGGTTAGACTCTTGGCATCTCTCACCTCAAATATTGTTCTACACTGGTTAGAATATTGGCTTCTCTCACCTCAAATATTGTTCTACACTGGTTAGAATCTTGGCATCTCTCACCTCAAATATTGTTCTACACTGGTTAGAATCTTGGCATCTCTCACCTCAAATATTGTTCTACACTGGTTAGAATCTTGGCATCTCTCACCTCAAATATTGTTCTACACTGGTTAGAATCTTGGCTTCTCTCACCTCAAATATTGTTCTACACTGGTTGGACTCTTGTGGTGTCTCTCACCTCAAATATTGTTCTACACTGGTTAGACTCTTGTGGTGTCTCTCACCTCAAATATTGTTCTACACTGGTTAGACTCTTGGCATCTCTCACCTCAAATATTGTTCTACACTGGTTAGAATCTGGGCATCTCTCACCTCAAATATTGTTCTACACTGGTTAGAATCTTGGCATCTCTCACCTCAAATATTGTTCTACACTGGTTAGAATCTTGGCATCTCTCACCTTCAATATTGTTCTACACTGGTTAGAATCTTGTGGCGTCTCTCACCTCAAATATTGTTCTACACTGGTTAGAATCTTGGCATCTCTCACCTTCAATATTGTTCTACACTGGTTAGAATAAATAAAATATATACATATATCCTAACTAAAGGGCGGGGTTATTGCCTATGGCAATCTCTTCCACCCAACCCTTTACATTCTACACTGGTTAGTATCTTATTATTTAACATTTTGGATCAAGTTTTATTTACAAATAACATAGAATATATACATACATAGAAATTAAAATTAACAAAACAAAACTTGATCAAGGGCGGTGCTAATGCCAACGGCATTCTCTTCCGATCTTGGCTTCTCTCACCTTAAATATTGTTCTACACTGGTTAGAATCTTGGCATCTCTCACCTCAAATATTGTTCTACACAGGTTAGAATCTTGGCATCTCTCACCTCAAATATTGTTCTACACTGGTTAGACTCTTGTGGCGTCTCTCACCTCAAATATTGTTCTACACTGGTTAGAATCTTGGCATCTCTCACCTCAAATATTGTTCTACACTGGTTAGAATCTTGGCATCTCTCACCTCAAATATTGTTCTACACTGGTTAGAATCTTGGCATCTCTCACCTCAAATATTGTTCTACACTGGTTAGAATCTTGGCATCTCTCACCTCAAATATTGTTCTACACTGGTTAGACTCTTGTGGCGTCTCTCACCTCAAATATTGCTCAACACTGGTTAGAATCTTGGCATCTCTCACCTCAAATATTGTTAGACTCTTGTGGCGTCTCTCACCTCAAATATTGCTCAACACTGGTTAGAATCTTGGCATCTCTCACCTCAAATATTGTTCTACACTGGTTAGACTCTTATGGCGTCTCTCACCTCAAATATTGTTCTACACTGGTTAGAATCTTGGCATCTCTCACCTCAAATATTGTTCTACACTGGTTAGACTCTTGTGGCGTCTCTCACCTCAAATATTGCTCAACACTGGTTAGAATCTTGGCATCTCTCACCTCAAATATTGTTCTACACTGGTTAGAATCTTGGCATCTCTCACCTCAAATATTGTTAGACTCTTGTGGCGTCTCTCACCTCAAATATTGCTCAACACTGGTTAGAATCTTGGCATCTCTCACCTCAAATATTGTTCTACACTGGTTAGACTCTTATGGCGTCTCTCACCTCAAATATTGTTCTACACTGGTTAGAATCTTGGCATCTCTCACCTCAAATATTGTTCTACACTGGTTAGAATCTTGGCATCTCTCACCTCAAATATTGTTAGACTCTTGTGGCGTCTCTCACCTCAAATATTGCTCAACACTGGTTAGAATCTTGGCATCTCTCACCTCAAATATTGTTCTACACTGGTTAGACTCTTATGGCGTCTCTCACCTCAAATATTGTTCTACACTGGTTAGAATCTTGGCATCTCTCACCTCAAATATTGTTCTACACTGGTTAGAATCTTGGCATCTCTCACCTCAAATATTGTTCTACACTGGTTAGAATCTTGTGGCGTCTCTCACCTCAAATATTGTTCTACACTGGTTAGAATCTTGGCATCTCTCACCTCAAATATTGTTCTACACTGGTTAGAATCTTGGCATCTCTCACCTCAAATATTGTTCTACACTGGTTAGACTCTTGTGGCGTCTCTCACCTCAAATATTGCTCAACACTGGTTAGAATCTTGGCATCTCTCACCTCAAATATTGTTCTACACTGGTTAGACTCTTATGGCGTCTCTCACCTCAAATATTGTTCTACACTGGTTAGAATCTTGGCATCTCTCACCTCAAATATTGTTCTACACTGGTTAGAATCTTGGCATCTCTCACCTCAAATATTGTTCTACACTGCTTAGAATCTTGACATCTCTCATCTCAAATATTGTTCTACACTGGTTAAAATCTTGTGGCGTCTCTCACCTTAAATATTGTTCTACACTGGTTAGAATCTTGGCATCTCTCACCTCAAATATTGTTCTACACTGGTTAGACTCTTGGCATCTCTCACCTCAAATATTGTTCTACACTGGTTAGAATCTTGGCATCTCTCACCTCAAATATTGTTCTACACTGGTTAGACTCTTGGCATCTCTCACCTCAAATATTGTTCTACACTGGTTAGACTCTTGGCTTCTCTCACCTCAAATATTGTTCTACACTGGTTAGAATCTTGGCATCTCTCACCTCAAATATTGTTCTACACTGGTTAGGCTCTTGGCATCTCTCACCTCAAATATTGTTCTACACTGGTTGGACTCTTGACATCTCTCACCTTAAATATTGTTCTACACTGGTTAGGCTCTTGGCTTCGTGCAGCTTGGCTGTGGACATGTGTAGGTCGAGACCACACAGTTTGTAGAAGTACCGCAGTTCAGGATCCCAGATGTAGCGCAGCTTTTTGCAGTCAAACACACGGACTTCGCTCATTTCTGAGAAAAATATTAAAGCCATGAAATATTTTTAATAATTAGATATACCTATTCAATTTTTTTTGAGCTTACAAGACATCTTTTTTAACTACCCAAAAACCAGTGCCAAAGGCCAAAACTGATTTGGAACGTAAGCACTATGGATTCGAAAGTCATAGCTTTTTTTCAACTTTTGTATGGTTGATTTTTTCTTCTCAGAAATATCGCGATATTTCTAAACAAAAGTGGGGTCGACATTTCTTGACAGCCTCTTCCATGTCTCTTGATTATATTTAAGACTCACGGTATTTTTTTTTTTTTTTTTTTTTGGGGGGGGGGGATTAACGTCGCTTTCAACTGCATGTCACGACGGGGGTGTTACCCTCCATTTGCAAGAAACTCACAAACCTGCTACCCACATTAGCCTCACCCAGCTTGGGTTTGGCCGGAGAGCCAGCATCACGAAGTTTTCACTTCGCTGGACGTTGCTCAACTTTAGTTGGCTAAAGTTTGAATTTTCTCTCTCAAATCCTGTTCCACTTTATCTCTGAATCTCATTTTAGGTCTTCCTTTATTTCTCTTTTCTCTAACTTCGAAGTCTCTCACTCTCTTTCCAACATAATCATGATTTATTTCAAGATTTCTCTCACCTTTGAACTCTCCAGAAGATGAATGGACAGATAGTTTGACAGCTTCTGGATTCTTATCGATTTCCACCTCCACATCACTGTTGCTTTGCTCCTCCTTGGTCCTGCAGGCAGTAAAAAAAATAAGAAATTTAATGGCCGAATTATAAAACAGGATTAATGTTAAGATAAGCCGGACTGTCTTTCAACTGAGGCTATAGTGGGCTCTGATTGGTTAAAACTCTGATTCGAGGAGTTACTGTAGACGCTTGTGGTCTGTGTTGTAGCCTGCCCATCCCGTGGTATGCCTATCTTCTGATGGGCGAGAAGTGACATAATATCTCCCATTTAGGTGCTGAGTCAACACGAGCGTACCGGAAGGTATCCCTTACAAACAACTGTAACCAAATTAAGAATACAATTTTTTTGACAGCTCGGGGGATCGAACGCGGGACCACCCGCATGGCAAGCGAGTGCTTAACCACTGAGCTAACCGCGAGCTCAAATTATTTCATCAATTTTATTAAACACCCTATACATTAAAATGTACTCATACAAGATACACACAATGTGTTGGGCATATATTTGTTGTAGCTCAGTGGTAAAGGCGGCACTCTGTGAATCCAAAGATTCCAGAGTTAGTGGGTTCGAAACCCAGCCGGGACATGACAAGTTATCCTCCCATTTGGGATTTTTACCACATAATAATACGTCTTGGGCTTATTGCTGGAATAATGGGACTCTAATAGTCCTAATCGGGCAGTATGAATAAGGCATTATTATTATTATATTTGAAATACCCTGTATATTGAAAAGCCTTCATACAAGATACTTACATAATGGCTTGGGCTGTCAGTATCTTGATGTCTCTCACATAGTAACACTTGTGAGTCTCTTGGTATGCTTCCTGTAAGCATACCATGATAAATGTTGGAAAATTAGACACCAAGGAATTTTTCGCGAATTTGAATTATAAAAAAAGCCAATGTTCATGGTTTTCTTAATCACAAGAATATATAATTGTAAAAAAAATTTAACAGGTCATTCATATCACTATGTCAATTTCTTACTGTAAGCAAGAATGTGTATTTTCATTGTGTTATTATGTCACAACTGTAGCAGGTAACTCAGCATTACGAAACCCCAAATTTAATCATTTTCCAATAATATCCATATTTCTTCTCATAATGCCGCCACTGGTCGCTACTATCCAAACAAATAGCTACTCATTTTTCCTCACGAGGTATGAGAAGTCTACCCCCAACATCAACGTACACGGAGGAAATTTTGTGCGCTACTGGGTATCGAACCCAGGTTGCTACTCCACTTTACTACTCTTAATATAAGCGCTAACTCCTGAACTGAGAGATGTCGTGTAGGAACATCTCACTTCCTGAAGAAGAAATATGTAGGGAGAGAGATAGCTTCAAAAGAGAGAACACAGCCAGTCAAAAATGATACTCGTACTTCAATAAATAGTCAATGCTTATTGTTTAAAAATTTAAAATATATCACAGGACATCGAGCATCTGAGGCACGCTTCCTCTCGGTAGTGAGTTTGAAAAAGTGTTTTACCTTTGAAATATAATACCATGTAAATAGAAATACATTGTTTAAAAACACCTAAAATAGAATGTTTTTCTCCCAGATACCTAGGTGTTTTCCATGAAACACGTCACTGAGAAAAACACATTATTTGAATTTCAATTATCTCTCAACGGCTTAAAAAAAATTAATTAACGCTTTCGACAATGTCTCTTAAACAAAACAAAAAATCGTAATAACAGCGTCGATGATAGGTTGAATATATCTCGTTCTGTCACTGAAGTTAAGCAACGTCCAGCTAGGTAGCTAAGAAGTACTTTATGAGCAAAGTCCAGAGCACACTGCCTGTGTGTATTAGGAGAGTAGACTTACCACAAGAAGTACTTTATGAGCAAAGTCCAGAGCACACTGCCTGTGTGTATTAGGAGAGTAGACTTACCACAAGAAGTATTAGGAGAGTAGACTTACCACAAGAAGTACTTTATGAGCAAAGTCCAGAGCACACTGCCTGTGTGTATTAGGAGAGTAGACTTACCACAAGAAGTATTAGGAGAGTAGACTTACCACAAGAAGTACTTTATGAGCAAAGTCCAGAGCACACTGCCTGTGTGTATTAGGAGAGTAGACTTACCACGAGAAGTACTTTATCAGCAAAGTCCAGAGCACACTGCCTGTGTGTATTAGGAGAGTAAACTTACCACAAGAAGTACTTTATCAGCAAAGTCCAGAGCACACTGCCTGTGTGTATTAGGAGAGTAGACTTACCACAAGAAGTATTAGGAGAGTAGACTTACCACAAGAAGTACTTTATGAGCAAAGTCCAGAGCACACTGCCTGTGTGTCGCGTAGAGCATGAGCTCAGGCCACCAGTGGAACACCAGACGTAGGCTACCACCCGACAGGACGATAAGTATCCAAGACAGGGATGTGCGTAGCTTGTCCCTTTCATATCCATACACCTCCTGCAAGTAAACATTATGGTTTAGTTTTAATAATACTAATAATAATAATAAAAGAAAAAACATATATATTACTCCAAAAAGCTGTCATACTGAATACAACACGCATTTTTAGGAAATTATTTAGTTATTGAGTTGAATAAGAGAATACTTTCGTACCACTTCGATAACGCAGGTGTAAAAACCAAGCAGATAAAAATCACCAAGAAAATAATAATAATAGGACCCAATTGTGGAAGGTAACCACTAGGCGAGGTTAATTCTGAAAGCATTTTCTACTACCTTAGAAAAAGTTACTTGGTTACCACCGGACAAAACAATAAGTATTCAGAACAGTGATAATAATATAAAATAATAAAAAAGGGGGGGGGGGGGGGGGGGGGGTAATGTTACTCACTTCCGTGGAATGCTTTAATCCTTAGTGCCCCTGGGTCGTGCTAAATGAGTAAAGCTTTCTGGATTTCAAACTGTCCATAAGATCTCCTGAATGCTTAAATTATTTCAGTGGATATACGATTTTGATTAAATTTATCCATACGATAAATAAAATAAATGATATCGCCTTATTTATACAGCCTGATTACACTATTAAAGTCCCATTATTCCAACAGTAAGCTCAAGCGTATTATTATGTGTTCAAAAATCCAAATGGGAGGATAACTTGTCCTGTCTCGGCTGGGTTTTGAACCCACAATCTCTGGATTCACAGAGTGCCCTCTTTACCTAACCTGAGAGATTCTACTCACCATCTGATCCTCATCTCCAGTGTTGACGACATTGACCTTTCCATTGGAGTAGTCTTCTCTAGTATTGGATTCAAATTTGACTCCTGGAATGGAAAAAAATGGAGAAGATTTCTGGGTTAGGTTTTGTAACATTGACCTCCCCATTGGAGAAGTCTCCTCTAGTATTGTATTCAAATTTGACTCCTGGAATGGAAAAAATGTAGAAGATTTCTAGGTTACGTTTTACAACAATGTAACCTCCCCATTGTAGAAGTCTTCTCTAGTATTGGATTCAAATTTGACTCCTGGAATTAAAAAAAATGGAGAATATTTCTAGAGTCAATGATGAAAATGTCACGCATGTTCTTAAAAATATAGAATCAGAGTTTTTTTTTCCATGTCAAAATGTCAAGAACAAGAAAATCCCTTCAAATTTGACGTTTCAATTTCAAGTGAAAACAAAAGGCGAAAACGGTAAACTATCAGAATAGCATTCTGTCAATCAAAATGTCTTCACTAGTTTCTGGGTTTTGCGCATTGCAGTTAGGCCTGCGGCGCGTCCACCGAGGCATGGCCGTTCTTTGCGAAACGAAAATGTGTGGCAGTTTTTAATTATGAGTAATTTCATATGTATAACTTAGTCTCACGTAAAAATGTAGATAACTTGTTATTTAGAAACCACGGTACAAATATGCTACCCAATATATTATGATATGAATGGTTATGTAATAACAGAATATGTAAAACGTAAAGGAAAAATGATTATGTGATATTCTTTAAGAGAGAATAGAGTTGTTCTCGCCGGTTCCCGAAAACCCGAGATACGGGGTTGACCAAAAAAAAAAACATTAAACAAAAGCTCCCCAGGGGAGATGGATCTAAAATGGGGGTTGATCGGGTGACTGGGACTTTATGGACACCCTATTTATCCCACCTAAAGCATGAATTTATCCTTATGGGGGTTGACCAGGGGACTGGAACTTTATGGACATCCTGTATATCCCACCCAAAGCATGAATTTATTCTTATGCGGGTTGACCGGGTGACTGGGACTTTATGGACAACACCCTGTATATCCCACCCAAAGCATGAATTTATTATTATTTGAGACTATGACCACATAATAATGGCATCAGAACAACTTCTGGAATAATGGAACTCTTAAGTCCTGATTGGGCAGAATAAAAGCGTCTATTATTTATTAACACTGGTCAATAGCAAAAAAAAAATACTTCAATTTTATTTATCTTTTCCATGCCTAATGTGTAAACTGTAACTGATAATGAAACAAATAGTACTTTGTTTCGATCACATCTAGTTCTCGTGATGTAGTTATTCCATCGTTTTTGTAAATTTGAGACCAGGGTGAAATTTTTCTCAAAAAAAACTATAAACTTTGCAGCATTTTGCTCCGCAGTTCACAAAATTAAAGCTTTGTTGAACAGAACTTTGCAGTATTTTGCTCCGCACTTCGCAAAATTTGTGGAACAGAAACGAGAAATTTACTCTGCAATGCAACTCCGCAAATTACTCCGCAAAAAAACTTTGCAATAGTGTTTCCAGGATGGCATGAATACAGAGTGTACACTTTTTAAACGCACCATAGGAAATTAACCCGTAAATCACGCTTTGTGTCTGTTGCCTGTTCTAAAATTGTGCAAAGTAAAGGGTGTAATTGGGGTTATATTCAACGGATAAATTATTTATTTAGCAATTGGTGAATATTGTTTATTTTTAAGAGAACACCACTAATGAACCTAAAACATTGGCTAAACTTGCCTTTTTTTACATATCTAAGGATTTCAAGTATAAGTTCTAGAAAAAATTAGCACCCAAGAGTATGATTTTTAGCTGCATGGTAGTGAAAGTACAGGTCCTTCCATTGATTATGGACCATTTTAAAATGCCTGATAAATATTCGAAACTGAATTCATAATGATTTTTTTTATGGTATGCTAGAAAACAGAATGTAATACTTATCATTTACGTTTAAATTGTAGATCTTATCATGGAGATATTAACCTTAATGCAGACTGCATGAATTCAGAGATCAGGCGTTCTCCCAAGTTACGCAACGCGTTTACGAACATGTATTCGGGGATAGCATTGATATTTAAGTCAAATAGCATCTTTCTTGTAGGGTTTTTGGTTTTTACCCAAATCAAGAATACAAGAAATCAATACCACAGCTCGAGGTAATGGTGAGTCATTCATGCATTCTGCATCAAGAGAAACATCTTCATGGTGATTGATGTGATCTTCAAAACGTGAATTGGTGAGTATTACAATAAATGGCATTTTGATTTCTAGCATTCCATCAAAGAAAAAGTCATTTTGAAATGTCTAAATTTCAAAATGGTTCATCATCAATGGGGGACCCTGTGCTTCTACGAAGTAACGTAGGTACAACCAGTACTCAAAAATTCTCGTAAAAATGTATTTCTCAAAGTTATGCCAAGTCCAATTATTTCTCTCTTTCACACTTATTGTGCTTGTATATAAATAAATTATAAAATCCTATGTGATTTTCTATTATGAATGGACCCAGTATGCTCCAGAAATATCTTGATGAAACTTTTCGCGCTTTCCTTCGCTGACATCGCGGCAATTTCCAGAAATCTCGTGTAGTAAATAAAAACTTGTCTAACTGAGGATTTAGACGAGTTTAAAATTCTTTAAATTTCGTTATCATAGAATACACCAACTGAACATACCCATCAGATCTGCTATCTTCAAGAATAGTCTTCAATACCATACATCGACTTTTTTACAAAATGGATAAAAAACACAATATCAGTTTATTAATATTTATTTTTTAAATAATTAAAATAATTCACATAATATATATTCTTTTAACGCACAATTCAATCTTCAATAAAATGTGAGCCCGTCTCTATCATGAAAACTAGATTTTATCTTATGCCTTGTATTCGGAGATACTGACTGGTCTGATAGTTGAAATCTCTGCTCTTACTTTTTTTTCATTTTTCTAACAGAATTACCTAAGGCAGTTTAACTCAGGTCACTATCTAAACAGCTGATGTCCATACATTTGACGTGAATTAATAGATTTGATGAAGTTCTTATCTTTTACGAGCTCTCTAATTTGTGGGCGATCAAATATATCAGCTAAATTTCTGTATAACTAATACTGGAAACTTTCGAGTTAGATTCACTGTTTTTGTTTGTCTCTGCTATCCTATTGAGTTCAGAGACACATGAAGAGGTAGACTCTGTATCTAAGTGCTTAAATTGTTGCTTAAATCTGGATCAAAGGAAAGGGAAAAGGCTAAAAAAAATACCAATAATATATCAGGGGCCAGGGCAAATTAGGATTAAGTAAGATCAAGCCGACGGCCAAACACAAGATGGAGAGGTGGGATCCAGAATATTATAGGAAATAGAGGCAAATTAAAAAAACACTGCCAATTATGGACACAAAACTTCCTCGTGATTGCTTCACATTGTAAACACGTGCCAATTTTGAGATTTTATAAAAAATTACTTGTATCTCCAAAACGGCTCAACCGATTTTCTTCAAATTTGTTTTATATGGTAGAATATCGTTTTTTCTACATTCTAGATTCCACAAAAAATTCTGTATCGGCAAGTCGTGGTCCTTATTTTTTTACTTTTTTGTCTAAAATTTCGGAATTTCTTAAATATCAGAGTTAAATTATAGTTATTTTGAAAATAAATATAAATAACCTATGTAAAACAATAATATGCATATTCTTACAAAATTTCATCGAAATCGGGTGTACCGTTCACGAGATATAAGCGTTTAAGTAAAAAGTTAGTGGTCAGGTGCAGGGTCTCTTTCACCCAGAACCGCTGGTATGAATTCGATGAATTTAAAATGGGACCATTTACAGAATGTCTCCTAGATGTGTGCAAAATTTCATTAAAATCGGTTGAGTAGTTTCCGAGATTTGCGCGTTACAAGGAATCGTTTTAACAGACCGACGGATCGACGGACCGACAGACGGACACAAAACCAAATTTACTCAGTAGGTTATGAAACGTCCAGAAATATGAAAAAAATTGAAATCGGACCAAAAAAATATTTTTTTTTACAAAAACGAACACAATACTTCCGATTTCTAATATTAGAAATTTCTCGGAAGTAAAAGTTATCACATCTGTGTTAATCACGTTCGTGGTATCACAACTACTCAAACTCGCTTTACTAAATCTACGCTAATACCCGGACTTGAACCACCAATCTCCAGTTTACAAGTCCGCCGCCTTATCGATCAAGCTACTGAGGTCGGCTAGAGACAAAGTATTGCAAAGGACAGGCGATTGGAGAAGACCTTTGAACAACAGTGGACATGAATTGTTGATGATGATATAAAATACCCATTGCGTGCCATGGTCTTACACTGCCCGCCCAGTATACCAAAACTAGGTAGGTATATTTCACAAAGTTTGAGAAGGGTCGTCGGTATTTTTTCAGAGTATAAATAGGTACCTACTACCCACATTTATTATTAATATTATTATAGACAGGTTGGAGATCCACAAGAGAAGCCCCAATTATTACACCGACCTCTATTAGATCTATTGTGATAACCTACATTTTCATTATTATTGACCTGGTTGCAGGGTTTAAGGTGAAACCCTTACAATTAACAGACTTGTCGAAGAAATTTCTGTTTTTCTTCCTGGAAATGAACTCGGGATCTCAGGACTACGGGCAGTAGTCACAACCATTACGCCATGAAGGCTGGCTACTACCCACATACGTACGTAAAAAAAAAACTTAATTTAGATTAGAACGTCTACGAGATGATGGCATTTTAGTTGAGAGAAGGAAAAATATATTTTCAAAGCTGCAACAGATAAGCCTTGCAGTTCAACGAGGCAATGCTGCAAGCGTTCTGGGTTGTCATCCAAATGATGATGTCCTGAATAATGTTTTTTATGTTTAATAAAATATACTACAATGTTTTATTTTCTAAGTAATTCATAATCAAAATATTAGAAATTTCTCTGGAGTAAAGTTCTGCGTGATTACTGCACACATTCAAGTATTGGGAATCGGTGTTTACCATTAGAACACTATATAATCCAAACTAATCAATAAACGAATGACAATTACGTAATCATCATGCAGAGCATGCGTATAAACCCAAATATGTATGTACATCAAAATTGGGGACGGAAAAAAATTGACCCGTGTTTAGAAGATCTGGGTTTCTTATCAGATTACTGAGAGAACTATTTATTGATCAGATAAATAAATGGTTCATTTTAAATACATAATTACCTCCATCAGTTCCAAATGTACCATAACTAACTGATTCGTTGTTGGTCGACTTTTTAAATTTAAACACCATTGAACGTCAAAAAACGCACTTCACAGATTTTAATTGAAACAACTCATTCTGTTAACTATTATTACCGATATTAAATATTTAGTTATTTAGTACCTATATTAAAGTGAAAAGAGAATGCCGTAGGTATTCTCTTTATCACTTAATCAAGTTTTGTTAAAATTTCAAATAATATAAAAAACACTTGGTCAAATTTTATTATAATTTATAATAATTTTAATTTCAAGTATGTAAATATTGCATGGAGGTATTACGGTAAATCAAAGTATATTGATTTTTTTTATTATTATTTTAATTTTTGTTTTAATGAATTAATTAACAAGTTGAATTTATTACAATGCAGCAGATTAATAAATACAAATTCCCCGCAATAGCTACTTAGAACTTCGTCGAACTATTTTTACTGGGACACGTTTTGCTCTGTAGAACATCTCTATCCTCCGAAGAGCAAGTTTACACTGAAGGCTGAAGGTAGAACCAGTTGACAGCTATATCAGACACATGGTCTAGCCCGGAGCGTTTAACCAAAACCAACCAAATGTATTAATAGCACTCGGAACCTGTTTCTATTGTGAAAGTAGACCGCCCGGTGTCTACACCTAAAAATTCGGGATGAAATTGGGAATTTTCCATTTTTGATTAGGAAATAATGCATTTAATGCTGTGTACCAGCTAAGTGAAAATATAGTAGAAAACAGCTTTACTTTTGCACGTTTCAAGTAGGTAGTTCTGTGGAGTAACGGTTATGTCTACTGCCCGTAGTCCAGAGATCCCGAGTTCGATCCCCGGTTGGAGCAGAATTTTCAAACAGAAAATTCTGCTCCCTCTGAACACGTGAGGTTGGCATTTCCGGCCCTCCCTAGGCTGGGTGAGTTTAATGTGGGTAGCTGGACCGATTCCCAGCAAATGGAGGGTAAAACCCCCGTCCTGGCTATCTCAAATCAGGGCGTTGAAACCAAATAGAATCAATGGACATGAAAGGAGCCTAGAAATTGGATCAGGGCGTCCATATAATCCTCTCACCACCGTGATATAGGTATCTGTACCTGTCGCACGGACACGGAATTATTATTATTATTATTATAGTAAGAAATTAAAAAAATGATGCATTACAAATACAAAATACCTCATTTATACTGAACTCGTAGGATTAAAGAGTGAGTCCCTTTTTGCTAGCGTCTTATATATTGGTTTAACCCTGAATGATTGAACTTCACAAAATATAATATGTTTTTTATAGGCTTTCTTTTGTTTATGGCAGGATTCTCACTGGAGTGAGCTCTTCCACCCAACCATTTAATGTTCAATGTACAGTAAACACATTTCATGTGTCCGACGAAATTTAAACAGGTGTTTTTAAATTAGATAATTTCGGAAAAGAACTTATTTTTTTTAAATGTAACGAAAATGAAAAACTAGGGCCATTTAGTTTTGACAAATCGGATTAATCTACAGAATTATTAAATTCGTAAAGAATGAATAGATAATTATATTTAGAAGGGCTGTAGCCGAGTTACGGCCCGAGGCATGGCCTAGACATTATTTTTCTTAGCCATAATCTACACAATGAGGCATTGCCGTACATCATTTCAGACCGGAACTCACAGATTTATAAAAGAGGATGACATAAGAGATTCTTCTCACAGTTAATGTATAAAGCAAGAAATTTGTACTAAGACAAACTCAATTTTAAACAAAGTAACCAATTCCAATACGTTCAATATCTTAAGTAATAGAAAGTTAAAACATCTTTTAGAATGAGAGCAAAAACACTCGATTGAGTTAACAAAACAGATTAGAAATTAATCACTGCTTGAATGTTCGATGATACTGAATACTCCACAAGTACCCTATGACATTATACCTTATCAGTTCTTATCATTAAAGCAACATATCAATTCGATATCATTTTCCAATGTAGTCCTATAATTATGTACTCTTAGTACCTATATGATAAGAATAACATAGGTACCAACATATACTACATACCTATCTATGCCATATTATAAAATGATTTGCGCACGTGGTGTGTATGTGTGTTCGTGTTTTATCAATGATTGCGCCCTTTGACAGGTTTCATAAGTTGGGATTTTTTTCATGAGTGTTTCGCAGCCTTTTCTATTTCGTAGCCATAAAACAGAAGCTACTGAAAATAAAATAAATGCTTGTGGTCTGTGTAGTATGCCTCCCCACTGATCGGCGAGAAAAGTGACACAATACTTCCCATTTAGGTGCTCGGTCAACAAGAGCCCACCCTTTCAAACAACTGTGACCATTTTTGAATACATTTTTTTGTAGGCTCGTAGATTTGAACCCAGGACCTTTCACATGGCAAGCGAGTAAGTATCTTATTACTGAGCTATTCGTAAGCTAAAATTCGGAATACTACGATCCAAAATATTATTATTTAGGATTTTTTAAATGCTATGTGTATTACGTAGACATTTACCTAAAATAATATCTAAAGACCATCTGGGAGTGTGCAAGGAAACTTATTGAAAGGTTATATCATGAGAAACTTGAGAAAGTCTCAAAATCTGATCCAATTTTTTTTTTTTTTTAAACATAATTTCAACACTATATTTATAATTTTAATTAACTATAATATAGCAATAACTGAAATGTTTATATTATTTCAAGGTAAATACAAAATTGCAGTCCCCTCAAAAGAGGAGCTGGCGATTTTTTTATTTATTTTTTTAATTCCACATACGTAGCAAAATTGTCTATAAAATTACCTATTTTCAATAAAATTGATTCATTTTTAAACGCCATTCTGTTTTCTTACTTATTTATTTATATTCCAGTAGGTAATACCCATTTTGTACAAGGCTCTACAAAACGTTTATAAAAAAAACAAACAAACAAACAAAAATTAAAATGAGATCAACCACAGAATTAACTAATGCCGTATTTTTCTTTCTAACCAAAATTAACCAAACGGGAATAAAATGAACCAAACTGGAATCAAGTCATTTCTTTTGGAAGAGGAAAAATTTCCACTTCCAAAGTTAACCAAAGTGGAAGTAAAAAATTCTTGCTTCCAGTTCTTTTATAGGTTAAGTCCATTGTTTATCTTTAAAAGTAACCAAACGCATTTTTCTTTTATGAATGACCTTGGAATAAAATGGAAATATTTGGAAGAAACCTAACCAGGAATTTTTTTTTGGTTAGAAAGAAAAATACGACTTAGTAGTGTAAGAGCTGTGTTATTGTGTAATGTTATTGCGCCCTTTTCTTGAAGCCTGCCTGAAAACCTCAAATTGCCCCTTCACATAATTTTCACTATATTCGGTATATCCACTGGCTCAGGCTATAATGAATTGTTTGACAAAAATTTCTTATTTACCTTATGAATCATGAACTCATGATGAATTTCTATTTAATGATATGAGGTAAATGTGAGTCACTAGTTTCAGAGTTTCCAGCAAATTGAGGGTGAAATCCTGTCTTAATTAAGCTAGAATACCTAAAAAGACAAAGCAACAACAACAAAAAATACAGGAATTCTCAAAAAACACAAGAAAGAGGGTTTTTTTTTATCAAATAGATTGGCCCATTAATTGAGATATTGACAAAGTCACTTAAATTAACCTTGCTGTTATGACAACCTCTGTGGTGTAATGGTTGTGACTACTGCCTGTGGTCCAGAGAATCTGAGTTTGATCCTGGGTTGGGCTCATCAGGCTGGAGTGTTAATTGTAGGTATGTTGGTTCCAGTGAAACCCTCAAACAGGTTATATAAAAATATTAACCTTGCCAATAACATAAAAGTGAGAAATGAGCATGTCCTTAACTCATTAACCCTAAAGCCTGTTTCCCACTGAATGCAACATTTTGTTTCAAAACATTTCACAACATTTTGTATTGAATTTTGAATGCAAGTGTTCTACACTTTTGCAAAGCAATGTTTCAGTCAGTGGAAATTGAATTTAGAGAAAGAGAGGGGCATAAAAAGTTAAGAAACACTCTGAAATCTTACAAAATGTTGCAATTACTGGGATACTGGTCTTAGGAATGTGTTTTACAAGGCTCAAATTACAAAATTCAATTAGTATGGGGAAAAAATTGTAGGAAGTAGGTGTAAATTTACTTACTTTCCATGACTCATCTTACCTTGAAGTGGTTCACAATCAGGATTATTCACACATTCTTTGTTGGAATTGGTAGGAGTCCCACATTTATGAAAGTTCATGATGAGCTTGCACCTTAGTGGTTCAGATTAATATTTCACTTAGGTATTATTGAATATTTAAGTACAACTTATTCTAGGAACAATTTTTTACCACTACATTATAATTACTATTTAGTTAAATGAAAATAAAATTTAATTATGAATTTACACTTCATGAAGGTTAATTATAATTTTATAATTAAATTAATACCATGTGTATTTTATACTGTATTGGTAGATTTGACTTGAAAGTTAAAATGTTCTTGTATTTGCTTACTCAAATTGTATAGAAATGAAAAAATAAGTACACACTCTGGCACTAGGTCCAATGATATTGTTCAATATTACAGTGTCCCTAGGTCTGATTATACTGTTCAATATTACAGAATTTCACTACTTATATGTAATTTACAAAGTCTTGGTTCTTGAAGATTAATGTTCAAACTATGTTGCAGCAAATGTCAGTCTCCAGGATCAGGCTTCCTCCATCCGATTTTAGATCTCTTCAAGTCTTCTTCACATTGAAGTTTGGCACAATTGAGTGTCTTATACACAATTTTACTGAATTGATACATATTATTTGGATAAAAATTTCAATGGATCATGGGTATTCATAAAAACAAGTTCTCGAGTACCACTATTCAAAAATATTAAACTGTAAATAATCTCCACCAGGAATGGATTTATTGAAATTAAGTATCATTCATTTGTTTACAGTTCAGACATAACTATATAAAAGAGATGAAAAACAATGAGGGCCATATGATAAAAACAGGATTCAATTTAGTCGTATTTTTCTTTCTAACTAAAAAAAAATTCCTGGTTAGGTTTTTTCCAAATATTTCCATTTTATTCCAAGGTCATTCGTGAAAGAAAAATGCGTTTGGTTACTTTTAAAGATAAACAATGGACTTAACCTATAAAAGAACTGGAAGCAAGAATTTTCTACTTCCACTTTGGTTAACTTTGGAAGTGGAAATTTTTCCTCTTCCAAAAGAAAAATGACTTGCTTCCAGTTTGGTTCATTTTATTCCCGTTTGGTTAACTTTGGTTAGAAAGAAAAATAGGGCTTTTAAGTAAGCTAGACCCACAACCCTCCCTTAAGTTGGAGTTTTACAGCACACTATAGCCCAAATTGAGGGGAAGTCTAGCTTATATAAACTTAAATCCTGTTTTATAAATAAATAAAATATTTCATACTACTGAACTCCTATCACAAAGGCATCACACCACTTATACACCTCTCATAAATGTTCACACCCATACCAGTTATGAACTAATGCCCATCACACATCCATCACTAAACACATCAATTCTTTTGTTTTGTTTTTCATTGAACCCCTAAATGGCATATTCTCACAAACCTCTTTTAAATTTTAGATCTACCAAACTTATATCATATAATGCTAGATTTTTTGACCTTTTGTGACTTTTCTTTGATTTTTTACCAGAATTCTCATGGAATTTAAACTTTACTGAGATGACCTATATACATTTTTTTTCATCAGTTAAATGAAACTTGCTTTCTGTAGAGCTCTCAATCAATTCTTACTTTTTGGATCTTGATCTACTCTGAGAGTAGTGTAATGGTGTGTGTAGGACTGAGAGTAGTTGGGACAGTCTGTTGGGTTAGTTGGTGTATGTGTCATAATGTGAGTGGTGTATGTTTCTGCCCTGTAAGGAGCTTATTCAATAAACAAGAAAAATCAAAGTATGGAGGCATTATTTTTCAATGAATAAAAATTAACACAATCCTTTATACTCACATTTTGAGATAATACTATCAGCATAAGTGGACTTACTAATCATTGATACATTCATTCACAGGACACAGTGAGTGACTCAATATTTTGGAAGAAAACCTATGTAATAGCGGCGACAATATTAACAAACTATCTTGATTTTAGAAACAAGTCATGAAGTTACTCACTTAACTCACGAAATTTCATTGATACATTGATCTTGATTAATTATTAAATTTTAATTAATAAGAAATAATACAGAGAAACCCCGGTAGGCTTGGCGGTGTGAAGGTACCTATCGAAGCTGGATCCAGCTTCGTTTTTTTGCTTGAAATTTCTTGAAATTTTTGAAATTTTGCCGTGTCTGTTTTTGTGAATTAGGTAGTACTTTTTTAGCAGTTGGGAATTATTTGATGTAGAAATTGTGGGATTTTCATGGGATTTCCAGCTATCATTTTTCGAAGCTGGCATCTTTAAAAGCAACTTTTAATTCCAACAGTTTGTATAGTAAAAGCAACTTTTTAATCGAAGCTTAAACCTGGGCTTACGTACAAGCGTTCTGTGTTCTGTGTTCTGTGAGTTTTCACAATATCGGCAATTGATTGATAGGTGATACTAACGAGGATTCTAATTCTTCTGTCAGTTTTGAACTTCAAATGAATCTAAATTACATGAATAATCCGAGTATCGAATAGTGTAGACCGAAGAAACCGAAGAGAAATTGCCTACTTACTTTAAATACTTGCCACTGTGATACCAATTTTATAAACATTTTGTCGTGATTCCTGGAACAGTACCGTTCATTGTAAGTAAGAAAAAAGAAATGCCTCTTCGACTTGTGACTTATTATAGCTTCTAGTAAGATCACATATTTATTCATCATACCTATTTATCACCCTAGTTGGCCTAGTTGAATCTAATGCTGAAACTATAAATCATATTTTAACATCATCTTAAAATAACTAAGAGGTCCATAATAGAACAGCATACAGCTCTACTCCATGGTGTACAATCATTAATCCATTTCTCAGATCCATCTGAGATGCACTCAAAACATTTTTATGTTTAACTATGTATTAAAATGAAAATTTCTTTACCTTCCAAAAAATTTAGGCAGCATTGAATGCACTAATTCTTGTTGGGTTGCCAAAGTTAAGCACTGTTGAGTAAGGTGAAGACTTATTGTGAACATTTCAGCCCATCATACAGTTGGGTGAGGTTTTTGTGGGAACCAGGTTTGTAAGGTTCCTGTAACCTATAAGGTTGATACCAAGATAAAGTCTTATGGTTTACACAATAATTGATGTTAAGGTTCCAACATAAAAAGTATAAACCTACAAATTAAACTTTTGTGAAAAAAATTGCTGAAAAAAGAAATTAGTTGAGTGGTTAAGATGGTGTCCTGTGATTCCAAAGTTTGTGTGTTCAAAACACACCCATGACATGCTATCCCCCCCCATTTGGGATACCATGTCATGGATTCTATATGTTTACTTGACAAATAACAATAGGATGTCCTTTCTAGGGAGTGGGGAAGTGACTCATAATTTTGATTATCTGTGAGTCAGTGACAAATTTTAAAATTACTTTCCTCTGAAAGTTTTTTGCATAGGCTCTTGAAAGTTGAAATTGTCAATGTAACTATTTTTAATGATATTAGGACAGTCCTTGTTCCAAATTTCATAATTCTATGATCAATTGAACTAAAGATATGAGGATGTGAAAAACTCGGTGAATCAGTTTATGTGGAGATACACTGGTATGCTTGCTGGAACTTGGCCTGGCACACTGCCGTGCGCTCAGGTCTATTTCATATCATTGAAAAATGCCAAGTGCTTTGAATTATAAATTGCTAATAAAGCAAGTTTTCTCCATTATATTTTTTTATTATTAGTATTCTGTTTATTCACATAATTTCAGAAATTAATCCCAAATGATGGATTATTTCATAATGTAGCTTGCTGCAATAATGGATCTTGTTATTCCTAGTTGGGCAGTGTAAATATGGTTTTTTTTATGGAGGGAAAAATTTGCATGTTCCAACACAGGCGTAGTTTGGCAGTTTAGGAGCCTGTAAAAGGGTTTTTTACCCTCTAAAAAACCCCCTAGAGATTCTCTAGTTTGATTTTTTGGCCCGGAACGGATTTCTTATTACTTCGAGGCCCCTTATGAGCTAGATGCTCTTATTACTTCTTTTTTAGTTTACTCTTTTTTTATTATTATTATTTTTTTTTTTTTTCACCACTTTAGGTAGTGGTTCATTCTGTTTCTATCTATAAATATAATATACAAACCTATTATTTCAAAATTGAAATCAGTTATAACAGGAGGCAAAAGAAGGTAGTGAATTCAATTTGTCAGCACAAAGGGACTCATCTACATCCCGATGTGGACGTTTAGAGACAGCACTGCAAAAGAAGCTAAGGTGTAAAATAAAAACATATAGAGAAACATTTATAACCCTTTTCCATTAATCAAGACATGTGATTCATACAGTCCACCAAAAGACATAGAATACTTCTCATATTTGTGGCAGTCATTGGTTGTGAGGTATTTTCTTTGAAAGTTGTCTGAGTGATGGAACACAACCGGTTCTGTAAGGAGGTCCCGTCTCAACACGAGGTGGCCTTGGTCGAGGATGGGGGGAGAGCAGAAAAAACAGTCGTGTAAAGAGTAAATTTTTTGTATAAATATGTATACATATAATATTATCATTAGCTTTACTTGTTGTTATTTTTTTTATTTATCTTTATGTTTTTTTTTTGTCGTCAGATTATGTTACCAGAATGGAAAATATGTTGATGGTTTTTTTTCTGATGTTATTTATTAAGCTGAGTTAGAGTCAGGTTGACTTGAGGTGTTTTCTTATTATTATTATTTATTTTTTTTTTTTTTTTTTTTGATAAAAAAGAGGGAGCACCCTCTAATGTTGGATGCTGCAGGCACTCAACAAGAGTGTCTTGGAGCTGAAAAAATCCCTTTATTTTAAGCTTGGTTTTGAAAAATAAAAATTTAAACACTTTCACTTTACATACTGGGTTTATCACTTTTACTTATTTATGAGATAGGGGGGGGAGGGGCACCTCCAATGACGGGCGCTACAAGCAGTCATCAATAAAGGCTGTCCAGAAGCTGAAACAAAAGAACTGTGAAGAGGAGAGAGAGGTGGAGGTCTCCGAAGAGGCCTACGCCTCGGAAGTACAATAGAAAAACAAGATTTATTAAGGACACAATAGTATGACATTTTTTTCCATATTTTTTTTTTTTTTTTTTTTTTTCATTTTTTTGCAATATATTTTTTTATTTGTACTAAATATTTTTCAATATTTTTTTTTTTTTTTTGTTATTCATTTTTTAATATTATTTTTTTCTTAAATCTAAGGAGGAAATTACTATGGATATGCCTAGTAGATAATAAAAAAAGAACAAGAAATAGATGGGGTAGCCTATTCTTTGATTAGCTGTACATGTGAAGTACAGAACCAAGACACAGTAACTCACCTGCTTGTAATTTAGCTGGTAGTATTATTATTTTAATTTGGTGTTCATTTATTCTGTTCCAGGACTGAAAACAATTTGAAGTAGTATAACACATCAGTCTTGACTGCCTGCTGCAATGAACCTATCTGAACATTCAAAAGCTTATAAAAAAATGCCCTAGTTCTCACAATGGTTGTAGATAGAAATATGTGGTTAAGAATGAGCCAACTTTGGCTTGGCTGGAGTTTTTTTTTGGCTGGAGACCACTAGCCAAGCTGGCTGCAATGACACCATTGCTCTATTAAGGCACTTCTTGGATTAATGATAGCTAAGTATTTTGCCATACATCTTATTGTTTTAAAAAAAACCAAGAAGATATTTTTAATAGTAATGAACCATCCCCCAGGCTCACAAGCATCAACCTACGCTGGTGTTTGATGCAAATTCTCCTCTTCTGTAATAAATTAAAAAATAAAAACCATTCCTCCTAAAGTAATGTTACACGGCAGTCTAGGGCAAACACAAAACAAAACGTAACCAAGAAGATATTTTTAATAGTAATAAACCATTCCCCGGGCTCACAAACATCAACCTATGCTGGTGTTTGATGCAAATTCTAATCTTCTGTATAAATAAAAAAATGAAAACCATTCTGAAATCATGTCTTGGAATTTTAAATACTTCATACAAGTTTGTGATAAGTACAGTTGGAGACTGGCTTTTCTTTTTATTTCTTGTTTACATTTTATGTAGATTTTTATGTGAAATCTCTTCGATGTGTAATTTCCAAGCACAGCATTGATTTACAATCTTGCTTGGTGTGTCGAAATTAATTCACTTAAGAATACCACAGAATGTAAACAACTAAAATGCTATTTTTACATTTTTGTAGATTTTTAAGTAAAATCTCTTCGATTTGTAATTTCCAAGCACAGCATTGATTTACAATCTTGCTTGGTAGGTCGAAATTAATTTACTTAACAATACCACATAGTGTAAACAACTCATGCTATGAAAGCCATTCTACAATTATGCCTTATTATTCATGCTTGTCAAAATTTTATGCCAAAAATATGGGTTTTTTAACCACATGACAAGTAATATTTGTGATGCTGTTCAAAATTCTGACATGATATGAGGTTTACAAATGTTGTCCTCTAATATTTGTACATTTCTTACCATTTCAATTTGGCAGTAGTGTCTTGGTGAGACAAATTGTCATTAAGTGTTTTTAGACAGCTCTCTCAACTATTTCTTCTCGTGTGATTAAAAAATCTTATGTTCATTACCTTTAGTTGGAGACTGGCTCTTCTTTTTATTTATTGTTTACATTTTATGTAGATTTTTATGTGAAATCTCTTCGATTTGTAATTCCAGGCACAGCATTGATTTACAATCTTGCTTGGTGTGTCGAAATTAATTCACTTAAGAATACCACAGAATGTAAACAACTAAAATGCTATTTTTACATTTTTGTAGATTTTTAAGTAAAATCTCTTCGATTTGTAATTTCCAAGCACAGCATTGATTTACAATCTTGCTTGGTAGGTCGAAATTAATTTACTTAACAATACCACATAGTGTAAACAACTCATGCTATGAAAGCCATTCTACAATTATGCCTTATTATTCATGCTTGTCAAAATTTTATGCCAAAAATATGGGTTTTTTAACCACATGACAAGTAATATTTGTGATGCTGTTCAAAATTCTGACATGATATGAGGTTTACAAATGTTGTCCTCTAATATTTGTACATTTCTTACCATTTCAATTTGGCAGTAGTGTCTTGGTGAGACAAATTGTCATTAAGTGTTTTTAGACAGCTCTCTCAACTATTTCTTCTCGTGTGATTAAAAAATCTTATGTTCATTACCTTTAGTTGGAGACTGGCTCTTCTTTTTATTTATTGTTTACATTTTATGTAGATTTTTATGTGAAATCTCTTCGATTTGTAATTCCAAGCACAGCATTGATTTACAATCTTGCTTGGTGTGTCGAAATTAATTCACTTAAGAATACCACAGAATGTAAACAACTAATGTAATGAAAACCATTCCTCCTAAAGTAATGTTACACGGCAGTCTAGGGCAACACAAAACAAAACGTAACCAAGAAGATATTTTTAATAGTAATAAATCATTCCCCGGGCTCACAAACATCAACCTATGCTGGTGTTTGATGCAAATTCTAATCTTCTGTAATAAATTAAAAAATAAAAAAATGAAAACCATTCTAAAATCATGTCTTGGAATTTTAAATACTTCATACAAGTTTGTGATAAGTACAGTTGGAGACTGGCTTTTCTTTTTATTTCTTGTTTACATTTTATGTAGATTTTTATGTGAAATCTCTTCGATGTGTAATTTCCAAGCACAGCATTGATTTACAATCTTGCTTGGTGTGTCGAAATTAATTCACTTAAGAATACCACAGAATGTAAACAACTAAAATGCTATTTTTACATTTTTGTAGATTTTTAAGTAAAATCTCTTCGATTTGTAATTTCCAAGCACAGCATTGATTTACAATCTTGCTTGGTAGGTCGAAATTAATTTACTTAACAATACCACATAGTGTAAACAACTCATGCTATGAAAGCCATTCTACAATTATGCCTTATTATTCATGCTTGTCAAAATTTTATGCCAAAAATATGGGTTTTTTAACCACATGACAAGTAATATTTGTGATGCTGTTCAAAATTCTGACATGATATGAGGTTTACAAATGTTGTCCTCTAATATTTGTACATTTCTTACCATTTCAATTTGGCAGTAGTGTCTTGGTGAGACAAATTGTCATTAAGTGTTTTTAGACAGCTCTCTCAACTATTTCTTCTCGTGTGATTAAAAAATCTTATGTTCATTACCTTTAGTTGGAGACTGGCTCTTCTTTTTATTTATTGTTTACATTTTATGTAGATTTTTATGTGAAATCTCTTCGATTTGTAATTTCAGGCACAGCATTGATTTACAATCTTGCTTGGTGTGTCGAAATTAATTCACTTAAGTATACCACAGAATGTAAACAACTAATGTAATGAAAACTATTCCTCCTAAAGTAACGTTATGGGGCAACACAAACAAAACGCAACCAAGAAGATATTTTCATGGTAAGAAACCAATGTCAGACGGCTGTCTTGGGGCAACATAAAACAAAAACGTGACAAAACGATGGCTCTTTCTCACCATTTCTTGTGTACATTTTATGTGAAATCTTTTCGATTTGTAAATTGCGGGGTGTCTCGAGATGAATTTACTGAATAATACCGTAGAGTGTAGGCAACTTATGTAATAAAACCAGTCTAAAATTATGTGTTTTTTATTTTTAAATTCTTTATACAAGTCTGCCAAAAGTAATGTGTGAGAATTTTACCGCCATCATGTCGTGTGTACATTTTATGTTCAATCTTCCTGATAACTTTAGCTTCTGGCGACACATTTATTATTTTGTGTATGAGAAATAATTGACACTTTTTTTTGAGATTAATTTTAACCCTCTTCTTATTTTTTACAGTTCATATTCATTCAAATTCATGCAATAACCATGCTCAACAATGTTTGAAGACTAGTTTGTGGTTTGAAATTGGCGCTTCATTAACACAAATATATTTGCCTGTGTCTGGTGTCTCCATTGGAATCAACTTCAAGACAGAATTTTATCAATGAGAAAATTTCATGAGAGCTAAAATTGATTAGTCAATACTTTTTTTAATAATATTTAGTTTAATATTTGAAGAAAGATAATACCATGGGCTGTTCTGAAAAATGAAGTTCATATTGAGTTTGAATAAATCTTATTTGATATGTGAGCATTTGACAAAAGTTGAACTTTACTTGAGGCAGTTGTCTAGTAATAAATACAGGGTATTTCAGCTCTATGGTAACAAACAAAAATGGGCAATAGAACATGACAATAGAAACATTTTTTCTAAGGTGAGTTTGTATATGGCCTTTTGTTTAGGTAAGGCCATTTTCCTGTTTTTAAAAAAATGTCATAATTGTTTAAAAAATTAATGGATGTTAAAAATCTATAATGTGGTTTGAAAATTTCAAAGTCAATTATCTCAAAAACCATCTTATAAATTTCTGATTTTTGTTTTAGAAAGTAAATACAGTTCCTAACTTTTGTAGGTAATAATTTTCATCAACAAATTTTATTTTCACGTTATTTTAAATCTCTTAAGTAAAGTTTGTTTAGATACTCGACCTGCGAGCCTTTAATGTATGTATTAAAATCAATAAATCAGTGTTTACCCACAAAATAAATGTTGATGTACATTTTGGCTGATAATTTGGTACATAATAAAAACAATTACCTAACAAATTAGTCACAATGAAAGGGGTAATTAGCAATGCTTAGAGGAAATGTTGTTAAATGTAGAATTGATCAGACTGAGTATATGTAATTTATTTTTGAGTAAATAACCACTGAGAAATAACTCAATGTAGGTACCTACCTATCATTTATTTATCTATGATTTTTTCTTAGTTCTTTATTAAATGTGGTTTTTCATCAAAAAGTATTTACGATTATTTTCCCACAGCTACACGAATAGATAATCAAAACAGTAGAAGTTATTCATGAACTATTGGCTCCCTTTATATTATTAAATGATAATTTTATGTTAACTGTGTTGTATTGTGTACTGTAATGCCATGAGCTGATATTGGCCGGGGATCAGAAAGGATTTGTTTTATCTTAATATGCACTTTTCAAATAATCTGGTCATAATCGCAAATCTCAAAGATCAACTCATTGGACTGCTAAGAGCAAGTTAAGTCTCTATAATTAAACGTCAAACAAAAAGGGAAAATCTTATTTGGACTTTCATTGTATGTAGGCTTAGATAAGCAGACACTTTTAACCTGAGAACATGTGCTACTTACAACACACATTGGTCCTTTAAATGGGATAAAGTGTGACATGATACAAGAAATCTCCAGATTTTGAGTGTTGACATGATTTTACAATTTTAGGATCTTGATTTTAATGTTTTATTTTTAATTTTAGCTTAAGAGTATTTTTCTTTAGTTAATAAACATTTTGTGAATATTTTTTTATTCTATAAAATCTTTTCAGTTTCAAAGATGCTATGATTCCTGACAGAAAATCTTGTTTTAAAATACCTATCGGTCAGCTGATAAAATATAAGGAATTAATGTATTAAAAGACCATGTAGATCAAGAGAGTGTGATAGTAAACATACTAAAACTCCTCAAGTCGAAGATGGGAGGAAACGGAGTTGGGGGGGGGGGTGGTTTAAAAGTGTTAAAGACAAGTTTGTAAAAGTTTGGATGTAGTACAATTGAAGAAAATGAAATTTGGAAGAATTTGGACTCTATGCTACTCAGAAAAAGTCATAGTGTTTAAGATATGTGTTATAAGAAAAGCAACTATTATTTTAAAAATGTGTCACTTTTTTAATTCCTCCCTAGGGGGCTTCAACGCTGATTTTTATTTATGTTGGTGCTTTACCAAGGGAATCGATTCCACAATTTTTCTGATATGTGTGTACAACCTACCTTTTATATTTTACAAGAGTTATCCTACCATTTGGGATCTTTACCACCTAATAATAAGTCTTGGGGTTACTGCTGAAATAATGGGACTTAATTGGGCGGAATAAATAAGGCGATATTATTTTATATTATAAAATGATTATTTTGCGTATGTATGTATGTCCTTCTTTAACTCTAGAACCACAAGTCGGATTGGGCTGAAATTTTGAATGGTTACCAATGGCTCATTTCGGTTATATGCTATCCAAAGTCCATTTTTCAAAAGTTTGTCTTTAAAATGAGCTGACTCAAATACTGGCATATCTCGCGAAGTACAAGCCCGATTGAGTTAGTATGGTTCAAAATGTCCATTTTGTAAAAGTTGAACTTTTTCACTCTCAAATCCGGATGTCCCAATAGATTTAGGTAATGAAGTTCAACCTTTTTTTTATTGTTTAAGCCGCTGAAGCTATTGGTTTAAAACATTTGGGACCGACATTTTTTGGTGACCCTGCTGTTCTCAAGGAAGGTACCTAGGAATGATTAGGTAAACAAAAGGCTGGATAACAAAAGATTTTGTTGTGAAATTCTTTTCCTTTTTTTTTTGTCCTGCGGCTAGTTTATGTATTTAGAACTATTGCCGCCCCTGAAAGTTTAACGAACATGATTTTCATGTCAAAAGAAAGCTGACATCTTGTATTGAAGTTACACCGTTCTAGCCCAGTCAGGTAAGGCATAACTAAAAATATTAACTTTATTTTTTTCAACTCGAGGACCGTGTTTCTCCATTAGGAAACATTTTCGCACCTTTTGTCATTGAGTTGAACCATCCTCAATTGGTCCAAAAAAAATTAAGGTAACTGTACACTTTTTTATACCACTGTGTACATAGTTTGTAAGCTTGCTAATCCTAATTCAAGGATATACAATTTTCCAGAAATTGGATTCAACCCTACTAAATCAAGGCTTTCGTCATTATTACGCCAGGCTTACTGTAAGGTTGCTTGCTATCTGGGAACGGTTTACTTTATGGTGTTGAAATGTTAAGTTTAAAGTTTTTGTTGGTATTTAAATTGATAAAATTCAATTTCTGTGTGTGTTGGCGCCCAAAAGTGCGAGAGACCAGAAATTTGGCACACAGGTCCGTCTTTTATTGTAGATAGTTATAGGGTGGATTATATGTTGCTAGTGTGAAGCAACCCCAAGCCAGTATAGAAAATGAATGGGTGACTTTTTTTTGTGCTATTTTATTTTTCTAACAGATGTTAAATAAAAAGGGTTGAACTCTTCTTTTTTCCGGTATTGCTAAAAGTCCATTCGCTTAAGAGATATCAATTTCCTCCACGTCCTTATCAGTTAACGAAAAAATAAAATTTGGTAGAGAATGCCGTTGGCAATACACCGCCTTGATCAAGTTTTGTTTTATTAATGTCAATTTCCATGCATGTATTATTCTATGTAAATAAAACTTGATTTAATTAATCAGTACCTCAAAAACGTTGGAACCCCCCCCCCCCCCCCCCCCCCCCCCCCCCCCCCCCCCCCCCCCCCCCCCCCCCCCCCCCCCCCCCCCCCCCCCCCCCCCCCCCCCCCCCCCCCCCCCCCGACTTGGTCCAGCAAATTAAATTTATTAACAAAAAAATATTAAAAGTAAACCCGAATATTCAAACAGTTTTTCACATTATTGGACGAATAACATAGCCTCAGAATAACAAAAAAGCTGTTTTCGGCCATTGGTCCGTCCGTTTGTGAACCCAATATCTCGAGAATGATAATACCTAGAGACTTGAAATTTGATATGGAAATTGATTTTATATACCACACGAACCATGAAGCTTTAGGTTGAAATCACCGCAGGCCCCCAAAAGCGCCTACGAGGACCGTCCCTTTGGATTTGTTAAAGATTAAAAAAAAAAAATTAGAGAACAACGCTTTCTTACCTATAATAAAATAATAGTTTTTTACTCCGATCATTTTTTTGATATTTTGAACTTTTTGGGACTCGGCCCAAATTTACCGGTATTGACATTTTCATGTCTTTGCTCTGGCACATAACCAAAATTATGTAACGAAATATTAAATTATAAAAAGAGAGAACAGAAAAAGTATGTGTCATGCGCACAATAACGAAATATTAAATTATAAAAAGAGAGAAGAGAAAAAGTATGTGTCATGCGCACAATACGAAATTTGGTCAGTTAAGTTTTAGACCTTGAATAGTAAAGATGAAAATGTCCCAATGGTTGCAGACTCGTATGCAAGCGTTTTTTCTATAACGATTATCTAATACTTACCTCATAGAGCAGAGCCGAACCTAGATTAACAGAAATTTCTTTCTTTTTTTCCTCTTGGACTAAGTTTTTTACTATTCATCTTAGACATAGTTGTGCACTGGTAGTCAAGTGGTTAATGCGCTAGTTGGTTATCCTGGTAGCGTAGGGATACGTTGCGGGTTGGTTCGAATCCCACCCAGTGCAAGAATTTTTCCTCATTCATTTGAGTTTGTGACCACATAATAATAAGTCTCTGAGGGTTAGGTGGTAGAAAATGCTTTGAGCATTAACCTCGCCTGGTGGTTACCTTCCACTTAAGAGTGTTATTATTAATATCAAATCCAGTGATTTTGAGGTGCCGATTATGAATTTAACATTAGTTTTAGCTAACTGTTACCGAGTCACCAGTGGAGAAATTTGACTTATATTTGAGTGATAAGAAAAGTCGTGTGGTGTCACACCAGATTATTTATTTATTCTAAGAAAAACCTTTTTGGGTCTAACCGTTTAACAGCACTGCCAAAAGGCAATTGTAAGGGCGGCACCGATTTAAAAGAAAAATTTCGCGTGAAAAAGTATCTTCAGAGAATATTAGGGATTATTAGGCCCACCATAATGATTTTAGGCTTTAAAAGCAGTGATATTTTTCATTGTGGGCTAGTTTACCTAGAACTTACCTCGTTTTTTTTTTTTTTTTTTGCTCAAAATTTCTTCGGTCTTTCGAGACGGGTTACATTCCAGTAGCTGTGGTAGCTCTTAAATCACAAACCAGCATCAGGAGGGTTCTAATTTGAATAATCACCCATCCAAGTTTTATATACTTTCTAGACGTTACTGAACTTCAGTGACAACGAGAAATTCTGTCCCGGTGGCTCAGTTTAAGACTTCGCGCCGATCTGGTAATCTAGGGGTCGCGGGATCGATACCAGCTGGAAAATGAAGTTGTCCTTTCATATGACTAATAAATACGTATATTCCAATTAATGAATCATAGCTAGATTAGCTAGCCTTACTGTTGGAATATTGAGGCCTAATGGGGCAGTATAATCATCACAATCTGAGCGTTACTCAACTTCAGTGACAGAACGAGAACTGGTGTATTTAGTCTGTCCGATAGCGTCGCGTCGGTCTGGTAATACAGGGTTCGAGACCCAATCGGGACATCACAAGTTATCCTCCCTTGGGGATTTTGAACATAATAATGAGTCTTGGGCTTGCTGCTGGAATAATGGGACTTATTAGACCTAATCGAGCATTGTAAATTATCACACGGTGAAAAAATTACCAAAATAAGATAATTTAAACAAATGCGACCGAGCCTGTAGGTACTATCGTCTTTAGATCGATTCGAATGAATTTTACGATGGGATATTGATTGATGAAGACAACTGCTTCATTTTACCTCCGAAGACGTCTCATGTGAAGTGGGAACGTCACTTAAGAGTATACTGCAGCAATTTTACAATCAGTACCGAGTTAATATATTGCATTTCAGCTGTCCCGGTGTAGCTCTATGGTCAATAAGGCTTCGGTATGGTAATCCACAGGTCCCCATTATGATAATACCTCTTGGGCTTACTGCTGAAATAAGTCCTAATAGTGGGACAGTGAGGTGATTATTATTATTATTATCATCATCATCATATTGAGTGATTGAAGTGTTGTTAACTTATCAAAATATTAGATAGGTGCTGAGAATGATTTTGATGGATATTAATGTACCTTTCCCTTAACTCTTACCGCTGGGTCCCCAATGGCGGATTCCGGAATCGACTGCTTTTAGATGGACTCTGACCATAAGGTTAGTGATATCGAAAAATTTACAATAGTTTATCCCCCTAGACTATTTCTCGAGTCATATATCTTATTATATACTTATATAAATATATATATATATATATTTTTCTTTTAAGACTTAAAATATAACTAGTGGAAGAATTTGAGTAAGAAACCCTCATACACAATTATAGTAATTGTAGGTACATAATTATATTAAACATTATAAAATGTAAAATTGTTGCTCATCTCATGGAACACCTAACTCCTTAGATAAGCTAAGGAATATACAGGGGTGTCAATAAAGTCCCCCCCCCCCTACCTCAAAAACGACTGGAAATATAGAAAAAACTCAAAAACCCGTATTCCTTAATATTTTTGGGGGAATAGGGTTAAGCAAAAAGAATTACCTACACAGCCCCATTCAGGCTTTGCACGGACCCAACATGAAGTACCTACTTAGAAACTATTTAGAAGTAAAATTATCAAATAAAATTCAGGTCGATCCATTTAAATATCGAAAGTTGACACCTCAATTTCTGACTTTTGAACCACCCTGTATAAAAAAAATTCATGGCTGAAACCGCATAATTAGGACATTGTACCCTAGGATTTTTTATTTTTCAAAAAACTCTTCCTGGGGGCGAGTTAATTGAGGTGTGTCCAACTTTGATGGGATACCCTGTATATATTTCATGACCCCCCCCCCATGACTCCGCCTCTGATCGTGGGTCCATTTCCGTATACGGGTTTATTAAACAAAGTGGCCTTTATTTGAGCTCTACTATATGTGGTTTCTTTTAGTACATGACTTTTGATACACCCTGTATACAGGGTGTCCATAAAGTCACACCCCGTATCTCAAGAATTTCAGGTGCTTGTCCTTGAAGACAAGAGCATTATATAAAATAATAGTACTTGACTTTTCAAGTTGATGTGTTTAAAAGTTCACCTATTTTGTTGCCACTACTTAATGGAATCACCCTATTTATACAATTAAAATCAATAACCAATGTTCATATAAAGGAAAATATTTATATATTTAATAATAATAATTTTATTTATTTGTAATATGATTTTACATTGGTTGGTTGGCATAGTATAGAATAAGTGAAAATACAAAATTATAAAATAAAAATGAAACTTAAAAAATATAAAGATAAAAAGTGAATCTTAATGCGTGGGTGAGTTGATTATTTACAATAATAGGTAATAATAACAGAAATTCGGTTCCTTGCTCAGCTTCGCCTGGCTTGTGAAGGCAACACACATCTTAACTTAAGGGAGCTGAAATAAACTTTTTACCATGGCGAACCTTGTCAGTTCTGTGATGAAAACCAGCCTGACACAGTGTACCATTATTTTTGCTCCTGACAATATTTTTCTAACATTAGACTAGCATGTATGGGTAAAAAAACTAATAGAACTAATAGATCTTGTAAATATTTTGTCTATACTACACCAGAACATTTAGGTAGGCTCTGTAGATTTTTTAAGTCCGCAAAAAGAACTTTCTGAATTTTTTTTGTATTTGCATAAATATATTTAATCCTACCACTATACTTTAAATACAATTGATATACATATAAGAAGAATTTTATTGCTCATACTATTTTTATTTATTTATTAGTGAACAGACTAGAAGATATGGTAAATAACCACTTTTTGCTTAAAATAGAATTTTTTTATGATTTTATTCTGTAAATATTGTTATTATTCTTTTCATCTTTATTTTTTTCTAGAAGATTGGAATCTAAATTGTTCCATTTTGTTATTTTAGATAGAGCCAGAAATCTTGTCAATATTGAAGATGTAGATGTGATTGACTAGCTGTCTTTCTTTTCAAGATATTCTGTTCTTAATATTTATATATTTTAAAACATTAAAATGGCAAAAGTTCAGACAACACAGAAGACTATGCATACCTAATATTTAAAATTTACCAAACTGTTTTCTTGATAAAAAAAATCCAACTTTAAGTTTCTAGCTTAAACAGTCACAAGTAATTTCATAATAGGTAACAACTTTAGGTGGATTGATTGTCCCGTAGTAATAGTATTAACCAATTTTTTTAAATGTCATATTTTGTTTTTCTTATAATTTTTCATCCTTTAAATGGCTGTCAAATGGAAGGCTAAATGTTCTAAATTCTCTTCAATAATGTAATCCGAGCATAATTCATGAGAGGTGACAGATACAAGTCAACTAAAAAAAAAAAAAAAAAAAAACAAACAAAATACTTCCGATTTCTAATATTATAAATTTATTGGAAGTAATTAGTATAAATTTGTGTTAAACCAATATTGTACATATGTGATTAAAAAAAATATGTACAATGTAGATGCACAAAATTTGGAATACTCTGATAAGGCTTTGGTAAAAAAAAAAAAACTTCCTCCATTAAATAGAAATTTGTGTGAGATTTGACTTGTTTATTTTGCAATATTTTATATAAAAGACTGGCCATGTTGTGTCTAGACCTCCGGTATGGTGTGTTCACTTATACATGGTCATACTTGGTGAAAGAAAATCAGTCAGAAATGGACTCTTAACAAGCTAGGTCCATGTAAAGTTGGTACTTAAAATTAAAAAAACAATTATTATAAATCCAATTTTTATCTGATTTGACTTCATTTTTTGCATTTCATGTCAAATTGTACATATACTTGTTTAGTGAGTATTTAACAAAATAAATATGGTATGTCAAGTCTAACATTTGACCTTACCTAAATCACTTTTCAAAAAATTGTTCAATGCCAGCCTTGAACCTACAACCACTGGATTTGTAGGCTAGTATCATTAATAAGCCAAATTCTTAACTAATTTTCGATAATTTTGACAGTCACTAAACAAAATGGATGCATTTGATGTTTTTTTCTTCTTCTCACAATGGCTCCCTCCTTAGGACCTAATTTTAGGCCTACCTCTGTTATAGTCCATTTCCAGATCCTAGTTGTACAGAGTTGACCCATGCTCATTTTATACAGGAACCTATGGTATCAATATTTGTACTCATTCCAAAAAACACCCAGTATAATGTAAGATTTTTACGAAAGTAAGTTCTGAGCAATTTTTCAAAGTGTCCTTTCCTTGTCTCATGCTAAGATTGTTTTACTTGTGAAAGCTTCATACTTATGTGCAGCATGTCATTATTCTCCCCTGCTGTTCTTGTAGTGACTTCAATGTGGTAGCATAAACTTTTGCTTTCAGAGTTCCTCAAATGCAGTCAAGTCCAATGAGATGGTGACAAGACTTCCCAGCTGGGAACAAATGTACACCATGCAGCCCTGGGATAGTAGATAAAACATATATTATGCATAACACATGACAACTACACATATCACTTGAGAAACAAATCTGACATACAAGGAAATCTTTTGAATATTGAAAATATATTTTAGGTAAAAAAAAAAAATACTTCAGGACCAATGGTTTAGTTTCAAATACCATATTCCATTTGTTTTAAATATATCAGGGGTGGCCACCTTGGTAGAACTTTATTACATCTCAAAAAATGCCAGTGCTAAATTGATGGTGTAAAGCAATCCCTGATATAGCTGATTTTGTTGAGTCTTTTCTGTTTTTCAAAGTATTACGAAGGACTGTGAGAAAATTAGAAAAGTTGTAAGACATGAATAGAATTATTTTTTATTTATTCTGTCTGTTTAGGACTAGAGTCTCATTATTCCACAGTAGGCCCAAGATGCATTATATTTTAGTATGTTGTCAAAATCCCAAATGGGAGGATAACTTGTCTGTGGGTTTCAAACCCACAACTTCTGGATTACCAGACTAATGGCTTGACTAATGAGCTACACAGGACTGAAGAAGCACCAGGACTTCTACTTACTTCTTCAAAGAAAAAATAAACTCAGATCTATAGGTAAATTGCTTGAAAAATAAGTACATGGATATCATAGGATTTTGATTTCATGAGGAGACTTGGATATTTCGTATTGTTGTTGTTCGAAAAGGATATATTCCTATGATTGTAGCACTATTAAAATCTTGTGCTAGTTATTAATTGAATATAAATTATTATTATATCCTGATAGCAAAGAGTTTTGTAGTTTTGTAATAAAGGCAGTGCTGTTATAAAATTACAAATAAATTTCATTCTAAAACAGTCTGCACAAAAAGAGCTAAAATTTCGAAAATTTGAATTAATGCGGTTCATTTACTAAATAAATTTTAAACAAAACTTCAGCAACTTTAGCTCCTATTTCTATACTATCTTCATTCATTAATGAATTCTACAATAGTGGGAGGAAAACTCAAAAGTAGAGAAAAAATAACATGGAAAGGAGAAATTTCACATTTCGTAGGGAAAAATCCCGAAAAAGAGGGAAAAACAAAATATACTACCCAAACTAAAAAACATTAAAAAAACTCCGATCGATGGCTATCTTCTACCGTGCTAGGTAGCTTCACACGGGTGTAGGCTTTCCGTCCTGGCCGCCAATCTATCAAATGATCGATCACTTGAGAATACGCCATTATGCATAATGGGTAGTATTTTGATCAGCTATACCCTACTCGGAGAAGGCAGCCTAATTTGTATTTGTAAAACTGGCGTCTGATCAGCTTATCGGTAAACTTGACTGATTTTTTTTTTTTTTTTTTTTTAAACAGAAGATTGGCTGTTAACACAAAAAAGGATTAGAGCTACATGTTCCATTATAAAAGGAATAAAAGGATGTATTTTGAAAAAGTTTAGTAGTACAAAAGCCTTTCTAGCCACTAAAAAAATTCTAGCCCATAAAAAATTGAACATTCAGATTTTCCAAGACTCTGACACTCTGAGACAACTGATCCTGTTTTCAAGCAGCAAGTAGATCCAGAATCCTAGAACATGTTGAGAAATGTTCTGTTAAGGCCTCTCACAGGCAAATGTAAGTTATTGATATTTCTAATTGTCATAGGAACTTGTTTTCCCAATAAATTTATAGTTTGATAGTAGCTATTATCATCTGATGTGGTTGTAAGGTTTTCAGTGAAACCCTTACAATTAACACTACAACCTAATTAGATCTATTGTGACCAGTTGATTCTATTTGGTCTTAACGTCCTGTGAGATAGATTGTCGGGGACAGGTGTTTTAAGCCTCCATTTCCTGAGAACTGTACCAGCTATCTTTAATCTCACCCAGTCTGAGTAGGGCCAACAAAGCCAACACGTGTTTGGAGGGAACAGAGTTTCTTTTGAAAAGTCTGCCCAAACAATGATCTCTGGACTATGGGCAGTAATTCAACTATAAGCCATGAAAGCTAGTGGGTAATAGCCAGTAAATGTCTCTTAGTATGGGGCAGGAAATTGCTTTCTTAGGTTAATGCATGCCCATTCTCAGTCTGAACTCTATTATTATGCACTTCACACTTTTAGCAAAAAATATTCTGATCAATAAAGAGTTTGTTTGGTTTAGGAAATTTATATTTAGACTGATGTATTGGAGTTACATTACTGACACACTTGCAAGGCAATGATAGTGATCAGACTCAAGAAAGTTTTTGTACATGAAATGGTTTCATGATTAAAATTTGATTGGGAAAAAATAACTTTATTTCATTGTTTAGTGAAACCTCCAATAGGAGACACTCATGGTCCTCAAAGTTTTGTATGCTATTTGGAGTTAATTAACTATATTATCTTTTACTGTCACATGAGAATATCTCTCTACTATTTCTTTTCAAATTTAATAGGTATTTTCTTTTCTTTTGTATTATTTTATTTAACATTGTAATGCTCTCAAAGGGAAAAGCAAAAAATGACAGTCTTATCATATTGATGTGTGTGCTTTATCATTACAGGGCCAACTACTATGAAAAAATTTGTACATGCCAACATATGGATACAATCAGATTAAAACTATATGTAGCACCATAGAGAAAAAAATATTCACCACCTCCTTCACTCACCACAATTTACAAATAATATTTTCTACAATCTGATTGTGACAAAGCCATAAGTGTTCCATTGATTCCATCTCAAATAGAAAAAATAGACATATTGAACCAGATGAGTTTTGAGATCATTGAAGAGCCAGGAATTCAAAATCAAGCCTCTGAGAAACATGCTATTGTAATGATCAATAAAAGAAAAAGGAAAATGAAGAAACATAAGCTCAAAAAGTTGCGTATCAGAATGAAATTCGAGTGGGCCAAAATTAGACAGAGAGAGAACTTAGAAAAGAAAAGGCTTTTCAATTGGAAATGTCATCCAAAGTAAAGGAAGGAGAAAGATTTAGTGCAGAAAAAATTTGTTGAAAATCAATTGAATAAAATTCATGCTGAACAACTTCATGAGAGGTGGAATAATGTACCCGAATGGTTCATAAAAGAAAGGATGGAAAGGAAACAAAATAATAGGAATCAAAAAATAGCTAGAGAAGAGAGGGAGAAAAGCATTACACTTGTTTATGTGAAAGACTGGGGGGTGGAGTTCTTGAAAACAAAATAATTCATACTTCAAATGTACCTTGCTCTCAAGTGTTCATAGCTGGAAATATCTAGCTCAATGATGATGCATGCAGCTGTATGTGTAATTTGTAGAATTTGACGTATTCCCAATTTTAGATGATATAAAAACCAGAAAATAGCTTCTCTTCATTTTGAATAGAAACATCTTGCTAACCAAAAAAATGTTTACAAAAAGAACATTGCATTCTTTTCAGAAAACATAAAAAAAAAATCATTTTTATAATTGAATGGGTGAGTAGAAGAACATGCTTTTTTTTTAGCAGAACAACATGCTATGTACTCTTTTCTATCATCTCGTTGATTATGAATCCCAATTCCCATACAACTATGGGAAAAAAATATTTTAGAGTGGAGGGAACCTACAGCATCTAGAGCATAGTAATGTAGTATTATTGCTCTCCTGAAAAGTCAATTTTTGACATAGCATGGTCTTCTACTCACCCATCAATTATATTTTTTTAAGTTTAATAAAACACCAAAAAAATCAAGATATTTGCCTGATAGTTGTAGTCATTTTTTGGATCAATTTTACAAGGAGTTGTGCCCATATTTTAGTGGAGATTGTCAAAAAACCTCAAGTGGTAATTAAGTACTGGATTTGAGTTGGTATTTCAGATCAGTGCCTTATCATCTAATCATGCATTTATAATGGTAAAGTACTTTGAGTAATATTCTCAGAAAGGCCAAAAATTTTTGTCGAAGACAGCAGTGGTGCTAATAGCTGATCCAATAATGAATAGTTGCATATGTGGGAGCATTTTAATTACCACATGCCATAATGATCTATGTAGATCAAGGGTACTATTCCCCCTACGCGTCTTGCGGCCAACCGCAGACCACTTATGACTTCTGTTACTTTCAATGTGTGTGACTTTTTCGGATGCGATTCTCAGACTGAATCCAAGGGTCTCCTGATGCAGCAACGAGACGCGAACAGGGGAATATTATCTTTAAACCCGCTCACTCAGTTCAATATTGTTATTGAACAAATGTTTTTCAGCGCACGACGCCAGCCTACGTAGCGTAACCGTTGTGATTACTCGAGTTCGATTCCCTGTTGGAGCTGACTTTTCACACTGAAAATTCTGTTCCCTCCAAACACGTGAGGCTGGCATTCTGGCCTACCCAGGCTGGGTGAGTTTACTGTGGGTAGCTGGTACAATTTCCAGCGAATGGACATTAAAACCCCCGTCCTGACTATCTGAAGTCGGACGTTAAAACCAAATGAATCAATAGACATGAAAAGAGCCTAGACTTGGATCTGAAAGTCCATTATAGTCCTCTCACCATCGTGATATACATACATATACTTAAGTATCTGCCCATATCTCACGTACACGGAATTAATTTTAGCGCACGATTCGTTCAGTGGTAAGCTACTCGCTTGCTATGCATAAGTTCCCGGGTTCAATCCCCATAACAGGGCGAAAAAAAATTGTATTCAAAAATTGGTTACAGTTATTTGTAAGAAATAACTATTGGTGCACTTGTTTTGACCCAGAACCTAAATTCACGAGGCGAGGTTGTACTGCATGGTAGTCAAGTGGTTAACGCGCTAATTGGTAATTTAGGTAGCGTAGGGTCCGCTGGTTCGAATCCCACCCAGTGCATGAATTTTTCCTCATTAATTTGAGTTTGTGACCACATAATAACAAGATGAGGGTTAGGTGGTAAAAAATGCTTTGAGCATTAACCTCGGGTGGTGGTTACCTTCCACTACTATTATTATATAGTACTACGGGATGGGCAGGCTACAACACCCGACCACAAACTTCTAGAGTGACACCTTGTTTCTTGGCTACGGAATAAATATGATTGTTAAATATGAAAACACCTTGTCTTGTTTTTTAAACAAACTTATTTATAACTTTTATTTTCATTAGCTACCAATAGGGTCTTCTGTCACAATTTGCTTGTAATACAAGTTCTTATAATATACAGGGTGTTTAACAAAAGCGTTATCTTGGTCGGAATACCAGTGACATTTACCAGTTAGTTGAGGAAGGAAATTGGCGGTAGAAGTTTCGCGAAAATATTGGACAGTAGACGCATCTCCATGAGAACCAAGTTGTTCAACAAAGTTTCGTCTTACTCTCAAAACATTTCATATTTAAGTTCTAAAAGTTTTGTTCGTAGATCCAAAAGTTTATTGGGGACAAGAGAAGCAAAAACTAATAATACAAATTTAGAAATGGTAGCAGTGAAGATGTTGGAAAAAATATGTTGCTTTATCATTTAATTCAAGGAAAAATAATATCACACGTTTGCAAAAGTTGAAATAGGTTAACTTCGTATATATTCTCTTTTGATCTAAAATAAATTCTGAACATTATCCCTTCTTTTGCTTTGCAAAGTAGAAAGATATTTGTGTGTATCAAATTGTCTATCAGACTGAAGTATCTACTTACGTAAAGAAGAAGAAGATATTGTGAGAAATGAAAATTCTTTTTATTGTAATTTTTGAAAACGGAGAGCAATCATTTTCAGAATGTTGGGTCAGGAAAAAGAAAAGAAATAATGAAGGAAGGTAACAAAACTGCGAGGAAAAACAAAACAGGTGTAAGAAGGAGCCACAATCACATGACGTAGTTGTGCAACTGATAGGAGACTTGGTCAACATCTACATTAGGAAGGGATGGGGCATCACCAGAACCATCTGCAATGGCTGGGGCGGGTGATGCTTGTTAAGGATCGAGAAACTTCTAGAACTGTTCCCGTTGCGAGAGTAATTCTTTGGCCCCTGGAAAAACAAATATTACAAAAATAATATCGTCTTATTATTCTGCCCGATTAGGACTAACAAGTCCATTATTCCAGCAGTATACTCAAGTCGTATTATATAGTCTTCTAAATCCCAAATGGGAGGATAACTTGTCATGTCCCGGCTGGGTTGCGAACCCGCGACCTCTAGGTAACCAGATCAACGCCTTGACCACTAAGCTACAGGGACAGATAAATGTTCAGCTAATGAAAGGAGTTCTTCATCTATACTAATTAAACATAAAGGATTGGGGGCTAACTCATCCATTCACAATGGTTATAAAGGTTAACCTGGATAGTTCAAATTTGTGACACGACTTCCTTAAAGGTCTGCTAGTTTATACAGCTATGTCTCCTACGTCTCCACATTGTAAGTTTGTATACAAGGTTCCTAACTTGTGGCACCCGGGGGTGGAATTCAGAACCATGGGCTACTCTATACGGGGCCAGACGCAAGGACCGAAGGCTGTTGGCCCTGTCGTGTGAGGCGACTAGTAGTAACAAAACCCCTGATTCGCCTAGCTAGCTGGCGGACTTCTAAGGGTGGAGACTTAAAACAAAGGGAAAATGGTTGGTCCTGCATAAGATCTATCAGTAGAAATACTGTGGACCAGGATTAGCTGGAAATAGAGTTAACAAATCTTCAAAATGGCAAAGGCACAACACACGGAAACTTTTGCTTAGGGTGCGTTTATCAACCGTCACAAAAAATTGCTTGATTTAATCCACGCTTAATTTTAGTCGAAGGTTAACTTGGTATTGTACAAGTTTTAAATATTTTTTAATAACCCACACCAAGTATAAAAAAAAACATATTACTGAAACGAAAAATCAACATTACTCTCAGATTTGTATTGCAATTGATCAAGTCCTTGTGAAACACACCAACAGCATTAATCAGCTGATTAGCGCTAGTCAGAGCTTTATCACCCTGTTTAATGTGATTGATAAACGCAACCTCAACCAGTAAGATACCATTAAAACCCGGTGTCGTGTAGCTTACATTGCTGACAAAAACCATAATTTCATTATGGTTGACGGTAGAATCTCCTGATAACTCGTCAGACGAAATTGAAGGGGAAAAAATTGTTAACAAAGGGCGATCGTAAAACTAAAGACATTTTTGGAGATAAAAGTTAACATACCACTCTTGCTTAATTGATTGCAATTCATTTAAGGCACTGAATTAAGAAAATCACAAAGGCATCATGGGATAAAAGCTGATATGAAAATAGACAAATATTATGTAGAAGTGTTGTTCTCATACGAATTAGTAGATGCAAAAGATCGAGTAGTTTTGATGATCATCCGATGTGTGTATAAATATAATATATCTATGTATAAATAAAATAACAGTTTCAACCTTGCTAGTGAGCTGAAAGTGGATTTATATAAGTAGAAAACCCCTGTCTCAGACTTTGACAGAGAGACCAAAAGTTAAAGTGTTAAATCAAAACAAAATATAAATTACTAAATATTTAAGGTCAGATTTTTTTTAAAAGGCAGAGACAATCATCCAAATATTTCCAAAAACTAGTTTGACATTTGCGAGATTTGATGGTGAAAAAATATGCTAATCGAAAGACTACCCTCAGTTGAAGAAAAAAAATTGGAAATGATATGGCAAAATTAATCAAAGTATTACTGACACGAAAATTTCAAACAAAATAAAATCCGACCACATTTGGGTCAGCGAAGTGCCTACCTACATAAATCAGAATAAAATGTGAACAAAGTGTTACAAGTGACTTCTTCTTTTGTAAACACTGGCTCATGAAATCTTCACAGAGATTCTAACAACATATTTGCATTTAAAAGGACCATAATGAAGAAGTTGTACTTGTCTATAATTATGTGCAACGAAAATTATTGTTAGGTCCATATAATTATGGGCAACGAAAAATGTTGGCATAATGGGATATCTGTCTTGCGCTGACAGTCTAAATAAAGCACTACTTATACTTATTGAACACTTTTTTAAGAATATTCCGACAGTACAAAAAGGACGAATATTCCAAGGTTATTTTTTTTTTTAATTTGGGTTGAACGTCGCTTTGAACTGCATG